>VZTF01004108.1:1292876-1404702 GCA_013397755.1 Cnemophilus loriae | reverse complement strand
TTCTCATATTCTCATCAGCTACTGATAACTGAACTGCCCTATTTTTTGCTACATGGATTCCAGTGTCTGCATTAAAAAAAAAAAAAAAAAAAAGAAAGAAAAGAAAAAGGTGCAGTGGTGTAGTAATAATTAATCAGACTTGCGTGGTGTGATACGTGGCCTGAGAACCAAGGGCAGCCTGGTTGTTGCATTGTTATATTTTGGTTCTGCTTTTTTGTTTTAGGAGTTCTGTTTCCTTACCTGCTTGTTTTTTACACCTCTGCCAGTGAGCCAGAGCCCAAGTATTATATTTGCATTGTTACAGATATGAGCAACTCCAAAACATAAAGGCAATTGAGAATTAAAGTAATTTTAAAGGGGCCTTAGCTGCTAAAAACAGTTTTTTCCTTTTTACTTAAAATTGAATCTCTGTGCTTGGAACTGAACAGCTTTTTTCTCCCTACTCTGTAATCATATTTATAGAAAAATGGAAGATTGTGGCCAAGACCAGCAATCACATGACAACACAGCAGCTTTTATTAGATACATCTGGAAACTTACCTTGCAAGTAGAGTGCTTTTATCTCTGCACAGGTGTTGAGCCATTGCTCGGCTTGTTCTGCTAACAACCTCAGAACCTGTTCCCATCACCGTTCTCTGCAGCCATGCCATCCGTGTTTGACTTGGAACTGCACGTGAGCAGACTTGTGAAATTTTAAGGAGAGGGCGGCTTTTCTGGTGTTTTGTTTTGTTTTTTTAAAGGTCATCATGAGCAAACTATTACCATATGTTTCAGATGCTTTATTCGATATGCTGGACTTTTCAGACTTTCCACAATTACTAATCTTTTTTTTTTTTTAAAGGAGTTTAAACAAGATGAAAAAATGTTCATATCACCTAGGATTCCTTTCTCTTGTCCTTCTTAGACTATGGGTCTAGATTTAAAAATAGTGTAGGCCGTGACACTACCCAAAGATGGAAAATAGTACTGATGACAAAACAAAGAAATATATAGTTAGACTTCCTTAAAAAAAACTAATGCATCCAGTTAATGCACTGTTAGGCATGGCAGCTTACTCCATTTTAAATTAGCACAAGCCTTAGTCAATGCAGCAGGATGCTTGCCTTAACTGGTTAGGTGTTGACACTTAGTACCTATAAGCTTTTCTTGGAGGTGCTAGGAGTCCATACCTGGACTGCAGAGGAAGGCAGGGCATCCACAGGTCCTTCCCGTGCTCCAGCTCCCATGTGGTTCTGTAAGCTGTGCCACCAGGGCAAGGTGCTGAGCCAGGGTGCAGTGCATTTATATGCCCTGAAGAGCCTGCAACTTGAGATGACATGGCATGATTTATCTGGGTGTTTCTTTTTCAAGCCAGGTGCTTCTTTCTGACCTAATGGGAAAAGACCTTAATCTTTCTCACAGTTTGTCTTTTTGTTTGCTGCTTCTTCACTCTCAGCAAGGAAAATAAAAGAAGACGAAGGAAGAAAGAGAAAAATAAATATGCTTAATAAAAGAGAGAAAGCTTATATTCCTTATGTTATTTTTGTTTGGAGGAGGGGAGGCATGGAAAACACCTTTCCTTTGCATGGACAACACCATTTTTAAATGGCAAATTTTTACTGTCCTGAGGCTAGCAGTTGATACAGGTGTACCGCGAAGGACTTTCACACGGGTGTTTGCTCTGAAAGATTAACTCTCAAGTGCAGCTTTTGATGGGAGACCTAAATAAGGTAGCGCTGAAAATCAGCATGTTGCAAGAGGGAGGTGAGGGGGAGTGCAAGATGAACAAGGCACACCTCCCTGCTGTGTGGGATTGTCTGGCTGCTTGATCAGGAGCACTGGCTCCTGCTCAGCCCAGATCTTGGGGGGACAGTGGCAGGAGTCAGTGCTCCCTGTAACTCCCAGTAACTTGGTGCCATCACTGGTAGCTGTGCCTGCCCTGTCACACACAAGGGGATACAGCTGCTGCACTGGGTTCCTGGGCCCAGGGGAGGCCAGGCACATTGGGACCTGAGAGATGCTTCAGGATGCCCCGAGGTCAGGGTCTGTGTCCCTTTGCACAGCAACATGCAGTGCTTCCAGTGGTGCAGGAGAATTGTTTCCAAGCCCTCCTTGTTTGTATATTGACATACCAGGAGGAACATGTCAGAAGCACTGCTTGTTTTCATGCAAGGCATTTTCATCACCTCGAAAAGCAGTTTATTTCAGTAGCCTGCAAATTCTTCAGGTGACTACTCGTAACATTTTAATGCTCTCTGTCCCCCAGTGGTTTGGTGGCTATGTTTTTGTTTTCACTGAAGATGAAAGCTTTGCATCACAGAATAGGTGCTGCCGAGTGAGCTGGAGGAGAGCCGTAGATCCTGATGCTGGAGAAGTACTATGTGTTGGCCATCCCCCTCCTCCCTGAGATTGTTGTCACATTGGGCATACCTCTTTAAGTAAACATTAGCTTTGTAAGTGGCGTTGGTTCGGTATTTAATGGAATGCAGGAACTATGTCAGCAGTAATTATACAGGTAGGATGCAAGTGAATTGACAGGAGAGTTAAAACAGATTAAACCTTCAGCGCATAATATTTATGTCCAGGCTTTCTGGATACTGTGATAACAATGGCCGTGTTATATACACTTCACACTTGCTTCTTTCCCCACTCAGGGACTATGAGTCCAGTTGCTTTGTGGGTGACTTGGTTATCTCTTCGTTTTCAGGGAATAAAAAAATGGCTGTGGGAGTTTATGAAGTGATAAAGTGAACAACAATGGGAGTTTGTTAGGGACAGGACAAGGAGGGGGTGGTTTCAGGATTTTGTCAGAAGTCATTTCTAATTGCAGGATGTTTTTTTAATGAGTAGGCACATGTCCTTTTCCTTGATGTAGAGAGCAAAGGCAGTATGGGGAAAACTAAAGCCAGGGACAGATGTGAAAAACTCCTAGTGCATATAGTATTCTCACTGACAAGATCTGACTGCCTCGTATCCACTGGTGTTTTGCTTTTGGGAAACCCACGCTTTGGCTGGGAGCTGGACCTGTAACCACAAGGAACTTGAGGTTGAGTGAAACTGTCTGTCACTTATTGAATGCAGAGTGGACATGACCTGTCATGCTGCAGAGCTCACATTCCAAATATTTAAAAGGCAGTAGGCTTTGTTTACATGTTGGCCAAATGTTGCTGCATAGCCCTTTCTGCCGGCAGCATAGCTTTGATTATTTAATGCAATTTTTTATGTGAGAAGCCCTTGCTTAGCTGAATCTGGGATTTGAGAACTTAAGAAAAACAAGAAATCACAGCAATAAAGTGTGGGTAGGAAAAGACAGTGCTTCTGCACTTTTCTTTGGGGCAAACTGGCTGTGGAGGGGATATAAAAGTGTCAAAAGTGTTGAACCTGTTTCAGGTCTTCCTCCTCTGAACCTTTCTCCCCTTCAAGGAGCAGTAGTTTTCCTTTTAAAACAGTCTATTTCTCATAACAGCTTTGAAAAATGTCAGTGAAATTTTATGGAAAGGCAGTGTGAGGAAGATTCAGACACTTGTATTTGAGTGGTGTGCGGTATGTTTTAAGCGGTGGTTATAAAAGGTGCTATTTTTACATTTGCTTCCTACTTAGGTCAGATTTAGCCTCTCCTTGTCACTGATTTGTTAAAAAATGTTGCTCATTTTAATAGTACTTTTCAGTAAAAATGAGATGGTGTAAGGCCATTGAAATATTTTTGGTTGGACAATGAAAAGGTTTTCACAAGGCTGTGATCTCAGCTGCCGTTCTACCATCTGCCCGTGTGAGATTGTCAATTCTCGTATTCTTTAAACTTCCAGTGGACTTACCAGCCAGAAACTGGTAGAAAGTGACTGTGACCAAAATGGCCTTTTGTGGTGATAAGTTTTGACACACTGTGGCTTTATTTTGCATTTAGCAAGTTCTTGGTATCGTGGGGTGAGAGGAAAGAGGACGTCCTAGTGCAAGAAGAATGCTATTTCTTAAGCTTCCAGCAGTCAGTAAGTCATTTCTATTTTATTCCTTTCCTTTCCAGGTGTGACATCTGTTGTATTACCTTTCGTACTCATCGGGGCTTACTGCGCCATAATGCAGTTATCCACAAGCAGCTTCCCAGAGATCCCATGGGAAAGCCTTTCATTCAGAACAACCCTTCGATTCCAGCAGGCTTCCATGACTTGGGATTCACGGACTTCTCCTGTAGGAAGTTCCCCCGCATTTCTCAGGTACCCTCTGTTCTTCATAGCTTAAGGTACCAGCTGCTACAGTGCTTATCTGATGAGGTCATTGAAAGTTTCATCCTGCATGTAGAATATTTTGTGGAAAGCACATCATCACTGTTTGTGTAGGCTTCAAACACTTTATGCCTTTCATTTTTTCATCTAAAGAATATTGGTACTGGGTTTTTTTTTCACCATTCCAGTGGATAACTATCAGTGTAAAGATGTATAAAAAAATTTTAGAGGAAGACTTTGGTCATATTAGATCCTTGCCCCTTTGAGCATACCCAAAAAAATCCTACCTCTGAAATCAAATGGGAGTACACACGGTAAGGAAGACATTATTTATTGTAGTTTACTCTAACAAGGATGTAGTTGGGGTTTGAAAGATTTTATTACAAAAAACTTCGAGCAGTCGCCTTACTAACTAAAAAGTGACATCTTCAGTGATTTCCTCACAAAACATTCCACAATGTTCCTCATGTAACGTTTGAGGGTTTTGCTCCTTCGAGGGACAGTGGATGGGGAAAGTCAAGGGAGGTAGTCTGTAAATATTTTTTCTGAGAGCCATAAAGCTTTCTGTTGGGTGGTGTGATTCCTCCCTTTGTCAAACCTTGCCTGCCTTAGTTAGTTTGGGTCTTGATGAAGCTGCATATCTATTAAAAAAAAAAACCAACAGCCCAATCTACCAGGACCATGCTTTGTTTCTGCACTTTTCTTATTCTTCTGGGATTAAAGCATTGATTTCCAGCTTCTGACTGCACTATGGTAGACTTGAAATTTGCTGCTGGTCCAGGGGAGCATGTAGGCATTCTGTCAGTCTGTTACAATTTTGGTATAAAACTTAAAAAATCAAAAGAAAGCACTTTTTAAACAAAGTTTATTTCTTTTGTAATTAATGACAGACATTTAAAGTTATTAAGGGATTTAAATGTTGGTATTTTCCTGTTGTAACAATTCTGCTTGCACTGTGAGAGAAGACTTATGAAGTATTTAGAGTCTATAAAGATCTTGCCAGCCCTCTAGTAGTATTTTCCTTGGGAGAATAAATGTAGTCAGACTTCTCTAACCAAAAACCACTCTGTTTTAGGCTCTGAGTTTCATTGATCTGCTTTTGGGGGATTTTTATTTTGGTTGGTTTGTATCATTTTGCCCTCTTGGATGCCTTTTTTTTTTTTTGCTTCCTCTCTTCCTGATTTCTTTGTAGTAGAGCTAAAGGAGATAGTCTACTGCCTGTCTTCCTTGCTATTTAGTATACCGAGGCTCCTGTCCTGTCAATGACACAAAAGAAGCTTCTGATAGGGAAGTTTAGGATGGAAAAGAATTTGAGAGCCTGAATAGCCTTCTGGAGGAGTTTACCTTTATAGAAGGGAACTTGTGGAGAATCAGCCCCTAATTCAGATATGCTCCTTAGCAGACTAAAGGCTGTGGAGCAGGAATATCTCCATGCCAGGTAGGTGGTGGCTGCTCTAAACCCCTTAACTTAGTCAGTGGAAGAGAGAGTGAACTGTTTTTGTTTTGCAGCAGCATGTGATGCCTTTCCAGTTTGAGATTTCTGCTCTAAATATTCTTGCATATCTTGCAGGTCTGGTGTGAAACAAATTTGCGAAGGTGCATCAGTGACTTCCATCGATTTATTTGCGAGATGTGTAACAAGGCATTCCCCATGCTTTCGGCACTCAAACTGCACACAGAAACTCACGTGGTGGATCAGGGAAAAGACAAGCACAAGCCACAGTCCACGACGCCACCCGGTGAGAACCCAGACCAGAAAGCCTTCATGGCATCCTTGGGCCTACAATACACCAAAGACATCAAGCCTGTCAAGCAGGAGGACAATACACAAGACGAGGTCCAAGAAATGCGGCTCAGAGCACTGAAGAGTAACCTACCTCAGGAACCCGGCAGCACCAGTCTGCTCAGCCTCTCTCCTCTGGAAGCTGCCTCCATGGGAGGGTCATTTTCAGTCCTTCCCCCTACAAAAGAAAACATAAAGCTTCTCTCGCTGCAGCCTTTCCAGAAGGGTTTTATTATCCAGCCTGACAGCAGTATTGTGGTGAAACCCATCTCCAATGAGTCTGCCATTGAGCTGGCAGACATTCAGCAGATCTTGAAGATGGCTTCTTCTGCTCCTCCTCAAATCAGTCTTCCTCCACTTTCTAAGGCACCTTCTGTCCCTGTGCAGTCAATTTTCAAGCATATGCCACCACTGAAGCCAAAGCCTTTGGTAACACCCCGAACAGTTGTCGCAACCTCCACACCTCCTCCTCTTATCAGTGCCCAGCAAGCCTCCCCTGGCTGCATCAGCCCAAGTCTCCCACCTCCCCCTCTGAGGCTGATCAAGAACTCGGTGGAGTCTGCCTCCAACTCTCATCTCCCCCAGCCAGGAGCCAAATCAAGTCCTTCCTCGCAGTTGCTCCTCCAACCCAAAGTAGAGCCTTTAACTCAGCATGAGATGAAGACACAGCTGGAGCAGGACAGCATCATTGAAGCTCTCCTGCCTCTGAGTATGGAAGCCAAGATCAAGCAAGAAGTCACAGAAGGAGACCTCAAAGCCATCATCGCAGGGGCAGCGAACAAGAAAACCCCGACCATGAGGAAAGTTTTGTATCCCTGCCGTTTCTGTGACCAGGTGTTTGCCTTCTCTGGTGTCCTGAGAGCTCACATCCGTTCTCACTTAGGTATTTCCCCATATCAGTGCAACATCTGTGAATACATCGCGGCTGACAAGGCAGCACTGATCCGGCACCTGCGGACGCACAGCGGGGAGAGGCCTTACATCTGTAAAATCTGCCACTACCCGTTCACAGTGAAAGCCAATTGTGAGAGGCACCTGCGAAAGAAGCACCTCAAAACGACCAGGAAGGATATTGAGAAGAACATTGAATATGTCACCAGCAATGCCGCAGAGATGGTGGATGCCTTCTGCTCCCCAGACACGGTGTGCAAGCTGTGTGGAGAGGACCTGAAGCACTACCGGGCCCTCCGCATTCACATGAGGACGCACAGCGGCTGCCAGAAGAAGAAGCCGTTCGAGTGCAAGGAGTGTGGCACAGCCTTTTCGGCCAAGAGGAATTGCATTCACCACATCCTCAAGCAGCACTTGCACGTGCAAGAAAAGGAGATTGAGAATTATATCTTAATGGTGGACTGCAGTGCCCAGGAAAGCCAGACAGACCCTTCTTTATTGGAGGACAGCACTTACATGGACCACAAGCCCATGACCCCTTTCCTGGAGCCACAAAACGGCTTCTTGCTGGGGACATCGTCTCACGTTTCCATCAAACGTGAACCTATGGGCAACTTCCCCATGGATTTTGATGAGCCATTGGATTTCTCTCAGAAGAGCAAAAGCCTGAGTGCTGTGCAGGTGAAGCAGGAGAACCTGTTCGGCTCGTCTCTGTCTCTTTACGACTGTTCCATGGAGCCTATCGACCTGTCCATCCCTAAAATCCTGAAGAAGGATAAAGATGATGCTCCCTGTGAAGCCAGGAATCAAGACTTGGCTGCTTCTGGGAACAGTGATAAAGCCTATAACTGTCTGCAGTGTCCTTTGGTTTTTGGTGCCAATGGGAACTCAGAAACAAACCGGGGTGTCAGACATCCCCAGCCACTGAAAGGTTCGTTGCATTTGACTGTCCCGATCATTTCCCCAGCTCTCCCTGGCAGTTCTGCCTTGCTGAGACCCCTGAGGCCTAAACCACCACCACCACCTCTCTTGCCAAAGCCTTCAGTAACTAAAGAGTTGCCACCATTGGCTTCCATTGCACAGATCATTTCATCTGTGTCTTCTGCTCCCACTTTGCTGAAAACAGAGGCTGCAGACGCCAGTCCCAAGGCAGTGAGCAGCTCCACTGGGTGTGACAAATCAGGGAATGCCAAAGCTAAAGTGACAATCGTGACCACCGTTCAGAGAGACTCCAGCCTGCCTAGTGACCTGTCTCAGGCTTGTGATCCAGAGCAGTCTCCCGTTGCTGATGCTGGGTTGACTAAGAAAAGAGGTAGAAAGAAAGGAACGAAAAATAAGCCTAAACTTAGCAGTAGTGTGGATCTGGAGTCAAGTGGGGAATTTGCCAGCATAGAGAAGATGCTGGCTACCACAGACACTAACAAATTTAGCCCATTTCTGCAGTCCACTGACAATTTCAAGGAAGAAAGTGGCAGAAATGGAACAAATGAGGATGAGAAGGAAACTGCCAAGGATAAGCTGCTGAGAGGGAAGAGGAATGCTTACTCAGACTGCCTGCAAAATATCCCCTGTCCTTACTGTCCTCAAGTCTTTCCATGGGCAAATGCCCTGCAGCGGCACATGCTCACTCACACAGGTAAGAGTGCTCTGTGCTCACAGTAGGTTGTAGCCCCTGAGGTTGTTCCCCATGGAAGGGCCTTTCCGTGGAGGAATCTTCCTTTCTCTGATGTCTGAATTGTACTCTTCATTATTTTGCTAATCTCTGGCTGTTGCTGTTGCATAGTGGTGGTGGTAGGTTTTTCAGAAATGGAATAATCTCTGTGTCTTTGAGTATCAGAGGGTAAATAAAACTGTTAATACCCATTTGACTACAGTGGCATAACTTAGTGTAGCTGGGAAGAGACTCAGGTTTCAGTTGTTCCGTTATTATTGTCTTGTCTTGAAGGGGAACATGTGTGTTGAATATTTCATTGTGCCTTACATGGTTTGTTTGTCTGCTTCTGGTGGCTGTTTGTCTGCATCAGTAATGATGAAAAGATCTCTAAAAATGAGAGACAGTAAGTGTAGAACTGTAGCAGGAAAATAAAATAATATAGTGCTTAGCATTTTTTTTTTTCTTGCGGTGGCTTTTATTTGACAGATCAAAGGACGATGTGAGAAACTGCTCATCCTGAGCATTACGTAATGGCTTGCCTCTAGGAAAAGTTTCTCCTCAGAGATAGACAACTAAAGGTGGGCACATGCCCTAAGGTGTGGAGATGTGTCTGGAATCTCTAGCATTGTGCTGCTGTGTAAGTAACCTCAGACCTGCTGTAAACAAAAGGAGGAATTGGGTAGGGAGGTTTATTCTAGGTCTGGGGTTATTTTTCATTCTTCACTATAAAGGAAGTACCGCATTGAATGCTGTGCTGATTTGAAGTTCACTCATTCTTCCACCCACACTGCAATAAAGTAATTAGTAGATTCTCATCCTGCTCTAGAGGGAGAGGACAAAGCTCTACTTGCTGTTGCTCCCTTTTAAGTCAGTCATAGTTGTTGATATTATTTACTTCATTATGCATCTCAGCTCCTGGCATAAAGAATAAAAATCAGGGATTTTTATAAGAAACATAGGGGATTTGAGTATAGCCTTATAGAAGTTAACTTTTTTTTTTTTTTTAAGAAAATGAGGTTTCCTGAAACGACTGATTCGTGTCTGTGCTAAAGAGGGAAACCTGAAGAGGTAAAAGAGGTTAGCTAAGAGGTTTAAAAGGAATCTGAGCTGTGGAGCAGTCCCTATTACAGTTTGCTTTGGGTGATGCAAGGACGTGACTTGCAAGGTATCACTGCAACAGTGAGGCTATTGTCTTCTGGTCCACAGAGACCAAATTATTTCATCTTATTAAGCATACAGTTTACTTTGTGCTGAAGGAGAGCTCTTTACTTGTATCTCAATTGTTTTCCAACACCCTGGTCTTCAAAAAAAATATATAGTTACTGAAGAACTGTTCATGAGACAGAAAACAATGGAGAGGCTTTTCCCAGACTAAGAGGTTTGACCTGCTTATTGATGGCAGACTTCCAAGGTAGCAGCACTGGTGTAAACCCTTAATGAAGACAGGAAGATGCACTCAGCCATGAAAATTATACTGGTAAAACTTGTCTCCCTTACGACCACCAGGCTTGGAAGGAGACACTGTCATTTTAGAAAGCCTGTGCTGCAGTCCCCACAAGGAGGGCAAGCAGCTGTGGCCATAACAGAACTGAATCCTCGCCACAGATACAGGATTTTTGGTGATACTACAGGAGTGGCAATAGTCAGATTCCAGTCGGTGTGCTCTGGCAGTGATAATAGTGAGCTCTTTTCTAGTCATCGTCTCAGTGTTGAGAGAGACTTGTTGCTAGAGGACCACCCCACAGCAAGCTTTGGCTGGCATTGGGGAATCCGCCTTCAGATGGCATGAGTGTTCTCTTTCTAAACTGGGAGTTTCCAGCAGCTCTCCTGTGGCAACAGTGTCCATGAGGCCTCCTGGAGGGGAGAGGGAAAGGTGTAAACTGGGAAGGTGGAGGAAATTTAGGCCAGGAAAGTGGTTCCAAAGCAAGCCGGAGGATGCATTCAGGTGGAGTGAGCCCTGTGCTTTTGTGGTGGATGTCCGCAGTGGTGGTGGTGGTGCTGGTGGTATGCAAGGAGTTTGGCAGCTCTATGGTAGATGCAGCAGTTTATTGGCTTTATCTTCTGGATGGGCAAATTGGTTTTCTTATGGAGGAATCTATAGTGTATATAGTGTGGTAGTGCAGTGCAGTGTTCCCATCCCCACCTATTGCACAGGCAGTGACTTGTTAGATAGCTCTGTTTTTTAAAAGGAGTTAAGAAAAAAATCTATTCCCTAATCTTATTGTAAAGAGAAAATGGGGAACTTTATTATTGCTTGTGCTTGATGGCTGCTCCCTGACCTGGGTAGAGAATGGGCTGACAGGCTGACATGAATGGGATAGATGAGAGTCCTGGTGATCTGCTTCCAAACTGCACGTGTTGGATACGTGATCCATAGGCAATCACAGCAGGCAAGCTGACTGTATAACACTGCTATCAAAAAAACCCCCAAAGCAGTTGTTTGAGCTAAAAAGCAGCAGCTAGCTCTTCTGTGTCCATTTGTAGGAAAGTTGTTACTGAGGTAATTCATGTAAGTGGTCTAAGTTAGGATGAGGAAAAGGTATATAATTTTTAGCATTTAAGTGCTGTGTCTGTATTAGGAGTTTTGAACTGCTGTATTCATACAGACATAAAAAGATTTTTGCAAGTGCGTCTTTTGTGTTCAATAAAATTTCAACACACAGGCTGCCTTCCATGTGGTGTCAAGATCGTATTTCCCTTTTGTGAAAGTGCAAAAATGCACACGCTACTAGTAACCCACATCCATCACGCAACCAGAAGTGTCTCTCATGGAAGCTTTTGCCCTGCTTATCCTTGCCTCAACATCACTGTGTGGGTTTTTTTTTTTAATTCAAAAACATTTCCGTGAAGTAGCACACACCTTCCTCAGTGTTTTCTTATTTTAATGGTGAGCTCACAAGTGGGACACTGGGAATTTGGCATAGCTCGGTTTTATACGGTGCCTAACACAGTACCTGTGTTTTGTTTGAACATGCTCAAACACTTGCTTTTAATACTTTCTTTCTCTTGATGTCTTTACTGTATAATTTACTTTTCTATGTTCAACTCGGTTTGCCTTTCTTCTTTGCTCTTCCTTCCTGCTCTTGACTTTTTAAATTCTCAGAACAGTGACTAAGATGTGTCCTGCAGGTGATGCAGTTGATTTTGCTTCTTTTATAGGATGCAGATCGGACCAGGTTCAATGTAAAATTACAATAATGGTCTTTTTAAACCACTAGTTTGTTATAGATAACCTAATCTGTTTGCAAAGAGTCACTTGAGCATATTTTCGGAGGCATACTGGCAGGTCTTACTTGACCCAAGATTAAATTTTGTAAAAAGTGAGATTTAATGGCAGAGGAGGTTTTTTGGTTTTGTTTTGTTTTGCTGCTGCAACAGGAACAAACTGTACAAGGAAATATCTATTAAAAAAATAAAGGAATAAATATATAGAATACTGTTATACCTAGCCCATGAATTGGAATGTTTCCTGTCGATTGGAGGTCACAAGTCACCAAAAAAAAGAACTTGGAGGCATTTTTATTCTTTGCTTTTATGATTTAAGTCAAAGTGAAATTGTAATCATCTTTACTTTGAAACGTTTGTAGTTACCATGGTGAATAATGTGTTTCTGCTAGGACGGCAGTGGCAGGAGATACCTTAAGGACTGATCTTAAATGCTGTGATTGTTCAGATGACCCTTAATACTGAAAAAGACACTCTTCAAATGACTGGCTACTGTGAAATGTCCAGACTAGGCTAGTCCTACTGTGCTGCTAACCAAAATTTACAGTCAGTTCCAAGTCAATATTTAGGCACAGATGTATTTTAATACAGGCCATGACTGTTCATATGGAATAATTTAATAACAAAATCAAATCACATTGACTTTTTAGGTTACCTTCCAGTGAGTAAGTGTATTTTATCAGAAGAGCAGTTGCCTTTAAGGATCGAATACAGAAGGCAGAGAAAACTGCTTTTTTGAATGTTCTGGTTTTGTGCCTTTAAAGGTGACATTTTTGGAAAACATTGCAACTTGTGGTGGGAGGATCGGAGTTTCCACAGTAAGTGGAATTTTTGTTTGGGTTTTGAGACCTCCAGCTAGGACGTCTGTGTGGAAAAAAGAATATTTTATCTGTGGCAAGTACTGTTCTGTATGACAAATATTTGATTGATACAAACATTTTAAAGGCTGAAAATATGAGAAAATTGTGACCTGAGATGCAGGTTGAGTTTCAAGTAATTAATCCTTAGCTAATCCTGTCATTGCATGCTTGAAAAGAAATGTGGAAAGGAATTGGGCTATCATGAAGCAAAAGGATTTCTACTCAGCTTTTAAGTTTTGTATTTGCATTATGAATGAAGCCAGATAGAAGTGCAAAAAGTGGATATTTGTCGCCATAAATTTATGATTGAATTAGCAGGCACCTAAAAGGACAGAGTGACTTGGAAGCCTACAAAAAAGCAGTACCATGATGTATCTAAAAAGTTGTGTTGACACTGGAAGAAAATTAAGAGAAAGAAACAGCTCCTGAGATGTCTGTGAGATGCGGGGAATCCCTGGTACGGGTTGAGATGTTAACTAGAACAGAACTGACTTTCAGAAGATGAAAGTGAGAGAGATACACAATGCTGTATCAAAGAGGCTGCTGGCTGTGGCAGGGGGTGGGTGGTGTGTGTGTGTTTTCCGAGGTTTTGGGTGTGAGATGGAAGGTATGACTGGACCTGATCTCCTTTTACAAGTAACTATCCTCTCAATCTCTTTCTTCATCACAAAGAGGTCTTGCAGGATTGCTTTCCTCATTGCACTGCATGATCTGGGCTTTTCTTTCAGCTTTCCCTGTGCTCAGTCTCTTTCCTGTTCTAGTCATTTAAATGAATTACAGACATGAAAATCTTTCTCCTAAGGGAAAATAATTTATTGCTTATTCAGCATATGGGCCTTGATTCTGCTGAAGTCAGGGGAGAGATGCCCTGTGGCTTTAGTGGAAATTGCGTCCAATTCACATAGGTGATAGGCATTTCCAGGGAAAGCCTGCTGTTGAGAAGCTTGCAGTCAGGATATTGTGGATGGTCACCAAGCAATAACAGAGGAAAAGGAAGAAAACCAAGGAAGTTTCTTATTACAAACAAGGAGGATATTCATACATTTTATCTTGTGTCAAGCCAGAAGCCCATCCCCTGTGAAAAATGTGGTGTCATTTCTGCCAAATCTGGCAGAATTTGTACAGAATTTGCTGCTACCTGAGGAGAAGTGTGCTTATCCCCCAGCCTAAGGAAGAGGATGTTGGATCTCACAGTGGCACATGGTTTTTCCCAGCTGTTCAGAGCACCGAGGCCAAGTTGTACTTGGTCGGGTTGAACACTGCAGACAAGCAAAGCATAAGGATGTGAGAAGTGCCCTTCCACGTTGGAGCAGTGGTACTCCTGTCTCCAGTGGTAGCAGGAGGATGTGCTCTTTAGTGTGAGCCAGTGGACACGGCCACTTCCTCTGGCCTGTTGCTCTTAAAGCTCTATCAGCATCCACAAGTGCTTCATTAGGGTTGTGTGTTCAAGGGCATATCCCTGCCCGCTCCCTTTACAACCGATTTATGAAGCTGCTATCTGCAGGTCCTTCCAGTTGTTTTCTGAACCTGGTGATGCAGTCTGCTTTTAATTTGGCTGCTGCTGCAGGCCAAGCTACTGATCCTGGAGAGACATCAGCGATGGCTTTGAGTCCTCCTGCCTGAATGTACCTGCCAGTACTGTACTCAGCATCACATAGGCACAGTTTAGATTGTTTTACCCTGTATTATCTGCATTGCAGCCCACCTGCATCATACTGCCCCCTCTGTCTTGATAGTAGCGAAAGAGATTGGCTGCCAGATCGTGCAAGGCTTTGTTGTAGGCAGGTGAATGGCATTTAGCCAGAAAGGAGGAGCTGACAAAAAAGCAAGGGTGAGCACAGCCACTCAGGGTTTACTGTGCTGACCAAATGGGATGGGTGCAAGAAGGAAGCTCAGCAGATGGTGGCACATGTCCCTTGCCTGAAAACTGCTTGTGCAAGGGAGCTGTTGCTATAAGTTACTCACACCTCCAGTGCAGACAGCATCACTTTGTGTCACTTTGAGTTGGTTTCATGGGAGAATTGTTGAAGTAACAAACCTAAAAGCAGCAAGAAGTTGGCTCTGTGCATCAGGGTAGTTAAAATTACAAATGAGTTATTACTCTCAACCTCAGGGTAGCTGCTGATCAGATTGCACAGAGTATGTGCACAGGATTTTCCTCTTACATCCCCATGCACCAGTTTGTTTGGGAAAGTCTTCTGTCTTGCCAGCCTCTCTCATCCTTTCTGCTTCTTTTAATACAGCAGGTTGCCTTGCAGTGATTCAAATGTGGTAATACGGGTCTCAGTACTAGTCTGGCATTGCAATCTGCCATGCTGGGGACCTGTTAGGACATGATTTGATCTTGCCTATCATGAAGAGACTAAGTTGCCTTGTTGCCATGTTAACAGCCTGTAACTTCAGAGGGCTGTAGCGCGGTATCTGCGGTGTCACGTGGGCCCATCCTGCCTATGCAGACAACAGATGGCTACACCGTGAGAGAGGAAGGCTCGTGTTAGGACATGATCCCCTCCGAGAACAAAAGTCTGCTGGAAGGGCTCTGAAAGTGCTCACCTCTGACAATTTTCACGGCAGAATAAAACTGAAATGTCCTATTTGAGTCAATTGAAGACTTTCTTTATAGTTAGAGGGGTCCTAAAGCAGCTCAGTGGTTCGGTGGGGTGAGGAGGCAAGCATTTCTAAAGCCACTCAGACGAGCGCTGGTGCAGCACGTAGGGTGGGTAGGACTTGGGTGCAAGGTAGGTTGTTGTTCTCAGCAGCCGGCGCCGGGCTGGTCAGAGTGGTTCGACCTGCCCCCGGCAGACAGAGCCTTGGGCCATGGTTGGATAACACAAAGCGCTTATTGGCAGTACTGGCTCGACCTGTTCCCAACTGTTCATCCCTGCAGCTGTAGCTGACCCAGCTGCCCAAAAGAATTAAAAGGGCAAGGGGAGGGACTGGCAGTCATGAGATCAGTTCCCGGATCTGGCTGGCAGTACAGCCCTAAAGGAGCACATCGATGCAGCTGAGGTGTGGAGCTGGCAGCATCTTCTGGGAGGCACCGGGATAGATACTGTTGAAATTGTCTTCCTTGTCAGTGCTTTGTGTCTCCACATAGCAACTTTAGGCAGCAAGGAGGGAGCCCAGATCCGATAGTGCACGCAGTTATAGTTACCACGTCCACTTTATAGCACAGCTTAGTGTTTATAACTGGCTTCACCAAGCGGTGGTTATTCACGGTTCAGAATCATTCAACAGCTTTGGACTTGTGGTCTCCCTCCATTGTCCAAGAAAAAGGGATTTCCAAATCCGTGGAAGTAAATTAAGAGTTTGAAACTGGCTAAGTTTAACATGGTGTGGTTTCTTTTGGTGCTGGCTTTAAAAGGTGGGTAGGCAGCATGCTCGGGGCTCACATGCAGAGGCCTTGTGAGGGCCATCCTTGGAAGTGAGTGGTCGTCTGGATTTCACTGTATGCTAGAAGGAAATGGAATGAAGGGAGATGCTTGGATGGTGTTTGGTCAGCCATAAATGAAGCAAAGCTTTAGGATGAGGTGTAAGACAGGAAGTGCAATTCAATAGAGTGTCACTGGGAACAAGTTTATAGAGGGTTTCTTTTGGTCTTGTTTTAAACCAAAACAAAAACAGGATAGTGGTTTAGAACAGGATTCAGAGATGAGGAGGCTGTGTAAGTGATGGAGCTTGCTCATATCCTTGCTGCATGGAGAGGAAGGGAATGGTCTAAAGCACCTGAAAGCAAACTGAGGACATTTCACCCAGCTCACAGCAGTCAGACGAAGGGAGAACTGTCCCAGTAGAAAGGCATACAAGGAAAATGTGGAGCAGCTTAATTAAATGCCTACTTTCATCATGTTAAAGCAGCGCCCTGCCTTTGTCTCCTTAGGGCTGTCTGAATGCTCCCTTCTTGCAACAAAATACAGTTGACAGATGTGGGATAGGAATGGGGTAAGGGATTATACCTTATATAATAGGGAAAGAGAACTTACTAAGGAAGGATTCCTTTCATAAAGAGGCTTGCCCCTAATGCGAGAGGGTCGAACACAACTGCCCTGTGCTAACTAGGCAAATATTTACAAAGTATACTCAACATTGAATTTTCTGATTAGCATATAGCAGAATTCATCTTTGCTCTAGATATCTGCCACACTGTGATCTGTCCAGAAATCATGTGAGCCCTGGGTAGAGTGGGGGACGTTTTACAAACTGTCCTAGCTGTCTGTACCTCTGAACTACATTTGTGGGTATTTCTTAGAGGACAGAGGGCTTGAAATCGTGTTTTCAGTGTCAGGCAAAGTTTAACAGCTGCTCTAGAGCCACAGCTCAGGGTAAAGCAAGAGTTACTTGCTGCTGGGGGTTGGCCCGAGTGCTAGAGCTGTTGTATGAAGATACTGAGGAGATGGTGTATAGCCTGCTGACTGTATTGTCAGCTCTACATCAAACTGCCTTTCTGCTGAATGGTGCAATTCACCATAAGCTCAAAGTGTGAGTTTCTCCCCCCTCTGCCTTCAATGCAGGTTCCTCCATGGTAGGTGCAGTCAGAGCTAGTCGTGAAAACTTTTCTTCGTGACTTCAACTGCGCTGCTGAAGATACTGGGGAATCATACCATGTGTTAAAGACAAAAAGCGTTTTTTCCCAGAATTGTTTTTTTTCTTTTTCCCCAGATATATTCAGTTCCATTTACTGTAAATAGTCCTTTTCTAGCTTGAATATTTTCATTTCACAAGGCATGGAGATACAACCGAAGCTCTCTCAACTGTATGTGGGCTGATTAAATATTTAACTTGAGTGTTTGCAGGTGATGTAATGAAGGTGGCTGAATTTTAGTAATTAGAATGTTTACAGTAAAAATGGACGAAGATAACACCCACAGTTTTTCAAGTTGACTCTGCAGGTTTAAAAGATGTTCTCCGGTTCGTGGGTGGAAGTAGAAGAAGTATTGTGTGTGCGAGTCCAAAAAATCCCAAATTTACTAGAACTGCTACCACCTAGTGGTGGCTGCCTCTGTTGTAAAATATAAAACAAGCTGGGGTTATTTCAGTTAATGTAGGGAAAACAGTAAATCATCAGCTCATCTGACTGATAATGCCAAGTGCTTGTACCATATCCATTTCCAGTGCTCTGTTTGCTCCAGTTTTGAGAATTATTTATGTGATGGGTTTTCTAACACTTCTCTTGGGATGTTAGGAATGTTTGTCAATAAACACTTGCTGTAGCAACAAAATGTTTTTCATTACGTCCTGTTTTGTCTAATAACTTTGTAGCATCTCAAGCTCTACTCTCTATTCCGTCATAGTTCTAGGAAAAAATTAAAACCACAGGAAAAAAGAATCTAGCCAGCAAGCTCCCCACCTTGATCTGTGTCTGCTCTTTTATCTGAAATTTTTCACATTTGGTGTCCCTCTTTGTAATTTGGTTTGCATATGTAGGAAAGCAGTTCCCTCCTCTTTCTTGCCATCAATAAAAGATGAAGCGGATTCTTCTGACTGGGCTGACCAAAGACTGCAACTTGATTTGTAAATAGACTTTAGCAAAACAGTCTTTTCTTTCCACAGTTAGAAGGAAAAATGATTTTGGCTACATCTATATAGTGGTTTCTTTCATGCAAGCGGAAAAGTTTTTGGATTCTCAGATGGAGTCCTTGAGGTTTAGCTTATGAATACATCTCATGAGAAGTTCTTTTTTTCCCATGAGCTGATGAGGCAGCAGCTGAGTTACCAGTGGTTGCTTTGTGTCGCCTTCTTCCCTATGTCCTTACCTCCCTGCTCTTCTCTTTCTGCCTTACCCTGCACATCTTTTTTGACTCTGGTGTTAGAATTGAAATCTTCAAATAGTGTCACCTTCTTCTCTTCATTTTGGGGGAGTGACACACTCTGGTTGCACATGACAAGGTAACATATTCTGCTCCCGTGGTTGCTGAAGAAGTGGCTGTGGGTGGGAGCCTTGACAAGTGGATTTCTCCACTCTTGTCCTCTTGATTCACCAAGTGTAAATTCTGTGGGATAACAAATGGACCGGAAAGCATTTTACAGCTTTATGAAGTGAAAGATGGGAAAGGGGCAAAAGAAACAGCAGGCCTTTCCTGTGCATCCTGTTTCTTTCACTGCCTGGAATCAAGTGACTGCTCTGCAACATAAATCAGCCAAATTCTGGAGATGGGAATTACCCATTTGAGAGCAGCTCAGTCATGTTGGAGTGATGTTTGCCGAGATTTGAAGGCTTAGTCAAAATCCTCCTCCTTGTGTAAGATACAAGCCTGGTGGAGCTGTGTGGCCAGCAGGGTTTCTGTTGCTGCAATGAGCATGTAATCAGAAAGGAGACAGTAGTGCAGGCCAGGCCTAACCTCTGCTGGAGTGGATGAAGCAGCTGCCAGTGCAAGACTACCCTTGCACTGCAGGAAAAATCCCACACTGGACCTGGCACAATTGTCTTCATGACCATTGTATTTACCACACACCTTGATCGCTCCCCTGATGCCATTCCAGTTCCTTGGAAGCAGAACTGGGCTGATTCTCACCCATCCCCAAATAACCAGGATTTGTGCAAAGCAGCTCACTTTTTCACCAGCTGCAGAACCAACTGCACAGGTTGGAGATAACCACAGAGCAGCTCAGCTAGTCAGGAACTGCTGCTTTACATGAAGTACGTGCATGAAGTTTCCTAAGGGGCCTGTGAAACTCCTTCTCGACAAGGAAAAGGGCAGGTCTGGTTTGTGCAGGTGACGAGGAAGAGCGCTGTCCCAAGCACATACACGTGTCAGCATGTCCCTGGCCACGTCACTACCTAAGTTCTGAATGTGTTCCTTCAGGGGTGCTGGGCCCAGAGGAGCTTCAGAAAAGAAGGTCTGTGTACCTTCGTGTTCTCAGGGTCTGCAGTGGGCTTTGCCCTTTTTGAAGGCACATTGTTTAAACTTAAGAGTTTGTTTTTCTTGATGTCAGCCTCATCTGTTTGCCTATGCCAGCACATCCTTACCAGTGGACCACCTATCATTTGAAGTGTGTTCTCTTGTGCACAGGAAAATGTAGTTGCAGGCCACGCATGCAAGAACAGAATAGCAGCTGGGAAGAGGCGCAGGGCACAGAGGAGAGGAAAGAAGGAGATAGGGTTCAAGTATAATTCACTGAAGAATGAGTATACTGTAAGAAAAATAATACATTTTTGGAAATATTAGATGCAGCAGAAGAAAAAGCTAAGGAAAAATTGGAAAATCATGCATGATACATGTGACGTTAGTGTCAAAGTTGAGACTTCCATATTGAGAGTTTTAAGGCATACCGGTTCTGGCTTGCTTTTACTTTGAGTGCCACTCATGGATATTCTCCTCACTCACTTTGCTTCTGATATTTAATGTTGAAAAACCAGGAAAAAATCTCCCTCTGCATCCACTGTTTTCTGTTTGGTCAATAAAGAGTTACAGAACATCTCTCTGGGTACGATTAAGAGGAGCTTTCTCCCATCTTTGTTTCCTCGTGCTCATCACTCATCTCCATCCTAACAGAGATCACATGGTTTCCTGCCCCTCTCTGTAATGAACCCCCTCTGTGCTGTGCTGGCAGCCTTTCTTCAGGCTAACACACATCCCGTCAGGGGAGCATTTCCTGACCTCGCAGGAGATGAGACAGGGCAGCCCACATCTGCTTTCAGACGTCCCCATCCTCCCATTCTGTAGCCTTACACACAGATTAGGGCTTGCTTGTGTGTTTTAACGGACGGGTAATTAGATGAGCAATGAACTTTGTGTAATCCACTGTCCATGTAAACAGATCTGATTTGATTAAAAGGTGAGATTACTTTTTGTGATAGGTCACATCTCCCCCTCACACTCCCCCAAGAAAAAACGTATCAAGAATTGTGCACTATTAAGTGATCGTTCGCTGTCACCAGAAACACTGCTACGCTTTGACATTTGTTTAATGGCCATTTATTAGCACTAGTGAGAGGAGATGGGATCGGTGCAAGTCATGTTGCAAGACTACATTCAAACTAATAAGTGCCTGAGAACTATCTTCTTATCTTCTGTTTTTACTCCTTGCTTAGGGAAAAAAAAGCCCGTAATAGGAAATCTAGGCAGTTTGGAGACAAGCACATGTTGTACTGTGTCAAACAGAGAACTTGCACGGCTGTTCTAGAGTTTCTAAATCCCTATAGTTACTCAGCAGCTATCAGGCTTGCAGATGAATGTCGAAATGCCGGGTGGGCTGTGGGCTCCCTTTGCTGCATGCTGTCAGTAAGAAGGAAGTGGGGTGGAGGACTTAAAGGAAAGTTTCAGCTTTCAGAAAGCACAGCTTGGTAAGTTCATGTCCTGGAACAATTCCTGGGAAGTGGCACTGGGGATGCAGTTACATGCCGTGCATCGGCAGCAGCTTTGGCCTCCAGAGCCAGTCCAGCTTATTTCATATTTACAAATACGCTATTTGTGTAGAGCTTGGAAGCTGTACAGCTCCAGCCCTCTGTTCTCCTTAAGTACCTTACCTGTTTCAGTTTTTTGGTTGTATGTTACATCTTCAGCAACATTAATGCTGCAGACAGGTAAGTAAGCAGAGGACACCATTAAAGACCACATCTTAGGTCATTTTTGCCTTCTTGTGGGGTAACTGTGAAACAGCAAAGCCTGTTACTGCCCCTTGGCTTTATATTTTGATTCCAAGTGGCATATCAGAGACTCAGATGTGGACGAACTTCCACATCTTCCACTTTTATGGTGTATACCCACCTTTTTAAGCCAACTTCTGTGTTACTGTCTGCACTAACCATTCATATTTAGTTGAACCAGCTGGTTGCATGAGGCCTTTACATTTCCTTTGAAAAGCATTTCCTGCTACACAAAAATTAGTTTGATAAATATGTGAGGTGTGTATTAGTTCAGTCTATGTTCATGTTTTTCATACACAAGTTTATATTAGTAATACATCTATGTGTCTCTGGAATGGTCTATTTGTGATAGTAACCTCAGCTCTTTTTTGGTGTCTCAGCATGTTGTTTTCTACTTAAAGGTGATTATATTAAAAATTATTTCAAGAAGCTGCTGAGATTGTGAGTCTGTTTTGGAAGAGAAAGCATTTTGTGAAAGATTTTGTATCATCTTGTTAATTGGGTTCTGTGGTGTTTTGATCTCTTTTCAGCTGTAAGTTACTGGCCTAGGTCACAGACAGGAGAAATAGGTGTTGGGATGCTTGATCAGAAGCAATGCTCCTTGGTCTGTGTGCAGGCTCACCGCTGGTAGTTGGAGGGTATCAGGGAGCATCCCACTGAAAGTTTCTCTGTGTTTCCTTGCAGAGAGCCAGGCTGATGCAGAGACACTAGCTACAGGAAACAAAGTCTTGAACCTGAGCTTTGGCGAGAAGGAGCAGTCAGAGGAAATGACAGAGCTACCAGAGAGCGAGCGCGGCCCCAAGGAGGAGCAGAAGGCTGACTCCCTTCTGGCAGAAGAGGATGCTGAAGAAAAGGTGGATGGATATGAAGAGGGCCCTGAGGAAGATTCTGTAAGTAACAAAAGTCTTGACCTCAATTTTGCCAGCAAATTAATGGACTTCAAGCTGGCAGAGAGTGACCAGAGTGCAGGCAGCAGTTCTCAGACTGAAAGGAAACATGCCTGTGACATTTGTGGCAAAACCTTCAAGTTTGCTGGCACTCTTAGCCGTCACAAAAAAGCCCACATTCGTGAGGACAGAAAGGATGAAAGGAGCAGTGAGGATGAAAGCAAAAGCATTCAGGATGATGCAGGAGCTCCCTCGATGCAGGACTCTGGTCTTGAGCAGGAAGAGTCTCCGTTGGACTTGAAGGTAGTGGAGTCTCCTGTGGACTTTGAGGCAACAGGAAAGGAGAATGAAGAGAGCGAAAGCATCTCTGAGGGGGAAGGCACAGAGAGAAAGTCCACTGAGAAGAGCAGTGATGACAAACCAAAGACTGATGGGGCTAAGAGTACTGCAAAAGCAGACAAAAGAAAGAAAGTCTGTACTGTGTGCAACAAGCGTTTCTGGTCTCTGCAAGATCTGACGCGACATATGCGGTCTCATACAGGTAAGAGGAGGCTTGAGGGCAGAACAGACCATGAGGTGTCCCGCCAGACTGAGGTGTCTGCTCTGAAGGTGCACGATTGCTGCTGGCACTTGAGGTTGGAGACACTGCTTTTTGTCCTAAAGGTATCTGCAAGGTGTCTTCACTGCCCCAGTTCCCCATGCTGCATACAAAGCCCATGGAGGGAGCAGGCATTGCAGCCACTGCCTTATTTTCAACTCCCAACCTGGTTTTCCCCGTGATTGCTTGCAGAGTTCAGAGGTGAGGGCAAGTGTGGGGATACCTGGGCAGCTTCTGACTCCCTTCTTGCCACATGTGCGTGGCTTTACCTCTTCCCAGTATTTTGACCAGCAGTGGAGAAACTTGTTAGTATATGATAAGACTTCACCTCTGAGTGAAAGTTTAGAGAGAGAGAGAGAGAAAGAGTCTGGTTTTGTCTGATGATCTGAGCCTAATACAGGTAACATGCTGGTAATGTGTGTGACCTGCTGCTTGGGTGGAAGGCAAAGATCCAGTGGGCACTTGGGCAGGGAAGGTGGAACACAGGTAGTGAAACACTTGCCCAGTGACTTGACTCGGCAGTGGGATTGCTTTTTGTGATAGGCAGATTGCAGCAGTGCCTTGCAAATGCGATGAAGCCATGAACCAGCTCAAAGGTGAATTAATCATTCATCCTTATTAATTATGTATTTTACCTGCCAGCAAGCTGCTCTGACATGGGAAAACTGGTGCATTTTGACATTTCGTGTCTTTAGACAGTGCTCTCTGCTGAAGAGAAGATCTTTGACCAATAAGAAAATATTTGTGCTGTAATTGACAATGATTTTTAGAAAACTACACCAAAGAGTAATGCCTGAACTAGACTTCAACCTTTCTAAATCATAAATATTCACCTATTGAGTGCAAAACTGACCTGTTTTCTTTTGGCATTGAGCCACAAGTGAAACAGGGAACAGGTCCCATTCTTGTGCCTATTTTCATACAAGTGCAGAAGCTTTGGGAAAATGCTGATAGCTAAAGTACTGAGCTTTACCCCCAAATGATGTGTGCACATGGACATTCCCATACTTTCTGTTTTAATTGTTTTCATTGCATGCTGGGTTATGTGGGCCTTGTCAGTATGGTTTTTTCCTGTTTGTTTCTCTTTCTTATTTGGCACGGAAGGAAGTTTTAACATAGAATAGGCGTGGAACAGGAACATGGCACAGTGCTTTCTTCAAATTTAATAAATTATTTAATATTTAATAAATAATGTAACTATGACTTACCCCCACTGTGAGATCAATGTATTTTCAGCGGAGGATTTTGCACCAAAGCTGTGGGTTGACTCTTCTCCTTGTGTCCTTCCCACTTGTTCAACTATATTGACAAAATACCGTCAGGTTGCACATTGCTTATACTTCAGTTTTAATGTGTGAGGTTTTTTAAAGATACCTGTAAGGTTTTGGGATTTGTTTACTCAGAAGAGGAACATTTGGGACACACTAAAGCGTGCAAGAAACCTCTGCCTGCCTACCGTGTGTCTCATTCTGATGCTCATGGGCACAAGATGGTGTCTTGATGGAATTGCAGCACTGAAAAGTCTTTAAGAGGCACAGTTGGAAAGGGAGGACAGGTTGGGGTGGGACCTTTGGTTCTTCAGGACAGACAGCACCCTGGGGCGCTGTGCGTGGTTAATATTTTGGGAGAATTTTGTCTGTGAGGTTGTTGTTGCTTTGTTTTCCAATGAGTTCCTGCTTAGGAAAGTATTTTCTCTCTCCACATGTGTCTGGGGCTGACCTGCAGCAGGGAGTTGACGTGGTGGGCTGGTTTCATAAAGGCTTTCAGGTTCCAGAGATCGACTGTAAACTTTTTCCAGAAAAGTTGCTGACTAATTTAGATAGGATGCTAGTGAGCACCTGGTGCTTACGGTCTTCCTCCCTCCTTAGTGCAGGGCCTTGCCAAGCTTGTAGCTATCTCAAGACTCTTAGTTTTGATGCTCCATTTGTGCCGTAGGCATTTACCTGTATTCCTGCTTGCACTCCATCAGCTAGTTTGCTAGGACAGAAGCAAAAAAATCTGCATAAATGTGATGTTCGGTGTAGGTACTGAATTTCCAAAGTGCAGAGGGTTTTACACTGCTTGAAACAAGAGGGAGGCGCGTGTGTGACCTCACAGCTGACTTCGTGTTGTAATTCTCTTCCAGGTGAGAGACCTTACAAGTGTCAAACCTGCGAACGGACCTTCACTCTGAAGCACAGCCTGGTCCGTCACCAGCGCATCCACCAGAAAGTCAAAAATGCCCGAAACCACGGGAAGGAGAGTGACAAGGAGGAGACGCAGTCGAGGTGTGGAGAAGACAGTGAGAATGAGTCCAGCCACAGCGGCACCAACCCCATCTCCGAAAGCGAGTGCGACTCCTCGGGGGGCGTCGGTAGCCATTCGTCCCTCGTGGGGAGCCGAAACGAGCCCCTGGTCGGCATGGTCACGGATTCCCCCTGCGGAGAGGAGAGGAGCGGCGCCTGCCTCGCCGAGCCCACCAAGAGCACGCAGAAACAGATGGCAAAAGACCAGGAGCCACGGGGCAGCTCCGAGCACGAGAGGCCCTCAGGTTTCATCCAAGACTTGCTGGAGATTCACAACGCGCCATCTCCCATGAATCACATCCTGGCCTCTGCAGACAGTGCGCCTCAGCTCTTGGGGGTGGAATGACTTGCCAGGAGGTTGGACCCATCTCAGCAGGCAAACTGAAGCCAGCAGAGCAAGGTTTCTGGAGTCTGGTTTTGGAAGAGCGACCTTACAGCTACGGGGAGAGTATGGCAGACTGGACGTGGTGCCATATGCCTTTCAGTATAATAATGCAAGAGACTACAGTATATACTGATTTGAGTGCCTTACTACTTTATTAGATCTTTTGGTATTATAGATTTTTTCAAAAATGATTTTAATATTTTAAAGAATTATTTGGAGAGGACCCTTTTTCATTTAAGCATTAATGTTACCTTTTGTATTGGTGTGCGTGAGCTTGTTCTTGTATATCTGTGATAGTCGCTGTGTTTGTTCTCTGAGCTGGAAATGGGGCAGTGGGGTGGGAGGCCCTTGGATACCATAGCCAATAACTGGAAGAAAAATGATGTGAATTTCATATGAAATAGTCAGAGGAGATGCAGAGGAGATGTTGATTTATTGTTTTTTTTCTCAGTAGATGTTCTTGCATTTGCCACATGGTGGAGCATTAAGCCTGTTCCAGGCCTGAACAACGTGGCAGTTGAAGGTGTTCAAAGTGGTTCAAGCCAAAAGCAGGAAACACAAATGAATTTCAACCTCATGCTTGTTTCCACTTTTCAGCATTAGAAGTGGTCTTCTAAATCCTAGGGGTTTTTTCTGGCCGTCACGGACTGAGCGTGTATACAGAGAAGAGTTACATAGCAACGTAACCTATGGAAATTATGCACCCGCTGTTACATATGTTTGATTTGCTTCAGTATATTATTATTATTATTATTTTATTATTATTTTATAAATCCATCAGTTCACTTGTCTCTGCAGTCAGCAGAAGCCAATGGGCAATATTTGCCCACGGAGATGCGTAGCGCAGCTTGGATCCCGTCTCGGAGTGTTCTTGTCTCATCGCTTTCACCAGCTCCTCCTCCTGTTGTTGCAGCTCTTCTACTGTACTTTACATCAACCCCTTCCTCCGACCGGAGCGTCCCGTGGAGGCCAGCGAGGTATCGTCCCCTCCGTGCGGGGGCACATGTCCCTCGCGGCGGGGGCGCGTGGGTGCGGGTGCGAGTGTGCGACGGCGGGGCCGCGCGGGGCCCCCGGGTGCGTGAGAGAGGCACCGCGAGTGCCGCCGTGACCTCGCTGCCGTCACCTCGGTGACAGCCTGCGTCACTCACAGAGCAAAGTTATTCCGTCTTCCAGTGGAAAGCAAGAGAGGAATGCGAGCCTTACCCTCGTCTTGCTTCTGTCGTGTTCTAGAGCAAGAAAATACTACTGGTAATAAAACTACGGATATACGACATGTTAAAAATAAATAAAATAAATTTTAAAAAAAGGAAAAAAAAAAAAAAAGAAAGAAATTCTTCCTGAGATTTTGGGGTTGATGCTTGAAGACTTGAGGTGTGTGTCTAAATTTCATATCAGTAATTTAACCCCTTTAATGCTGGCAGCTGGAATTTCTCCGTATGGCTCCTGTTGCCGGCAACAGGTGACACTCTAGCCACCAATATTGAAGGGGTTAAGCAAAATGTATCCTACTGTAGCTGCGCATTTTTAGGAGTGCCCAGCATTTTTGTTGTCCTTGTCGTTGTTGTCGTTATTGTTGTTTGTTAATTGTCCTTCAGTCATGACCTCTGGGACAGACAGAGCCATAATAGCATTGCCGGAGCCTCACTGTGCTATTCCACCGAAGCAGCCCCCCAGCCCAGCCCAGCCCGCACTGTGACCCTCCCTCCTTCCCACCGCAGAATCGCTTTTCCTGCTCTCACCAGACATGGAGGAAGTGGGCCTCGGACCCAGTCTATATTATATAATANTACTATTATAATTATAATAATAATTATTATTATTATTTTGGGTATTTTTTGGTTTTTGTAATTTTTTTTGTTTGTTTATTTTGGGGTTGTTGTTTTATTGTTTTGTTTTGTTTTTTTTTTTTTGCAACTCTCCACACTAAACTGCGCAATACTGTGGGGGAGAAGCCATTACTAAACTATATGCTGCAGAACAATGTAGCAAGTAATTAATTCCCAGCAGCCTGCCGGGACATCTGCTAGCAATAATCACTATTGATTTAAAGCTTTATTTAGCCTTTATCTATATCCTAGTAGAGTATAAGGTCTTGCCACATTTTATTGACATTTTTATTAGTTGAGTTTGACTGAGAACTGTTGCTGTTGTTGGGGTTTTTTTTGTTTCCCCTCCTCCCCCAATATTAAACTGTGAAATTTATAATGTGTTTAAACTATGGGTGAATCTTAGGCTTTAGTTTGCATGTTCAGCTAATTTGTCTCTATACGATTTTCGTTTGAATCTTTTTATTTTTTTTCCTCTCTCAGGGCTTTTACAAAAAACAAAAAAACAAAAACAAAACAAAAAGAAAACAAAAAAAAATCTAAAATTCTTTTGCCTGAGTTGCAATGGACTTAACTCGGAGATAATTCAATCACTACATTAAGCACTTGACTGTGAAAGCGCAAAAAAAAATAAAGGAAAAAAAAGAAAAAAAAAGAGAGAACCTTGTTTGAGGCTGTTCTGAAATAACTTTAGGGGGCTTATGTGACAGTCTGATTCCATTTTCAGAATGATTCATCTTCTCTCTCCTCTCTGTGTGTCTCCTTTCTCTCTCTTCTCTCTCCACGAAGGAAGTTTAATCCTAGTGATTTCATCCCATGCAGGAAACAGTAATAAATGTGTAGAATTCATATTTTTCTAAAGGGAACTTAAACTGCTGCTACGAATTGTGTACAAGACTGGTTTATGCCACATGAACAGAGAATCACACATTGTTTTGGTACTTTTATTCCTCTTTTTTTTCAGTTGTACAGTACTTCCAAATTCAAAATAAAAGTAAAACTTGTTCTGTATCAAACCATCTAAGCAATAAAATGTTATATTTAAAAATTATAGGTTATGAAATGGACGTGGCTCTTCTTGTGGGTTTGTGGTGACTTGTTCTCAGACTTAGCTCTGCTGAGGATGACGTGCAAGCCAGAGCTTATCTGTGCCAATGGATCACTGTTTCTCTTCCTTCGGTTGATCTGAGTTTGAGCTGGAGATGATTGCAGCACTCTGAAAACTCGTGTTCATTTTGACCACGGTTTTCTGGTAGCCAGGCCCCTTTGAGACACTGCTTGTCTCCCAGCGCAGTTCCTCAACGCAGCAACCAAAGACAGCGGGAACATGCTGATTTTCCTGCATAGGCAGGGTCAGGATTCTCCTTCTTTTTTTAATTAATTGTAGCCCCATGGTCACATAGGTGAGCATCCTCCCAGCATGCAGTGTACCAGTCACTTTTTTAATAAATTAAGTAGGTTTCTACGACGATAGTTTTCTTCTTGCGTAAATGTTTATGGCTGCAAACTCTTAAGGATGTATTCAAAAGCCACGTGCATGTGTCAAAAAAAGAGACAAATCCTTTGTTTTAGCTTGTCAGAGCTGCCTTAGCTGCATTTTATATGCCTTCCTATAAATTAAACACATTTCACAGGACAGTGAGCCAAAGAATCATCTGAGTTGTGTATCCAGCTCTGGAGGCCAGGGAATTGCAGTGAAGCTGCAGCATCCACATCTTCCTAAGTCCTGCTGCGATGGTTCTTTCTGGCAGAGAAGTGAACCAGGTTCAGAATGAGAGACAGACTCGGGGGGTGAACTTCCCTCCCTCAAGCCTCCTACACCTTCCTGATGGAGGTCAAAATTCCTCACAGCACTTTCGGTCCCTCACCCCCAGAGAGGGGCAGGTTAAAACAGAAGCAGTCAGCCAGCCAGCTCTGCCCCAAACCGAGGATAGCTGACGAAGCGGGGCTCTCTGAAGGCTCTCTGGGTGGGCTCATGGGGTGGAAACATCATTTCTGAGCAAGGAAACCTGCAGAAAATAATTTTCCCTCTCCCACCCACTGACCTGAATCGCCTCTCCTCTCGTGAGACTGATGGGAAGCTCGCGTCCAAGTGGCCCGGGGACCTGTCAGGAGGTGTAAAATCAAATGGGATGAGTTTATGTGGCTAGGAAGTGATGGTGACTAATTAGTTACGAAACGGGTGACTTAGAAAGCACTTGGTTCTTGGCCACAGAAGGGTATAATTGCTGTGCCCAGCCCTCTTCTCTTTCTACCTCAATTTGACAGTGACTGTTGCTAAGTTGGGAATTCCCCTACTCTTCCTGCCTTGGACTGGGTAACACCCTGCAGGCCAGCTGAACTTTGCTCCTTGCTGGCATTTCTCTTTCCCTCTTCCTGCCTCCACTCCTTCCCATACTAACACCCATGGCAGCAATAGCTAGAGCTGGCCTGAAACATCAGAGTGAGGAGGTGGTGGTGGTGTCTCCTTGTGCCTCCTCCAACTTGCTGCTTCCTCGCCTCATTCCCTAAAGTTTTTTTCCCCACCTTGGCAAGGGTGAAGCTGAGCTTAATTCCTGACGTGGACAGAGTGGCACAGCCCCTCTGTGAGGCACTGCTGTGGATCTCTCACAGCAGTGCTTCAGGCGTGGAGGCCAAGTGCTCACCCAGAGCGTTAGGGTTTGGGGAAGACCCAAGTCCTCTGCCACCACAGGGTTGCCTTGGCAGTGAGGGGCACCAGGAAAGTGTTTTATTTTTCTGAAGTGTGGAGTATGAAGCTGTGGGGATGGGCAGGAAATAGCAGGATTGGGTGAAAACTGGCTGCCCCAAAGCAGAATGTGGAGCCTGGTTTTGGAGCATCTTTTGCGTTTTTGCTGCTACTGAAATGCAAACAAGTAAAGAGAAAGGAATAAAGGTATTTGGTTTTCATTATGCAGCTGTCTCAAAGTAGCCAGCATTTGCGGGATGGGAGGGCTGTACACCTACACCGAGATCTTCAGAAAGTGAGTGCAATGAGAAATTATTTGCTGTTTACATTTAACAGTGTTTTGGTCTGTTCTGTTAAAAAAAGCCTTTCTCGAACAAAATGAGTCACAATTCAACTAGCAAAGGCACCAAAGGGGCAAAAGTGTACTTGAAACCTTTCCTTTTTCACAAGTCTCCAGTTTGGTGAATCATACATGCCATCTTCTTTCAGCACTTCTGTAGTTATGATGGGATTGTAAATGTCACTTTTGGAAACCCTGAAGTTTAGGATTATCTGCAAAAGGGAGACTCAAGACCCCAGCACTGAATAACCAGCACTTTCTGTACGTCAAAGAGGCACCATTTTTCATTACCCACTCTGACAATGCAGAAAAAGAAAAGGATGGAGAAATGCATTGGATTGTTCAACTGGAACATCTTTTAACTGCTGGACTGTGGGAAAAGGGGCCACAGCAGTGCTTCCCAAAACCTGAGTACTGACTGGAGTAGCCAACATCAGGGAGGGAAGGGAGTAAAACCTGTACAAGGCACCAGCATCTTCGGGTGTCATGGGTCAGCTGAGCCCTCCAGCCGAGAAGCTGCATTAAAGTACTTTCCCCCTTTCATCCCCTTCCTTGGCAGTAATTACTGTGCAGGGGACAGGCTGCACCCACACTGCAACAGCCAAAGGAGCAGTGAGGAAGATGCTGGGATTTGGGCTCCAATCTGTTTGGAAATAAAGGAATCAACTTAGATTTTGAAAACCTCCTCTACGTCAGGGAGGAGCTGAATTCTTCATGAAAAATGGTCTGAGGTTGGGAAGGGGGAAGAGTGCGTGTGAGAAAAGGTCTAACCTGCTAGTGGGATGAAATGTTGTGCATACATGTCTGCATCCTAGGTTGTGTGGTGTCTGAGCTGGGGATGTGACGGGTCACCCGGCTGTGTGTGCCCTGCAGGTTGGAAGCACCATATCACTACAGTGATCCCTGGACTTTGAGTCCTGGGTGTGCTCTAGATCCTGGGTTTGGCCGCCAGCCCCACACTGGAGCTGCCCTCCTTGCTCCATGTCCTCACATGCACACTCAGGGAACAGGGGGAGCATACTGTTGTCCCTATCTGGAAACTGGTGACTGCTGGTACCTGCAGATTTGCTGGCAGATCAGAGGACTTCCCTAGTCTTGGGCAATTAGTGCCATGCTGGATCACAGGATTAGAAAAACTGGAAACAACCCTAAAATGACAGGAGGTACAGCACAGTTGGGGTTCCTGAGCCAACAGCTCTGCTGATGTTATGTATGGTCACAGTCTGTTCCTCTGGTTTTGAAGTAAGAACATTAACAGGAATAGTAGTTTGTTCATGGAGCCCCTGCCAGAGCCTAAAGCGTCTCCTGCAGGTGCAGGGTCTTGCACTCAGCAAGTTCAGACGTCTTGGCCTTTCTCAACATGGCCTCCATGGTGTCCCTCCTTGTCCCCTCAGCTGAGGATTGTGTTTTCGCAATGCAGTTTCAGGGGATGCATTTTTAGGTAATTTAATCTCTTCTCACCAGTCCTGAAAGGATAATTTATGCCAAGTAAGCCCAAGTTGTTTCTCCCACATGATGAGTTGGTGTCAGACACAGATGGTGTGTGCCCTTGGCCCTATGCTAGTTAGGGACTCATTTGTCCAGCGGTGTGCGTGTATTTCTTGGGAACTGTTAGAGAACTCGGGGGGAAGGGGAAGGGCAAGGGGAGACTAGCACAGGGAGGAGTGCTCTGGGACAAAATCATTTGGTATTTTTAGGATTTGTCACCAGCTGCACCACTATAAACGTGCAGAAGCTGCAAGAGCACCATCCCTGTGGGCTGCCAGGCCTCATCAGTGGCTTCACCTGGGCAGGGAGGCCTATCTAAAGCAAGGGGAGGGGTGAAGGTTGGGCTGTGGGTGAGGGGAAAGTTGTTTGTGAGCAACATCAAGTTCTGTATTGTAAAAAGATGTTTATGAGGCTGTTTTTCCGGAAGTATCTTTTTTAAAAAAAGGAGTCAATTAGTACCTGAGAGAAAAAGGGTGGAGAGGCGGAGGGCAGTTGGCCTGCTCAAAGGCAGCAGGGCAGACACAGACTGCTGGCAGGTCACTGCACAGAATGGATGCCCAAAAGATACAGGAGCGTCTACCTCGCTGTGGTTGTGTGCAAGTGTCACCTCAGGTAAGTGACGTGTAACCTGCACACATGTGCCACTGTTAATGGGCTGCCTGACAGATGACAACCTTGACTGGACTCTCTAGGGAGGTGTAAACCTTCAGAGTATTGCCAGGTAAGGGGCTCTGATGCCTTCATTTCAAGATGTGTCTGAAATCACCCTGTAAAAGTGAAACTAAATGGAGTTGAGAAGCATTGTTGAGGCTTTTCAAAAATTCTAGTATTGCCTCCTACTTTCATTTCTCAAGACCCCTCTCAGAATAATAAAAAAAAAATCCTCACAAAAAGAAAGGAGGAGTTTTTCATATATTAAACAGTAGTAAGTCGGAAGACTTCTCTGGCTCATCCAACCTCACTGTGTAATGCAGTAGAAAATGTTGTAGCAATCCTCCAACCAGCAGGAACTGAAAATAGCTTTCTCCTTTGCTGTGCTTGTTTATTTCTCCTGTGCCAGATCTGTCTCTTGTTTGGCAGGGAAAACTGCCAGGAGTGTATGAGAAAACTGTGGACGATGGGTGTTTGGAATACGCTGTTGTGAAAGCACTTGAACTTCTCTAGAGCCTTTCAGCAGAGGGTTGTGAAGCAGTTTACGAACATCAGTTAATGGGAGGCTGTAAATAAGAGAAATCTGCTGGAGAAAAGGCTTTTCATCATGAAAGGCCTGATCTGTTTTCACAATCTCGGAGGCAGAGGTTAATGCGGTGAAGGCCAGCGCCGCTGTGGGCTGACTTTCCGTCAGTAATTTTTAGCCTGTAACCACACGTGGAGCACGGCCCTGCTGCTCGTAAAAATGTACCAAGGTTGGGACAGAATGTCAGCCAGAGGGGTCGGTGGCTCCATGACAGGGCCTGACTGGAGCACTGGGGTACGAGGAACAGCAGAAATAAATGGTCCTGTGAACGTGTGCACACAGGACTATGGGCCCCTGCCCCCAGACATGGAGTTATATTTGGGTAACCAAAGCAATTGGTGTGTTAGCCTTTCCTCCCGTCTCCTGTTATCTGATCCTGCAGAGAATGACAGCCTAAGTTTGTAGTTTTCAATGAGCAGCATCTGACTTCCAAGGAATCTGCACCCAAAAGAAGTATTTGTACTTTATTTTGGGGTGATGGCCATGCTAGTTGTGAAAGGCTTTGACCAATATTCCTCCCAAGTGTTTGCAACTCAAGCTTTACCACGTGACCTGTGCTTGGGAAGGGGAAAGTGATGGACAAAACCTGGCTGTAAACAGAGACTGTAACCTTTGTCATTGCTGTTTTACTCTAATTCTACCAAAGCACAGCCCTACCTGATGCACTGGGCTCCCAGGCAGCAGCTGGGGAGGAGGCAGCACGTGTCCTCCCATGTCCTACTACATGCACTGCTGCAGAATGGGATCCAGCACTCCTAGATTTGCACCCTTTGCCAGAAAATTCTCTTTTTGGTGGCAGGACATTTAACACCATTTAATCTGCTGCTTTCAAGATGCCTGTATGACCGAAGCTTTACAGGCTCCAAGGTTACACGCATCAGGTACACGATACTGCACAGTCAGAGAAAGTCAAAGTATCAACCTCCCTGCATACACGCAGCAGTCAGTGAAGTCTGCATCACAACACAGCGAGTCTGATTTTTGATCTCGTATCTACATCACTCTCTGTCAGTATCGTGGAGTTGAAACCACAGAGGCTGCCTAGCACAGCTACTCAAGACCCAGAACTCGCTAGAAAATGAGCCAGGGCCGTAGGTGAGGGAAAGGGAGGGATCTGGAGAAGTGAGCAACCTGGGCACCCCATGGTAATACATTTTGGCACAGGATGCAGAGCCACATGCTGCCTTTAATGCATTTGGTTATTACTTTTTGTGAATGCACCTCTTTGACAGTTTTTAACTTTTTCTGAACCATAAGAGTCTCTTTGCTGGCTGCAAAACACCTGCTTAAAAATGAAGGTACTTAATATAAACAATACTTAATTAAAAGTTATAGCAGCTTCTCCCTCAGTTCCTTCAGGTAGTGTTTTACTGAACTGCAGTTGAGGGATGTTTTGCAGTTTGTCGGCAGATCCTTGGTGGCCTGTACTTATTGCCACTGCAGTGCACCAGTGAAATCTGGCTCCATTCAATTCTATAAATTCAACAAAATGGGAATGACAGGGGTGATGGTCCCTGGGGCTTGCCAGTGAAAGGAAAGGAGTAACCACAAGGAGTGCTGCAACTCACTACAGGAACAGTAAATGACACTCGGTGAGATGCTTTGCACGGGAGCAGCCTCAAGAGGACCTTGAGGGAATGTCTTGCCCTGCCTGAGCACAAGGAAAATCTACTGAGTGAGTGTTCTGGCTGCATGACTGTGACTGATGCCTCGCGCTTCACCCTTGGTGTACCTTTAGCTGGGGTGGTGGTAATGGAATGCTGCAGAACCACAGTCTGCTGGGCTACTATAATGTTGGAAAGGAGATGGTCCCTGTGTAGTTTATTTTCTAAAATACAAACTAAATCCTGTTTCATTTTTTTTTTCTTTCCTGACGTGCCTAACAGCAAGATATGCTTCCTGGTTTCCAGCTTGCTTTATAGCAGCAACAAGTTAGGATTAGTCAGGCAAAATGTCATTTCCAGCTGTGAGAAGTAATTCCACTCTCTATGAATGAACCACTATTACAAGCAACCAAGCATTAACCACGTCTTAAATGCTGGCTCTAAGGAAAGTACAACATTCTTCCAAATCAAGGGTATAAGGGTATTTGAACTTGCTTCTAAATATAACCTGATATTTTGGTGGCAATGTTTGCCATACTGTGCTCAACAGTCATCAGATGCTATTTGAATTCTAGCTTTTCCTTTCCACTGGAAACCTGCAACAGGGTATTTCAACTTCTCTCCTTGCTGTGTAGACTCCTGCTGAAGAAAACAGGGTATTTATTCATTCTTTCTCTCTTGAAAACTTATGGGTGGAAAACTTGCCAGCTGAGGCTGGGATCAAGCCCACTGTCATGGCAAGGTCCTGTCCCCTGCTTGCTTCTGCAGGGCTGTGGATCCAGGCTCTGCCAAGGGAGTTCCTTCAGTGTTCTGACCAGTCTGGGCTCTTCGATTCAGCTTGCATGGAAAAGCTGAATGGGAACCCATCTGTGTCTGAACATGGCCAAGGTGCACGTGGGGTTAAAAGATCGAATTTAATTTAACTTCTAAGGAAAACTGGCTGTGGGGCCAAACACCAGGTGGCAGAGTCAGTGTCACTATAAGCTCTACCTCTGCAATACCTTCGGCTGACCCTGTAGGTCGCCACAGCTCTGAATTTTTTTGGAAGCAAATACCAGACACTAGCATTTACAGCTTTTCTGAGTTCAAGCTTCAATTATTTTCTGAACAGCACAGAGAAGTGCAGTGCTCAGACTTACTTCAGTGGCCAAGATATAGCATAGAATGATTTAGAAAGGCCAGACACAGTTGGTCTGACCCCTCCCTGTAGATGCTGCTCTTTGAGAAGGGGCTAAAGCTGTCTTGGTGCTTGTCTGTTATGAGAAGCAGCTGTCACAGGCTTGGGAGATCCCTCAGCTGGCAGATCTGGGAATTGCTGGCTGTAATAATTTCCAGCTGGTGAACCTAGTACTGAATTTTACCTCCGGGGTAAATGCTCTAATCATGTATCCTCCACCACTGCAGCCTCATCTCTATGGAAAATACACGGTGTAGCTCCAAGGCCCTGCAGGGCAGGACTAAACCTCCTTTACTAGAACACAGACTGTGGAGACCTCTTGAAAATCTGTTCAGACCATTGTGAGACCAAGTGCATCAACTCCAAGTGTTCTCTTTGCTGGGTGAAAGAGACAGCTCTCAGGTGATGGATCCATTATGTGAATTTAAGTGGCACAGGGAAAACTCAGTTGTGATTTCCATGTAGGCTGAACAGATTGAGAGTGAAGAGGAAAGGCAGGTTAAATTTCAGCTTTGCCTCACCAGCTAAAGGACTGGAATGTCGTAATGCTGAAATTTTACTGCATCTTAGTTAATGTAAATTTATAGCCAAGACTACTTACACAAGGGGACAGAAAAGACAGCCAGATAGATTGCAATAGCTGGCTTAGAAAGAACAGATACCAAGACCAAGATGAGGTCTTAAATTTTTATCTATCTTGATCTTTTCAGCAAAAGATGAGGAAGGCTTCAAATTCTACAGTTATTTTCATCTGTTCTGGGACCTAAAAATACATCAACACATCTGCTTTTAATTTTTCCCTTTTTTACCCACAGATATAGCTCACAAATGCAGGAGTCCCAGCATCCTTTATTTTTAAGCCTTTTTTGTTTTGTTCTTTTTTTGTTGGCTTTTTCCCCCAATAAGTCTTACCTTGTTCTGTTTGGATGCAGAACACCTGCTGGAACTGCTGTTTTCAGAGTTACTGCATGGAATGTGAGTGTTTGCTTGGTCACACAACAGCATGCACGTAAAAGCTGTAAGGATTTGGCCTTGTTATAACCTTGTGCTTCAGCAACCTTTAAGCATCTTAACAGATCCTTTTTACACTGCCTATGGTTTAACAAGAGGTTATTCTTTCTAGAAATGTAGGGCGCTATGGCTCACTTTTAACCCACTGGGATTCAAGAATTTACTGGGCATTTTCCCAGGGCCCTCCCTTATTCTTATAAAGAATTCTAATCTTAATTATTAGTCCATTGTCCAAAACATCACAGAGTACTTGCTTAATATTATTTCCATTCCAATTACACATGTAGAAAGGCAGATTTTTAAGAATGGCATGTTTTCACACTTTGCATATTTGCTACTATGGGTTGCTTATCAAGGAAAAGGCCTTTTTTTAGTGCCATACTCATGCTTTATTTAAAAAAAAAAAAAAAAGCTACAAAAAGCTAAGAAGAAAAAAAAAAATCAAGTATACTTTACAAAAAACCTGCAGCTGTTTTCAAGAGATCTGATCTCACTTATAAATGCAAGTCAGCAGGTAAGGAATTAAATGGTAATTTAACACTTCAATTGCAGTACATCATCTGAACTTAATCATCCAAAACAATCAGTCATTCTTAAATTGACTGTTGATTGTAGCTATGTAAACAATCATCTGTATCAACTGATTAGAAAAAGTCCCTGGGAAAATTTAGAGATAAATGGAAAAATGTCAGGAGAATGTTACTTAGCCCACCTATAAACTTTTGCAGAAACTAGGAGATCTTTCTGGCTTTGCTCTCCTCTGTACGTTAACTGCAACTCCTCTGCATATTTCAGAAATGTCAAAGTGTAAAGCTGCTAAATTCTGGTCAGTGATGGGATTAAATTAGTATAGTATGGATCTATGTGTACAGTTGCCAAACATTTACACTAGTGCTGTGTCTCACTATCTCCATGGAAGTGTATTGTGCAAGTCTCAAATAACTTCAAAACACTCTTGAAACAGCCCTTATGTCACTCCTATGAGGTAGGTACTGTTCTTCCTTTGGAGAAGAAAAGAGAACAGACTCTCTACTGCTCAGTACATCAAGCACACTGAAAAACAGGACAACCTGCCTACTTTAATATTTGACTTCCCTGGATTCAGAGCTCTCACCTGCAAAATTTTGTTTAGCACCATGCATTCTAGGAATAACCAGTAAATGATACTTTTGATTACACCTGTTCCAAGCTAAGGAAGATGCTCGGCATAAATGTTTCAGAACAAGCAGAAGCACTGCCATCTCTTGTCTGTTCCATCCAGCTCCACAGCCCACAACTTAGTAATTTTGTACATGGAGAATGAACTTCAATCCTTTAGTCTGACAGCAGCCACTTTTCTTTCTCTGATCGAAGGATACTGGGGAAAAAAAGGAACTGCTGCCAGAAAGCAGACAGCATACAGAGGGCTACAGGTATCACATGCAGTTCAAGCGTAGCCTAAATTAATGCTTTGCTGCCTCTGTAAGTGTGAACTCTGAAGCTGTTTTTCCTACCCCAAGTGTAGAATTGGTAGGTCTTCACAATTTTTTGAGTAAGTTAAGGAGGTGTGAGAAAGGAATTCACAGAGGTCCTTCACTCTAAGCCCATAGTTCATTTGCTCTCTAAAACCATTTTAACATCTCTTACTAATAAAAAAGAAACCCTAGCCCACATCTTCTTTCACAGTTCTCACTCTTCTCAGAACCTCCCAGGAGCAGCTGTGTGGCAGTGTAGTAAGCTGGCTGAGAACTGGTAAGAATGCTGGATTATGCAAACGCTTGTGCTGCCACATGGAAAGCAGTGGCATAGACAGGCAGAATTGCTGCTGTCTCATCTTTAAGTAGCAAAACTATACCCTACTCAGCTGATAATAATAATAATAATAATGATATCCAGTAACATATGTGTGACTCTAAGCTATCCCTGTTTAAAAATTGAGTAGAAAATTCAAGTACCAAAATAAAAGTTTCTAACCAATAGAATAAAGCAACAACTATATTCTCCCAATTTAAGAAAACCGAGTGTAATAGACTGGCTTATTCACTAGAAATAATACTAGAGACGCCAAAGTTCATTTACCACTGCACACTGGAATGTTACTGCTAAATTTCAACTACAGCAAATTAATGAGAAACAAGTAATTCAAAAACGTTATGACACTCATCATGAGCAGTAGTGGTCTACCGGCCCCTGTTCTTATGAACTGCTTCTGGCTAAGAAAGTCACTCTGAACCATCTACAGTGAATGCCAAGTTGTATCATCAGAAAGACAGCCTCGGTACACCTGGACTTCTCCAGTGCTGTTTCCAGTGCAAGCTGCCTCCTCTCTTCTTTCATGCTTAGAATAAGCATTTGGAAGTCAACCACTGAGAGCAGAGAAGAGAGCGCAGCCTTCAAATACTTATTTATACAAATAAAACTAGGATATTACAAATTAATATCGTCTGTTCTGATCCTTTGTCTTTTTTCCTGGCTGTATCATCACCACTCCCTCAAAGAGTACCTTTAAATCTTGGGAAGAAGGAAGAGTATACAGTTCAAGATGACCTATTACAAGAAGCTGAAAAAAACCCCTCTTGATGCCAGGTTAGAGACATAATCCAAGAGAGGGAACTTCCAAGCTCAGTGCATCAGGTGCTGCAATCGCTATGGGGCTTTAGCAGAGGAAGCATTCAATCCATAAATACTCTGCTGAATCAATGCAAGCTGGAATACAAGCCTGCAAACCTACCACAGAACCAGACAGATTATATCACTAAAGGCAAATAAAGCTGTTCCACACAATTTGAGTGGAGCTAACCCTTATGAGGGCAGCATTCAACTGTTTCCTAAATGATCTGAATGACAATTAAGCAACCTTAACTGTGAAAAATATTCTGCCTGGACTAGTTGTATTTTCAGGAAGTTGAACAAAGCATCTCTTCCACAGCAGTATGAGTCGAGAACATCTTCACAGTTCATTTTGGCAAAGTGTGTAACAAAATAGTGCCAGCACAGGTAGTTTCAGAGCCCAGATGCTTCAAACACACTGTGGCAGGATTTGGAAGGATCACTCAGCATTCATTGGCTCAGAAGCTCAGTCCCTGCAGACGAAGTGTGGAACTAAAAGGGCATTTTCACAGGTGGGGATCAGAAAAGGGAGGAAAAGAAGACAACAGAGGCCTCAAATCCATGCCTCTTCCTTAACTCAACAAGCTCTCAGATAACATTCAGACACAGGATGAGAGCAGCTGAGATGCAAACCATTCAAGCCTTGTCCAAGCAAACTGATGTTCTGCATATTGGCTCTTTTCCTGTCAGTTAATTCCCGAACACAGTGGATGTGGATCAATACCTCAGTACCTGGTAATCATGTAAGCCACAAAAGGAAATCTCGTTTTAATTTTGCACACAGCTTTTCTGCTTGACTACTGAACCAACACGCAGCTAGTGATGAAAATGTATCTGTGTTACTACTTAAGAAAGACAAAGTGAAAAAAACCTCAGACCAATGTACTGACTAGTGTAAAGATGCCTTAGATTTAAAAACTGTAAAGGGTGAATTAAATAGTTTGCCAATAAAAAGTACTATTTGAAGCCAACTGTTTTTCAAATTCAGTTTCAAGTGTGTACAGCAAATCCTTGTAAAGCTTTTTAAAAAAATAAATTGGCGTTTTGATACATATGACATTCTAGTTCTTAGGAGAGAGAACCAAGAACTCACTGAAAAGTTGTTCTGGCTTATACAACAGTTTCTTTAGTAAACATTGCAGAACTACCACTATAATCTGAATACCTAAGATGCTGGCACGACTCAATAACTAACCATTTAACAAACTGGTTATAAAAAAGAAATTTATGTAGTAATACCAATTCAGCACACAAATTCCATGCTTCACGAGTTCTGCTGCTTTGCAGGAGTCATCCTAACATCTATGCAGCTAAGTTCAGATTTTTAGGTCACTGCATGCCCAGATCAAAACAGCAGCAAAATGTCTACCACTACAAGCAGCTATACCCAATTGTGCCTTTAGAATGAAAACTATGCAGAAGTTGAGATGATCAGTGCCTGGCCACTGAGACAGGACCACACACAAACACTTCAGTGTGTGCACCTTGTAAAGACTGACGATACTTACTGAATAAGAACAATGCATTCAGGTTCTGATACAGATATGATACAATCAAGACAGATTAAAGTCACCAGACATTCAGATTAGAGAGAGGAGAAAAATCCTTCAATGACCATGTACAGATGATAAGCCAGCATTACAAAGAACTCTAAAGGCACATTTCAGGTAACATGTTTCTGTTAAGACCAACCGCTTACACACGCAGGCACAAATCTTAATGGCTACCTCCCCCCTGACCCCCAACAATTAAAAAAAAAAAAAAATTAAAAGAGAAGTGCATTTTCAGTAATATTAACACCATTCAGTTAATCTGTTCAGTCCAAATGTTTAGCAGTATTTTCCTTATGGTGATATGGGTTCTCTGCACTACTCCAATCCAAAAAAACCAAACAGGCAGAATTAGTAAAGGTTCAACTGTTGCACTAGTTAACATTACTCATCAGAGCCCACTGGTCTCTTCTGTGCCCTCTTGTAGGGCAACCTCCTCGGTGAAGCTTTATCTAGATTAAAAAAAAAAAAGAAAAAGCAAAAAAGAGATAGTTGCATCAACTGCAATTGTTACATGAGCATGTATTTTTCTCCTCTCAAACACAAGACAAGCTGCCCTTCTAGTGCAATGCATCACCACAGAGAAGCCAGTTCAAACAACTTGTTAAGGCTTTTTAACTATTAGCACCCTAAATAGAAGGTAACAAAATAAATGTTTCCATTCTGCAACATGCAACACCGGGGTAAGGTTTGTTCTGTCAGTTACTAAAATGCTAAAAAACCCAAACCCAAAACCCTACGCCATCCCTATGTGAAACTGAAGGCTCTGCTGCTTAGAAAATTTTCATGTTCAGTAATTACACTTTTAGAAAGTTAAATGAATTATTTTGATGACTGCTGCCTTGAGTTTACCTGCCTGAAGAAAGTAAGATTGACTCTTCTTTAGACAGCTTTGTTTTGCATGTAATATTTCCACATTCATACAACTAACAGCAGAAGTGTCTTTGTTGTGAAAAACTGCACTTTTCCAAGAAGCATCCACATTTAACTGGATGATCTTTAAGACCCCTTCCAAACCCAACCATTCTATGGTTTTATGATTATTGCAGAGAAGGTTCGATACTTTGCATGAAGTGCTAAAGTGACTGCTAAGTGCATCTGGTGACTAATTTTCCTAAACAGAACAATCTCCCAAAAACCTCCCTGTTTAGAGTATGTGCAAACACAAGGAGCAGCCATCACGCCCTTACAGGCCAATCAATACAGTATGAAGTGCCAATAATAATAAAGTCAAGAGTATCTGAGATCTTGAAGGTCATGTATTTTAAAGAATTCTAGTGTAGAGTTCTAACTGAAACTAACCTGGAGCTGAGAAAACCACAATTAAGAACAACTTAATCATTAGTTTTTCCTAAACTTCAAGTATTAAGATATGAATATCTATTTGGCTTAAGAAAAGGATGGTGGTGGGGCCCAAACATTAACAGGATTTGAACCCTTTTAAAGACAGCTTGCTCCTTGGCGAAAAATAGCATTTAGACCTTCCGTTTTTCTTGCTAGATTGAGGCTTTTCAAATTCCTGTGTCTGGATTTTACACTATTCTTATGTCTCACAGAAGAAAGTGTACAAGCAAACTTACCTTCACAAGTAAAGAGACTAGTCACAAGTAAAGTACTTCACAAGTAAGGACACTAGTCTTTATACCTATGTTGTGTTAGTACTCTTAAAAAGGGTGAAGGGATTAAAAAAAGCGCAAAGTTATCAACTGCTGGCACAACTTTGTATGAGAGCTAAGCCCTCTAGCCCTCCTACACCAAATAAAGCTCAGAATATGCTTATTTGATCAAAACAGCAGTCTTTGCCAAGTAAAGGTAGCTCCTGCAAAGGGTTTTCAAACTCTCTGCATCTCGTGTAGGATGCACTTCATTGAGGCTCTCTCACCTCACACCAGTCACAGCTACTGATGATAGGCGTTTATCAGCCTGATACAGCAAGGTAAGTGGGGAAGGCAAGATAAACATCTGCCTTTTAGAAAAAGAATTCCAGGAACCGTGAGAGAAGACAACAATACTTCAGCAATATTCTACTGAAACTATGCTTCTACATTATAACCAGAAATATATCCACAAAATACATGAAAACATAAATTTAAAGGTACATAAAATGTGTGCCATTGCATGCATCTGTTCTGCATCTTTTACTGCTCATGCTACATCACCAGTCACAGCATGCAGGAAGCTGTACTTCTATCCATGCCTAATTATTACATGGACAACACATTAAGCACTTTCCACTCTTCAGCTCACGAGAGTATGCCTCACCTCTTCTACTCTGCACTGAAGCCATGGGAAAGCAAAAGAGAAGAAAGAGTAAGAGAAGTTAGAAATACTCAGTCTAAAGAAATCAGATACTGGGTTTAGTGTTGGCATTTCAGGTATCAAGTAGAACTTTCGGATTTGTGAAGGACATTAATAACAAGTATTAATGTGGCTTTAGTTAAAACACACTTCTAATGCTTATTTAAGACTTTGGTCTATACGTAAACTTCCAAACAACTTACAGAAACTTTGAGACGACAGCTATTTTCTCCCATTTAAACCTCCTTTGTGATCCAGGTTTTGGGTAGAGATTTTACACTCTTGAAAAATATTCTACAGAACAAATTGTAAAAGCCACCAATAGTCATTATTTTATCAACCAATGAAGTCTGTTCTACAAGGAATAGGCTGCTAAAGTAATAATCTAAGCCTTAAGCACAGTGCTTGAGACAATCTATTATTCCCTAGAAGATATATGCTGTTCTAAGAAATTGGTATCACCTACTTAGTTACAAGTAATTGATCAAGTAAGTTTGTTATGGTCTAGTTTGCGAAAGGCAGACTACTTACTTATTTGATTTAAAGTTTCTTGGGGAATCCAGCTCATATCGACATCGTTCTGATTTGATGTTCCCATCTCTACTTTCTGTACTGGTCTTTTCCTCTGAAAATTCAAGAAAGAAGAAAGATTTTTCTTTTAAATAAGACTTGGATAGCACGAGCATTAAGAATTACCAAAAACACTACATTTAGTGAATTACAATTATTTCACTAAGGTACGAACTTAAGGCTGGTCAATGGACAGAGCTGCCTTTCCCATTAGCAATTTATTCCCCTAAGCTTTATGTCACCACTTCTAACACCTCATAACACTTATTCCACATAAAGGCACCAAGATTTCATGCACACCTGGGCAAATTCATTATAGCTTTTGCTGATGATTAATCAAACTTTGTGATGACCAGTTCCATTTTGCTTTCTCAGATTAGCACAACATTCTCATACGTGACCTGACCTTGCAAAATAATCAACATTATGGCAAAGCTTTGCTAGCAACTAAATAAAGGACTGACAGCTGTTTTCCCCCCCAAAGTCTGACCTGGATTAAACTAATAGGCAGAAATAGAGAGCATAGGGAAAATCAACCCAGTAAGTACTGAATCAGTAGAGATACACATCCAGTGATTAGAAGGTTTTCCAATTCAACCACTTCAGAGTGGAGCCAAAGAGCAGACCCCAAAGAGCATGAGCTCAGCAATCAGAGTACCTTCCATTAGGAACATTTTTTAAGAACTCTCTAGTTCCCCCAGTAACCTCTTAAGGTTCTAAAAATAAATCTTCTACCTGTACCATCATATGCCAGAAGCAATCAGTGAATTGCTTTCTTTACACATCAGAAAGGTCTTGTATTAACAAGCACACAGACAAACACACTACCCACCTTCCTAGACTCTAATAACTGGTGTAGGCCAACAATGACCAGCAGACCAAGTCCAGCGAGGAACATGTACATGAAGATCCTTTAAAACACAGTTTAAGAAACCATTAACTAAAAATGTCAAGTTTTGAAGACAGTTTATGAAGAGGCATAGAAATTAAGCCTAGCTTTGGGCACATGTCCACTTAATCTTTCCCAAGAACTTCTGTAGGGGGCAAGTGGAGAAAACACACAGTGAATCTGAAACTAAAGTGCTAACAACTATTCTGTAATTATTCTGACTTGGAATTCAGAAACTGTAATCATAAGTTTAATTCTGAACAACAGAACATTTGATAAATGCTGTATAAATTAGAAAAAATGTTATAATAAATAAATAAACATTGAAATTCAGTAACTTCAAGAATTCTTTTGCACTGTCATGAAGTTTCAAGATATTGGGTCACAGGCAATATTTAGGTTTGTGACAGCTTTAATCACTTATAAAACCCTTAAAAATCTCTTATATGCTTTTAGCATGCTATTGCAAAGCAAGTACTGCTAGGACACTATTAATTTGCAACAGAGCTTTGAAAGACCTTGCTTATCTTGCTCTGTGTTCCACAGTTAGAATTCTACCTATGAAATAAATTTTTTTAATCTGTGCATTTTGGTTTGTTCGGAAGAATTTTATCTGAAGTATCTGTTGATACTTAGCAAGAGATAAACCGAAGTAATAGCTAAAATTTATTTGGGGATTAAGGAATTCACATGCAAAGAACTTATTCCAAGCTGAACATCTGAACTCTCATTTATGATAAAGGAAATTATGAAGTTAAACCAAAGAGGATACTTAAGAGAAATCCCTGTTTTAGGGCAATTATCTGTTCACAGGACATTCACACAAACTGATTCTAGTATTTGAATTGTTTTGAGAGCTTTCAGATTATCACACATTTTCACATGGATTCATATGATTAATTTTTTGAACTCACAAGTTGACTTAAAATTCCATTCCAGCGTTACAATATTTAAAAGCATTTTAGCACAGCATATGCTTGAAAGATATTTGGTGTGTCAGATCTACTTAAGTCTGAAAAAAATCACTCCTGAAAGATACCTACTCCAGACAAGGGTTAGAGGAACTCAGTCATTCTTTGCTGCGCTATTTGTTACTCCAAATGCATCTTTTAGTTTATGTCATCTTAGATTACACTGCAGTGTTCCAGAAGAAAGCTATTCCAGTCTTGACAGCAGAACCCACCACCTGATACTATGGACTCTCCACATCTTTTAACTCTTAGGAAAAAGCACAGTAGCATAACAAAAGTGGAACAGCTTTGAATTGCTATGTAGCTGTATAACATCGGGTTCTATTCCAGGCTTAAGGCCTCCGGGCTAAAGCACGTCTGTAAACTGCTCACTGACACAGTGCCAATCCTGAAGACTCCCATTAATAACAGAGATCTTAATTTTGGGAAAAGTTCGTATTTTCAGTCTGTCAAACACTGCTACACCATCAAAAAAACACAGCTGACCTAACGTTCAATAAAATGACAATACAATAGCTATTTTCATTGGCACCACCAATAACCTGTTCTACCAGTGCACGAACTAAACCTGGATCTCCTTACGTTTCTCCATCCAGCCCATCTTCTTTTTCAATAATTGTAACAGTTTGATTGAAGACAGCATCTTGAAACACGTTGCCCTAGAACAAAGTTTGCACATAACATTTTAAATTAATTTCTTCAACACATACACAAACGTTTACCTTTTCCCACATTCTTGGAGAAATTCTGGAAAGCAGCAACTTCTGCACGAGATTTTTTTAAGTTTATAAGTTGTGCTAGTTTCACTCAAAATCTAAAAGCACAAATGTTTTGTTGCCCACTACAATACAGTCTAAGCCACTCCAGCTTCCACTGCTGATATAACTTCAAGTGCATGTAGGCAGTCACTTGCTGTGCTTATGTATCTACTGATTTGCTTAAATACTACAGAGGCATTCACTTTCTGGAGAGGTACTTGACTAAGTGCGTCCTTCCTCACACCTCCAGATCAACTAGAAAGATTCAAGTGAATTAGAGCATCAGGCTTACACTTGCATCTCTGTAGTTGAGATTGATAACCAGACCGAAAGGACGACCACCCATAGGCTCAGCAGGGATGAAGGAGTACTCAAACGTGGCTTGTCTCTGTGGTGGAACTACTGTGTTCAGAGAGAGAGCTGTGAAGTTCTGGATGTAAAACTGGTAGTCTTGAGGGTACCGGAAAGAAGCATCGAGAGACTCGACAATGAAATCCTCTGTACCCTTATTAGTGAAGCCCACCAGAAATTTTACAATGTTGTTCGCTGGGAAGTCTGAAACACAAAAAAAAATTCAACCATTAGAAACCTCACACACCACACACAGCCAATTCTAAACAGAGAGCATCTAGAACAGACTCTGTGGTTTTAGAGCTTCACTGTTTTAGGCACACATTGATGTAGCCTAAGCAACAATAAAGAGGATGGTAAATTAGCAGAGGACTCTTACCTTCACCTTTCACAAATAAGATGGTTGTATCAGCACTAGGTGAGGCTTTAGGTTCTCCGGACAAGTCTTCTTCCTCTTTTTCTTCTGTCTAAGACAAGAGACTTTTTTGAAAAATCCTATAACGAACAGTGAAGCAAAAACCATGCTTGGTTCATGAGAATCCCACGTGTCAAAGCATGCAACAGTGGCAAGTATTTGCACCAAATCCTGCTCTTGCAGGATTAACACATAATCTGTTCTCCCTCTAGGTTTGATGAGCATCCCTTTCAGCATTTATCTTTCTATTTGTTATATCTGACACAGTGACTAATCTGAATTACATTTAGCTCTATTGAAGGGTTTATAATCAAAAAGCATCAGTAAGGCTTCTGTTTGGGGGTGGAAGGAGAAGAATAGAATCCAAATGTTAAGTGTTCACATCTAAGCTACTTCTAGTTAGAAAACAAGCATTTCCAAAATAAAGACAGCCGTAAGACAAATTAGTTACTTTCACTACAGGGAGTGTTTATGGCAGCTTTCTGTTCAGTTTTAATTAGTTAAGTGTATATATGCCTGGAAATGGTTAGGCTGTTGGAACTACGCAAGTCCGTGGACTCACTTGCTCAAGTTCACCTTGTGATGATTCACTTTTTAATTTGGCAAATGCAAGCATTAAGGGCTTGTTTTCCACTTGGGGATCATCACTATCCCCACCAAACAAAAACAAGGCTGACCCAGTATCGAACAGTCTCAGGTAACTGCTTGCAAGACAGTTGGACCATTTGATTTCAGTGCTTAAACAACCTCCTGAAGCAGTGGAAATCCTACTGGATCAGTTGTACACGTACCATGAACTAGGGAACCACAGCTAAGCACGTAGCATCTTGATTCCAAGACACTATGAAAAACCCTATCTTTTATTTCAGTGACAAATAAAAGAAACTGCCTAAAAAGCATAATGTTTTGTACCTCAGTCATAGATTATTTATTAAAAGGAAATTACACCCAAAAAGTTATTTAATAATATTCTGTCAGTACTGACACAGTATACCTTCTACCACTTAGCAAAGCTGGTCAACCATAAGCTCACCAACTCAACAACAGCAGTGAAATCTGACAGAATCAAGTAACACTTTACCAAATCTGCACTTTTATTATGCATGCCTTCTCCTCCTGATGTCCCAAACTTCCTTAATATACATCAGAGATTTGAGAAAATTTTGCACCATTTTAAGTACACTAAGTGTCTAGCAAGGGTAACACTCAACTGCTATAATCAGATCACAAAACTACGTAAAGCATTTCACTTTTCTGTTTGTGATTTTTTGGGTAATTTTTTTAGTTTGTGTTGTAAATTTAGTCAGCTGTATTTTTTTAACAAGGGTTTCAGAATTCATACTGAGCTTAACTAAGAACCAAGATTCTGCTGCCCCTTAGAAGTCAATATCAAAGAAGCCAGAATGAAGTAGCTCTATCCCCCAATGTTCTTCTCAGTTTACTGAGGTGCAGCTTAAGATAGGAAAGGACTACAGAGGGCTCCTATGAGAATGCAGTTCTCTCACTTGGTGGGTTTTTTTGTGACCCACAGTTTTGGTAGTCAGAATCAGGTTGTCCCCATGTGGTTTTTCAACTGGTAATTCAGCAAGAAAAGATAATCCTTCTGACACTTCAAACTGAACATAAGCTTAATCAGATACATGGAAATAGCTATTTGAAAAAAGCAATGTTAGTAAACTCTTATTTAAGTTACCCAGCTCCAAGCACTTCTGGTCTAATTCATACTTTTGAAGTAACATTCATGTACAATTACCAAGTCTGTTGGCTCATCTTCTTCAACTTCAGCTTCATCATCTTCATCTTCAACTACAGTATCTTCCACAGCTTCCTCATCTTCTGTAGCATCTTGAGCTGCAACTAATAAACCTGAGCCTACCAAAACAAAATGCAAATATAAGAACATCTTTTAAATGTCTAGTTAGTCAACAGAAAACTGATGTTTAAGTACAATTCTCAAACTAATGTTTGAGGAACTTCTTCAAAACCTGTCCAATACAGCATTTTGAAGCCTCAGTTGCAAAAACCTCCTATTCAAATGATGTCTGTGTTGATCTTTCAGCCTTATTCCTTCTCTGAAAACTTTCTCACTCGTTTATCAGCCACTAAGTTCAAACCCAAAAATTTACAGCTGGATGACAAAAAGTTGAGCATTCACATAGCAATGCCTAAATCTGCAGAAGGCAACCAATTTTACCTTAAAAGCTATTGTTCAATTTTTGAACATGTTAACATATGAAAATAATTTAATTTTGCAACTACAAAAGTGAAAATAAGACATTGCTATTGCCGGGAAATTAATTTAGTAATTACTATTTCTTTTAAGACTAGCAAGTCTAGCAAGTTATTAGCATGATGATGACAGAACGTTTTGAAAGGTAGCTAAAAAGTTACTATTTTTTTCTACTTATTTTCGTTCAAGTTTTGAAACATAAAGGAAGTCTTTTTTAGTATGACCTCCTCAATATCATATATATACATATATCCAACAGAACCACAACACTAGTCAGAAAAGAAACGTGACCTAGAACAAGGCTCCAGGACAAGCGCAATCTGATAGCCCACTGCCTCTTTGCCTTCATGGAGCCAAGCCTCATACATTCAAACACTGGGCAAATATGATTCATAAAAATATTGGCCATGGGACAAAGTTCTGTCTGTTTGCAGTTCAGAGCACCTGCAAGCAAGGCTGAGATCTAAAACATGTGCACAAAACTACAGGTTTGGTTTTTTTTAATAAATGTAACATTTTCTGAATATGAAAGAGTAGAAATGAATAGATGATTGATTCACCTAAGTCTGAAAACATCTATACTGCTATAAATACGAAATTTAAAAGAAATATTAAAAAGCTTTCATTAGAAATAGTAATCCTTGAGCAGGACAAGTATATACGAGGACTTAAGAACTGTCAGTCAGTGCTAGAAAGAGCAAACACAACCCATCTTCTTAAGTGTCTTCAGAAGGCACACTCAAAGACGTTTGCTCGACCATGTGCAATACTTAACCTGAGCCTTAACTACCGTGATTCTATTTGATGTTTTAAACTTGTCAGTGTATAAAAAAAAATTGAATTTCTACAAAAATTCTTACAAATAAAGGTGTTTTTTTTTTTTTAATTAAAATGGGACAGAGCACAGGTAGGCTGTAAGCACGCTTTGCCATCTGCTGCCCAGCACACCCTCAGACCCCTCACGGTCTTCTGAATGGATGTCAGAGGGGCTGATGATGTGGCAATAGCGGGAACGGAGAGCCCTGGGAAGCGACTCGCACACGGCGTGTGCTGCAGCCCACTGCAAGGAGCTGGGCGAGAAGCCTTCCCCACCTCTCCTGCCTTCCCAAACTTAGTAGTAGGGAGGCGATTTCCAGATCATGAATCAGATAACGCCACAGCGTAAACAGAGATTAGCGCTCCTCGATGTCGCCAAGGACACTCGGGGGGTGGCGGCAGACGAGGTGGGAAGGCAGGGTGGCAGCCAGCGCATCTGCTAGGGAATGTGGGAATCGGCATCGCCGGCGAGCGGGGAGAAGGACAAACCCGCTGCCACCACCTCAGGCGGGGCTCTCCGGCTCTCCCGGGCCGCTGTCACGGCCGGGCCCGAGGCCGGTGCCCGCAGGGCCCTGCCCGACACCGCGGGTCGCTGCCCCGGGAGAGGCCGGAGCGCGGCCCCGCACCCGCCGGGGCGCCCTCGGACGGTGCCGGGCNCCCTCCCACGTAGCCTGGCCCGGCGCTGGCTGCCGCGGCGGGATGCCTAAATGGCGTTGGCGCCGGGCGCTGGGGCTGGAGCGCCAGCTGGGGCCGCCTCCCTCCGCTGCTCCATCCGGGGCCGCGCCCGCCCCGCTCCGCCCCCGCGGACGTGGCTCGGCCGGGCAGGAGGCGCGGCGGCCACGTGAGCGCTCGGCGGGGGCGGCGCTTCCTGCGCTCCGGGCGCTGGGTCCTGCTGCCGGGGAAGCGCTCGCAGCAGCGAGCTTCCCGTGCGGGGAGCCTTTGGACAGCGCTCCCGGGTGTATCGGGTGATCCTTGGTCCTGCGCAGCGCCGGGGGTTGGACTTCGACATCCTCGTGGCGTTGCAAAATGTGGAATTCGAAGATGTAATCTGTGAAACAGCAGCTAGCAAGCAAGCTCTGTGTGACGTCCAGGTGTTAGAAAGACAAATTACTTGTCGGTAGAAGTGCCTTGCTAAGATTTAGGGCTTGACATGCTACAGTAATCTCAGACGTAGGGAGAGCTTGGGAAGAAGGATGTAGCACTAATAGTGGACACAAAGAATGCAGAATTTACAGGCCACAAGGACATTTGGCAGAACTCCCAAGATGAGGAAGAAACTAATAAATCCAATTCAGCAACTGTGCTGAATCAGCTCTGACTGGATAAAAGGTAATTCCTGCAGGTGGAGATCACGGCCACCAACCCAGAAACCCCCTGTCTCCAAAGCAGAGAAAGACTGAGCATGCGGATTAATTAGCATGAGAAGTGAGAGACTCATTAACCAATAAAAGATAGAATACTACTTAATAAGAGAAATATGTAACTTGTAGATAATGATCATTAATGCCCTTGTTTGCTAAAATGTATAAATAGTGAAAAGTTTTGACGGTTGGCGTGCTTGATTTGTGGAATACTATTGAGCACCCAGGTTGGTGCAACTCTGAAATAAATGATCAGTGTCTCTCTCAAGTGTGTAATTATTGGCTTATTGTACCAGGTAGCGAGTACATTTTTTTCTGGACAACAGTGGATCTGTTCTAACTCAGAATATACCTCCAGAAAGAGCAAGGATAAAGCATGTTACTGAAACAAAGGTGCTAGCGAAATCTCATAATTCCATGTTGCTCCAGAATAGCTGGGTCTGGGTCATATATTTGACGGTTTAATTGAAAGTTTTCCAAAGCATGATAGGCAATGAATATGACAGATACATTGCCTTTATCTCAGCAGACCTTTTGTTAAATGCAATGCAAGGGATGTTAAAATGGAAAGCTTTCCCGAGCCCTACAATCAAAACATTCCATGAAAATAAAAATGCCAAGGCCAAACCAGCCTCATGCTTTCTCTTTTCTCCCACAGTTTATTCAGAAATTTGCATGCAGGGTAAAATGAAATAAAAGTAGTGCCAAGATATATTCTATATTTTGAGGTAACTTTAATTTGTCATTTGGGCATATGCAGCTTGCTGTTATGGCAATGGTAAATGTAGTCTTGAGGCTTTCATTTTTCATTTTCACTCATTTGATGTTGAACCTGCAAATTACACTAAAAATTATCAGAAGTAGCAATTCTAGCTAAGCTTACTCTTATTTAAACATGCTGAAAATGTTACTGAAATGCTGTTAAGTATTGACTGAAAGTGACATGTGATTATGAGAACTGGAAAACATTCATTGCTACTGATAAAAGTATTTCTAGTCAGATAATATCCACCCAGTGGTATAATATTACTTTTTCTGTAAAGGTCTTTCACTAGGTTGTGATGTCTTTATCCTAGTTGTGGTTTGGTTGTTCTGGAGGAGTTTTTTTGAGGGGAAAAGCAGCTAATTATTTTTTCTTCAGGAAAGTAAAGGAATACTGGCATGCTGTAGGAGGTTTCCTATATAGCACTGCAGGATTTGAAACATTTTGTGTCTTCTACACAGTGACTATGTACTTTAAGTGCTGCTTTTCCATCTGAGTTAACTGTTCTTGATGTGACTAATTAACTAACCTGTATGGTGCTCTTACTGGGTTTGTATGTTGTGGGGGCATGGAAAGGTGTTAATTAAAAGTGTATCTGAAAATAATTGCGGTACCTTGATTAGCTTCAGCAATACACCAAGCCAAGACTGAGTCTCCAAGATTACAGCTGTACCTAAAAGCCTATTAGGCTGCATTCTTTTGTGCTAAGTATTCTACCCATATTAAACGAGTTATAATTTGAAAGAAAAGTCTCTGTGAAAACCTGAAACAACCTGCAGAGATTTTTTTTTCTTTTTGCATGGACTGCTCCGTGTGTTCATTCACGGGTGTAATAAAATAAGTCTTGACAATATTTGCCACTGTTGTGACATTGAGTTTTGACATCTGTTATGTTGGATGCTAATTCTGAGAAGACTGGTGTTCACTCGGAGTTCACGTTGCCCCTGGGAATGTGATTACAGTCACGTACAGGCATTGTATCCTTGCATTTAAAAGAAGGTTTTCAGTTAGAAGTTACACGTAAAACTGTTACGAGGAAATATGCTTTCAGATTCATAACGTGTATTACAAAAAGGATGAGCATTCCTAGTCTGTGATCTATAAGTAATGTTTACCTTACATTTCCATTTTGAACTTCTTAAATGAATCTCCCAGATGTGTTGTTTCCTCTTTGAAGATACCAGCAAAAGGCAAATAACTGTTTATGTAGAGACTGATTATTTCTGCTATTAATACTTGCTTTTGGCATGGCCAAGTGTTCAAGAATTAGTTGGACTGCCTCTTCATTATTTACTCAGTGCCTTCTATTAGAGATGAATTCAGCAAAGCACTTTTAGGAGCAGTGTCATACATACAGTCCTAACCTGTTTTCTGCTTCCTGTTTCTCACTTTTGGATAGCATACCAAGATGTGTCAGGAAAAAGCTGGCTGCAATATAATCTGACTAGGACAGATATCTTGCTTGTAATATAGAGGGAAATTTTGTTGGTACAATCAGAAGGATCACTTTCTCACTTGCTCCCTGAGTTTTCCTGGAATTTTACATATTAGCAAAATGTTCAGCGGGCTTTTTTTCCTCAGTTGTTTTTCTGTGGACATTGCTCTAGGTGTTAATACCTTGCAGTTGCTACCACGTGCCAAGAACTGCATCCTTCTCAGTTCTCTTCAGGTTCAGGTCAATGCAATAGTTTTGATAAATAACCCTCCTAATCCAGTGCACCCCAAAAAGGTAGCTTGTTATTTTTGCTTGCTATTTTTTTCTGAAACTTTTCTTGGGCTGACAGATAAGATCAAATTTTTTTGCTTTCAGAAACTGTCAGAAGCTCTAAAATTTTCTTCTAATAGTTGATGATTTTTTACCCTTCCATATTATGTCATGCCTGCTGAAATCAGAAGAGATAATATTACTTTTTCCAAAAAAGTGGTACCAAGATTTATCTCTTCATTACTATTTGTAGTTCAGAGAAATATTTCTATAGCTATTGAATTCTGAGGGGTTTTTTTCCTCTTAATTTCTACAGTACTTTTCAAAATTACAAACAGTTACTGTATGTGGTAGTTATTAATAATTCCAGTGAGAATCTCCCACTTAGACCTGTCAAGATGACATTATTCTTTCTCAATCCTGATTATAACTGTGGGGAATCGACCTATTTGAAATTGATGCAGGCAGAAAGGGGTCATACAGCAACCCTCATCTCTGGAAGTCCTGTCAGCTGCTTCTGACTGGGTGATAGTACAGGAGACAAAGCAGTGTTCACAGGAGCTCTTAATGAGATCTGCTAAATTTTTGCCTGAATTGTGGTGGTTGTTTGAAGGCTTTCCCAAGTTTTTTTCAGGAAGGAATTTTAGCTACCCTATTGCAGAAAATTGTCTCAACCACACAGATTCTGTATGTTATCTAAGAAAAAAAAAGAGAGGGATACCTCTCTGGAGATCTATCTCACAGAAGTATATGGAAAATTGTGTTCCACTAACTTGACTAAATAATTAGATGGGTCTTTTCGAGAAATGGAAAAAATCAAATGAAAACTCCAATAGTCTAGATAAATTTGTCTTTGCTAACCATGATTGCTTAATCAGAATTATGGATTCCATATGCTCCATATGCTGGTAACAGGAAAGGAACTTCAGAGCTCCCTTTGGCCTTGTCCAAGGTTGCCCAGCTTAAGACTCTGTGCAACCCTTGGGTTGGGGTGATGGTTTTGCAATATATACAGCTTAAAGCGTACAGAGTATTTTTAGCCACCAGATTTTTTATCTTCCCTCTGCATAAAGAGCAGAAACAAAGTTGTTGACGTGAAAAGATAGAAAGCTATTTTTATTCTACACTGGAAGTTAAATATTGCTACTAAATCAGTGATAGGTTGGCTATTTGGTGGATTCGTGTCATTGTGCACATGGATTTCATCAGCCCAGTCCTTCTCACCCAGGGAGTGAACTCCACATATAACAGCAGTATTTGTTAGCAGCACTGAGTATACCCGAACAACCTCCAATCTCTTGGTTTTATCATTGTGAGTACTGTCACATATGGTGAAAGTAAAATTCTATTTTAAGTCTAAAGTACAACAGGGAAATAAAATGTAGCCAGTAAGAGAACATGTACATGTAATTGCAAATGGAGTAATCAATAAATAAGAAAGCCACCTATGGCTAAGACAGAGTTGTCAATGTTAAAGAAAAAAATAAGAAAATTGAAGGTTAATTTCTAGATGTTACATTTTGTGCTATGGGAAATGAACAAAGCAGATCTGTTTTCTTTGTGAGTGACTTTTACATCTCTAATCACTCTTGGAGTGCATCTAGAATATTGTGTCCAGTTTTGAATGTTTCCCAATTCATGCAAGATATGGACAAAACTATCTGCAAGCTTCTGCAAAGTTGAAGAAAGAGAGAGCGTAACAAACCATGCAACGTTTACATTCTGATCCCTTCATTCCTTTTCCCCTTGAAGAAGTAAAAAAAAGTTCATTATCTTAACATTTTATTCCCTCGTTTACTTGAAATAATAAATTGCAAAGCGTTTCATCAGTGCTTGAAACTAGATTATTGCATAAATATCTGTGTAAGACAGAATTCCATGCTTGGACTCGAAAACAGTAAAGGACTTCAGGAGCGCTATCTTACCTTTATGGTTCCTAAAGTAGCTTTTTAGACAGAACCCTCAGCTGGAATCTGTGGAAGTTTGTCCCTAGAAGAGAAGGGGAACTGCTGCACCTGACAACTGGGAACTGCTGCACTTGGCAGCTAGGATTGTGCATTATAGATACTTTCGGTGCTTACAGTATCAGACTGAATTATGCTGCAGCTGTCTGTGGTTCTCTGACATATCTCTTTCCATCGGTTTCAAGCTGTGGGATGTGGTTTTTTCCTTGGTCTTTCATCCTCTGTTGCTGCAGCTTTTGGTTCTGCCTTCTGAACTCACAAATCTGTTGTTGTGTTCTCTTCATCTCAGCTTGCTCATTTTCAAGTTCTGCTTGCAAGATTTTAAGCCAAGGAGCCAGCTTGTTATATTTAGATAGTGGCTGTTGGCTTTCTGCCAGCTTGTCATCCCTGTGTCCCTGGAATTTTGTTTGCAAGGACAAGAACCATTTCTGTTTGTATCCTCCTTCTCCTCCCTCAGTGCTGTAGGATGATGACCAAGGAGTCAGGCAAGGGCTAAGGTTTACTATCTGTGGATACACTGCGTGCATTCCACATTATCTTTGCAGATGGAGATCTGTGTAGCTGACGCTGAGAAAGGCTGAGCTGGCTGAAGGAGGAGGCCTCTGGAGATAGGATGGTCCTGTTCCGGCTCTGAGGACAGAAACAAAGTTGTATCACTGAAACTTCGAAGGGCACAATGGTCAAAAAGTAACTTTTGTCGAATTAAGGGTAGTTTAAAGATTAAAACACACATCCCTGCGTGTGCTAACAAGCTTAATGAAGAACATCCTACTATGTGTATGACTCTCACTCAACTCTCCACCTAAATCATGCTATACATAAAGAGGGAGAAGGACGAGAAGATTGGGCTGTGCATAAGGCGCTGTAAGGGGCTCTCTGTTCTATGGGTGGAGAGAATCCCTTTACTGGGATCCTCTTTATCCCTTTATTTAATCTCCCCATTTTTATTCTTCCTCGGGACCAAGTGATATCCCAAAATGCTGAAGTAAAGAGTCCTCACCAACTTTCAGCATTTCCTAGGGGGGTACACTTTCTATCATCAACTAATTAGAAGATGGAGAGGTCACATGGCTTGACAGCATTCTATTCAGAGAAGGTGGAAAGGCAAATGAGGACAAATTTAAGTAAACTTCACCCATACTGTTACTGTACTGGTGGAGATGTGTCATTCTGCTATTGCAAAACAAGAGGTGACACCCTCTGTCCAGTTTATGCAAACTATTTTTTCACTAACTTCAGTGGAAATTTTCCATCTGTGAAGATAAGTTGATGTGGGCCAAATTACAAAATGATGAAAATTAAGAAGTTCATCTTTCTACAGTGCCTATAGTCCTTGCACCTGCATCAAGTTCCAGTAGAGTGACAAGTCTAAAGAGTGTAATTGTCAGATTTTGGCCTAATTTACAGTAATCCCTGATTTTAAAGCAAGAATTAAAACAAAGGTATCAAAAACCACCGAGAAATCAAAATTCAACTATTGGCTAACCTGTTTGATTGTTGAAAATCAAGAAAAAGAAATGTTTACATTGAAGAAAGAAGAAATGCTTTTCCATGCTCTATGAATTGCTCTCTTTACTGAATTTTGAGAAGGCTGATAAAAGGGAGATTTTACTCACTGAAGACAAAGAAAGAAGGCAAAAACCAGTTTGAAATGCTACTGAGTTAGTCGGTTGGAAGAAGGTTATACATTTTTTTACTGAATTTCCTAGATACTGTAATAAATCTAGTAATAAACAGGAGTAGCGTTTGATCCACCATGTTTAAATTATTTGTTTTACTTTTCTCCGGATACCACTGGTAACTGAAAAAAAGAAGAAAACTATAAAAAAGAAAAAGCATCTCGGATTCTGGTGGAAACCCTCTCAGAGTACTTCCTCTTTTGTTGTACTATATTACACTGTTCTTTATACCTATTTTCACTTCTCTGTTTTATTGTATCAGGCCTGGTATGTGCACTGTGTTCTTATGGAAAGAATCAGATGATACTCAAGTTATTCTCTCTGCAATTGCTTGGAGGCTTTATTTATTGTCCAGTGGCTGCCTACGAAAAGCATGTAATTTGTAACTTCTTTAATTTTTAATTTTAATTTAATGTTTTAAATTTGTAATAACCATAATTAAACATAATTTAATTTAAATATTAATTAAAATTTTAAATAATTTGTAGCCAGAACAGGAACTGCAATGCAAATGCATTACTCCCTACATTCATTACTCAGTTAATTCAAGGCACAACTCCAGCACCTGCATTTGGTATTCTTAGCACTTCTCTTTTATGTTATACATGTGAGGCCCAGTACTTACATGTAAAATTTTGCCATATAAGTGCAGAAAAAGCACTACTACTAATTTTATCAGAGAAAGGTATTTTCACCATTCAAGACTCCAGTCAAGCAGCCTGGAATCTTACCATGGCTCCTTCTGGAAAGGGAGTTTTGCTAGCCGAGTTCAAATTATCTTCTCTGGGAAACTGTTTCTCAGTATCAAAACCTGAGTGTGTCTTGAATAGAGAGACAGGAGGTTGCATGAAAAAATAAGTCATGTCTGTTATGGAGGATTCCTTAATAATACAATCCAGCAGTGACTCCTCATTTCTGTGGCTCTTCATGAAGACCTACAACAGATTTAACTGATAATTGTTCTGGCAGTGAAACATCTCCCAGGCTCTTGCATTCTTTCTTAGTATAGTTTTCTTTTTGCCAGCCTGACATTCTTCTTTGAAGTCGTTGTTCTTCCTTGCCTAGGGATTCTTCCTCTGGGAAAAATGTATCCACACCCAAAGACTCCTTCCGATTGCTATGCAGAAAGGTATGTTGGTTCTACAGCAAGCATTTCTACAGCTTAGGGATTCTTGTTTTCTGAGAGGTATCCCAAAATTTATATGGAATCAAAAGAAGAATTAAATTTTTTAGAGTGGTTTCAAAGAATATTCATGGAGATAATACAGCTGAGGAAAATAGGTATTTTCTTTGGAACTTAACGAAAGTATCACTTGACCTCCTCAGTGTGTATCTTTTTTCATAAGGAGTCTTCTATCAAAAATATGATGGAACTACCTGAATGTTCACATCAGCACTGAAGTATCATATTAGCTAATTTCTCTTTCATAAATATGTGTGCCTATTCCATTTAAACCAATGTCTTGTATAAAGTGGAAATACAGCCTAGAATATTGGAATATCAATCATATTGCATGAGATGGAGAAGATCCTGGTCACTTGCTGTGTTGCTGTAATAACTGCTCAGGATATAGATGCCATTTTCCTTTTTCAGGTAGGTTTTTACGTCAATCATCTAACTTAAATAGTCGCTTGATCGTATACTTTGTTTCCCCCTCTCATGTCTCCCGTGCTCTGTACAGTGCCTATTGTTCCTGTGCTTCACTCATGCCATGGCAGTAAGAGCTGACCTCAAAATCTAACAAAGTCTGTTGATTTAAACAGGCTTTGCACCAGCTAAAGATCTGCTAGACAGCACTGTGAACTACCAAGTACTGCCTGGCATACTTTGGCAGGGGAAGGGAGTGGGATAAAATGTCATTATAACATGCTCATCCCAGCACATGGCAGTTTAAGTCCCTCTCATGTTTAGCCTCACCAATAGGAACATACCACATGTCAGATTTTCCAAGATGGGCTCAGAAACACAGGTTGCTTCACAGAGCTGGCAGGCACTGTCTTTTCTTGCCATTGGGTTCTACATTCCATCCTGCAAATATAAAAAGCAAGCTGTTAGCAGTCCTCTCAAGTCACTTCTTCCAGGAAGGAGCAACACTGCAGTTCTCACGGGGATTCTGAGTATGGTCTCTGTACCCAGTTTCCCAGCTTCAGTGTGAAATCAGAATATATATACCTGTCCTACATAATATGTCATGTTAAGTACAGAATTAGTGCATCTCCGAGTGTGAGCAAACATTTTGACCCTTAATCTTCAGGAAATATAATAATGTACCCATAGGCAGAGTAAGGGAGGTAGCAGTTTTCTGAAGAGTCTTGTGTGGCAGGGAAAATGGAACTACAGCAGTCCAAGCTAAATACATAGTCTGACAGACGTCTGTCCTCCCATGGATTACTAGTAAGTCTCTGACACCTTTTTTCCCGTTCTCCTTCTGAAAGTATCACCATTTCCTAGTGGACTGTTTCCCTTAACCCTGTTGCAGATGAATTGTTTGTGGAACAGTTTGTGCCTGCTTCCAAAGGAGCGCTTAAAGCCTGGGACTAAACAAAGCATGCTGCACTCCAAGGCTGTAGAAAAAGTTATGCGGAAGCCTGAAGCATAGAAGGAATAAAAATGGATGTGGAAATCCTCTGGCAGTGTTATGTTTCCAACAGTCCCTTGTCATTACAATAAATGGGTATGTTTACTTAAGACCACTGAATAACTTATTAGAGAGAGAAATAAACCTGTAGAATAGCACCTTCTCTTCACACATGGATTAACCCACACGGATTAAGAGTCCTCCAACACTTGGTTCTTGGTGAAAGATCAGTAAACTGGTGATCTTTATCTGATTTCTGTTTTAGGTGGCTGTGCATTGGGGAAAATGAGCACAGAGACTCTCGATGAGCTGACTTCATGGACGTGTTGCAGATGCAAATGACACCTATTGTATTAAATCTTTTTTAAAGGTATCTCTGCACAAGCATCCATGTTTTCTGCACAACCACAGGTTTCTGATAGCTTTTATACATACCACTTGGATAATGGGAAAACATCTACAAAAAAAAAGAGACTGGATTTTAAAATTTTACCATTATGTACTGGATAGCAAAAGCCCAGCACTCACTTTTATTTTCTTAATTCTACGTTATATTGGTATATAAACAGATTATAATGTTATTCAATGCAAGGGGTGTTAGGAGCTAAGATGCTTCTAGCTAGGCTTGAAAATTTGGAATTCCCTTGGCTTCAATTAGGGCTTTATTTTAATAAAGATTGGAATTTAATATTTCAGAGTATACTAAATAAAACTCTTCCCAGTATCTGCTACAGAGGGCACAGATCATCGCTAGTGTTTTAGGGAAAACAACCATGAACCTGTGGCAGGATTGGTCATTTCCAATCAAGAGAAGAGGGCTTGAAAATGCAGTATTTTAAAGGCTATATTATTTAATATTATACAGATGTATCAGAGTTGAGTATTGATGTATCGGCAGCTGCTGGGATTTCATAGAATGACAGAATGGTTTAGGTTGGAAGGGACATTAAAGCTCATTTAGTTCCATCCCCACTGCCCTGGGCAGGGACCCCTTCCACTAGACCGGGTTGTTCCGAGCCCCATCCAGCCTGGCCTTGAACACTTCCAGGGATGGGGCACCTACAGCTTCACTGGGAAACCTCTTCCTGTGCCTCACCGCCCTGGCAGTAAAGAACTTCTTGCTTAAATCTAGCCTAACCCTACTCTCTTTCAGTGTAAAGCCACTCCCCACTACAAGCCCTTGTAAGAAGTCTCGTGTGCCGGCGCCAGGCTGTCCCCTCACGGGAGCCCGGGAAGCGGGCGGGGGCGGGAGCGGGGACCGCAGCTGAGGCGGCTCCGTCCCAGCCGCGCTCGCCCGCGCTGCTTTTGGTCCCTCTGGCGGCGCCGTAGCGGCCGGGCCGGGCCGGCGCCTGCGTCCCGCGGGCATCCCGGCTCCTGGTTGCTGCATCCTGCCCGCCGCCGCCGCCATGGATTACCGAGCGCTCGTGATGAGCCAGGTCGTGCCCGGGCAGTTCGACGATGCAGACTGCTCGGACAGGTGAGGGTGCGCCGAGGGGCCGGGGCCGAGGGCGCTGGGGGGGCCGGGCCTCGGGCGCGGCCGGGCGAACACGCGGTGCGGGACGGGAGCGGCCCCGGGACGCGCCGGGCAGCGGGGAGGGAGAGCGGGTGGTGCTGCCCGGTTTGCTGGAGGAGGTGAGAGAAAAGGCTGCGTGTGTCTCTCGGTTTCCCTTTTCCATTATGTGTGGTGCTCTGGGACGTGTCCTGGCGGAAGACCGTGACACGCTACTGACATTACAGAAACATATCATCAGCTAGGTTGGAAAAGACCTCTGAGATCATCCTGACTCCAACCTGTGCCCCAACACCGCCGTGCTAACTAGACCATGGCACTGAGTAACAAGTCCAGTCTTTCCTTAAACAGGTCCAGGGACGGTGACTCCACCACTTCCCTGGGCAGCCCAATTCAATGTCTAATCACCCTTTCTGCGAAGAAATTCTTCCAAATTCCGACTTAAACCTCCCCTGGTGCAACTTTGCAACTTTAGGCCATGTTCTCCTGTCCTGTCACTTGTTGCCGGGAGGAAGAGCCCGACCCCCACGTGGCTACAGCCTCCTTTCAGGGAGCTGTAGAGAGCGGTAAAATGCCTCCGGAGCCTTCTTTTCTTCAGGCTAAACAAACCCATCTCCCTCAGCCACTCCTCAGAGGACTCGTGCTCCAGACCCTTCACCACCTTCATTTGCCTTTCCTGGACCTGATCCAGCATCTCAATGTCCTTTCTGAACAGAGGGCCTTGGAACTGGACACAGTGAATTAAAACACGAGTGAAAATGTAAAGTTATTTGTGGGGATAAATGTGCTGAATTTTTGGTGACTGTAACAATCATTTTTAGTTATAGAGACATCTCTGTTTCTTTTAAGTGAATCTGTGGAAGACTCAGAAACATGTAAGGAGGCTGAGGTCTCTGAAAACTGCCAGTTATGCACATGTGAAGAAGTTAACGCTGAAGAAGGAGATGGTGATGATGACAATGATGGTGAAGAGGAAGATGAAGACTGGGACTGGGATGATGAGGTGGGGAGGCTCACGAAGCGCCACAATGCTGCTGGTGGATGCAATCCACAGGTATGTTGAAGGCTATTCGGTGGGCCTTGAGGGTGCCCAAGAGCTAATGGGGCTAACCTGAGGGCTTTGTTTGTTGTTAGTGTTATGTTGAGGATAAATGCCAGCAGAATTTATTCCGTGAGAGAATCCCTTTCCTTTGCATCTGTTCCTCTGACATTCCGTATGTGTATGTACATTATTGCCGGAGCTCCATTTGATTTTCTTGTCTCAAACCCTGTTGTGGATTCTCTTTGTCACTGCAGTTTCCTTCTGTTCCTTGCCTTTCTCAACTTTTCTTTCTTTGCTCAGATGTTCCTTGCTACTTGGTATTTATCCTCTGTGTTTCTGAGCATCTTCCCCAGCTTTTCTATTTAATTTTAAGACTATCTGCTAGTCATATCCCGGGTGAAACCGCTTCTGTTTTTGGCTTAATAATGAAGAAGGCAAATAAAAAAACAAGCTTAGGAAATGGAGGGAGGTGCTGGAAGTGAGTTAATTTAGAGTGTATGGTGTTGGCATAGAAACTCTGGCATTGTGCAGAATGAAAAGCACACGTGAACTTCAGAAGGGTGCTAGTTCTCACATCAGCTTGGACACTAAAGGTTCAAAACCTCATTTTTCGTATTGGTACCAGCTTAGCAGAACAGTTGAGGTAAATCAGAGTGGTGCTGATCATAGCATAGCATGTCTGGCAGCACTTGTCCTGGGTAGTATATTGCCTTTATTTAGAGGTTTGTGGTGTTCAGTGATGGTGAAATCATGTTCAGGTGTTAGTTGTGTTTGGAGGGGACTACACGTCAGAAAAAAGAGAATCTTGGAAAGTTTTCTCTGTTCATTACCTCTGCATTTTTTTTCCTCTTATTTTATTCCTTGTTTCTGTTTTCTATTCTCTTCCTTTTACAGGCAGAAGAAGTGCTGTATGAGAGACTTGTAGCTTCCTAGACTAAAAATAACCCTGGTTTGGGGCACTTCTAGAATTTTAACTGATGTGTTACCTGTATTTTCTTTTCTTGATTTAAGTAAAATCTAGTGTTGATCCATATCTGTTTCCTTACCCCATGTGGTTTTCTTCTCATAGCTTTAGGCATGGGCATTTGAGATGACTTTTCCAGTGATATGGTCTGCATTTCAGAGGGCTGTGTGCAGAAGGTGACTTATGTTAACAAATCCTTTGTTTCAGGCAAATAGACAGACCCCTAATTGCTCTTCAGCAAAACTGTCAACCCCTGCAGGCAAGGTTTTAAGAAAATTTGAACACAAAATTAATTTAGGTGAGTATAATTGTGGTCTCGTCTGTTATTGAAACAGTTACCACTCCGTGGCATTCTCAGACTAATTCTGCTTGTGTTAAGCCAGAACTCACTGGAATGGGCAAGTTAACCATCGCCAGACAGATAAAAAATCGATTTTTTGTGCTTGAAGTTGCCTTTAGTCTCTGTGAACTGGCTGTCATACCCCTACCTCTTCACCTTCAGAACGACGTGGCTGTTTTGTTGGGGTTTTTTCTTTCCCCTTGACTTCTCAAGGCAACGTGAAGTCTTTCTTCCCTAGATTCTCTGTAGCAGCCAGCTGTTTCGTTGGAGGGAGGGTATCAGCTCTCTGTTGTGATGTTGGTCATTCCCACAGCTGCATCTTCTAGACAATTGCAGTCCCCCATAGTATCAGGGTGGTACATTATGCAGCAGTTCTCTCCCAGGGGCAGAGTTCCTGTGCTAAGCGAAGGGGCTGCTGTCCCAGCTGGTGTGGTTTGATGTTTACCCTGAGATGGAAATGGCTGCTCAGCACAGCCTGTCAGGACTAGGGGTAGCTGTGATTGGCACCTTCGAACAGGGTAGAGATCAGAGGCTGGATTTTCCTTTATAACAAAGTGGTGCTAGAATGAAGGTTGTTGGTATTTGTAGCCAAATACAGCAGCTTTTATGCATTTAGCATTTAATCAAACAGCATTTAAATGCATTGTTGGAGAGAATCTGGGAGGCTATTGCTTATTGTGTTAAGAAAAGCGGCATTTGATTGTTATAAGAGAAGAACAGACAAATTTAATGGTGAGATGTTATCCAAAAGGCATTACTGGCATCACATTTCCAAGTCTGTGGAACTCTCACTCAGCTATGTTGTTACCTTGTAGTCCTACCTTTAAATGTAAACAGTGTGAAATGCTAGGTTAACCCTGGTGTGTAGGAAACTTCTTTGGATTTTGGTTTTTTTTTCATTTCTTCTTACATGTTTTTCAGATAAGCTAAATTTTGATGACTCCATTATAAACAGAGTCACAGAAAAGTCTAGACAGAAGGAAGCAGACATGTGAGTATTACGGTTCTGTTTTCACTTAAATACTTTGAACCCAGAAGCGCAGTGCTTATTTCCTTGTTTGAATAAGTTTGTTAAGAAAAATGAAGTTTAGGAGTAGTCTGTGTGCAGTTTGCCCTTTGGCCTTCAACATTTTGGTTTCCAAATCAGTTGTCTAAATCATCCCAAAGTTTTGATTCTTCTGTCACTGGTAGCACATCTGATTGTGTTGGTGTAGTACAGTGAGACAGAAGTGATGGTGTCATTCTCCTAGAAAAGACCCTTTGATTCTCATTTTTTCTAAACAGAAATCTTTAAGCAGCTGAGCTAAAAAGGTATTGGAGGCCTTTTGAGGGTTCCTCCTGATGATTTGGTGAGGTAAAAGTATTTCTTCTTAAGAATTTTTTTTGGCCTGCAGCTTATAGCTCTAAGTTGTAAAGATACAATTTCCTCCTGAATGTGCATAATTCAGAAAAAGCAAGAAGATATCTATAAAAGTGAAGGGCTCTGATGTTAATGATGGTGGTTTGTTGGGGTTTTTTTCTTTCCATCCCTCTGCCTGCAGAAGAAACCTTTGCTTTTGCATGAACTGAAAGCCTTACTTCTTAAGGCTGTCATCTTATCTTTGACACAACATGTCACAGTTTGCTCTGTCGAAGTACCGAGCCCATATGTGGGATTGTAACATTTTATTTTCACTTCTGCTAGGTACCGAGTCAAAGACAAGTCCGATAGAGCAACGGTAGAACAGGTAGGTCCTTTGTTCATCAAATTTCCCTGTTGACCAGAGCAAATAATGTAGAATTTTGGAATCAGTGAAAAAACAGTTGGAGCAGGAATAGAGTTTTGAAATTCTGTTTCTTTTGTTATGCTGAAGAGACCTGTTGGTTTTCTTTTTTTCATGTGTGAAGGTTAACTTTGGTTCCATAAACATTTTAGGGCTAATTTTTGTGTTTAACATTCTGATTTGTTCATATGTGCAATGCAGAATTCCATCTTAAGCTTTTATTAAATTCCAAAGAACAAGAAAAAATGCTGGGTTTGCCTTTTACTTTTTTTTCTTCTTTAGCAAGACCGAACTATTACTGGCCTGAGCCCACATGGCTGTTCTATTTCAGTTATGATACCTGTATCCCAAGAAAAATCTTACTTTAAAATAATTAATGCAGCTATGGGTGGAACATTATTTCTTTGTCTCTTCTAGAGTTAGCTCGAAGACATATGCTTTGTTTAAAAAAAAGAAAAAAAAATTTGAAGAAAAAGTGAAATACCATCCTAGATTCATGGCAAAATTCTGAGTGGTTGCTGTTCAGATTATCATTTGATCCTTGAGAATAGTCTGATGCCAAGGGCCCTTTAATATGATACTAAGACTGGACACTGTTATTAGGTTTTGTCCTCTGCTGACTGTTCTGTATTAAATTTGAGGTGTTGGACCCAAGGACCCGAATCATTCTGTTCAAGATGCTGTCTAGAGGTATCATATCAGAAATCAATGGCTGCATCAGCACGGGGAAAGAAGTAAGTTTTATTGCAAATAATGCAGTAGGCTTTTTTCATTTTTTCAGCAAGCTAGATGGAAGTTTATGGTGCTCAGAAGATGTAGTGAAATACTTGTGTTTAGTTCTACATTTTTTGTGTTGCTTGATTGGTAGGAAGTTATCTTGAGAAAAAGATTTATTTATGTTAAAGGAAACCAATTTTCCCAAGTGCGAAAGATTTCTAAGAATGCTCTAATATTATCTAAAGTTTGTGGATGTTGTTAATTGCATCTTTCAACAAAAACTTTTGGCAAAGTTATGTGTACCCAGGGTGTTAAATAGTGCCTGAAAAAACATACAAACCCAGGGAATTCTGATTAAAGACGTACTTCCTCCCTGTGTGGAGGCGGAAACATGAGACATTTGGGCCATGCTTCAGGGCCTGAACAGTGCACAGGCTCAAGTTAACCCTTCGCACGAGGGCTTGTTTCAGTCTCTTGAGTGTGGATGAGGCAGAGTTTTCTTGTGCAATGTTGATTTTATTCTGTGGGCATTGTTGCACCCCTGCCCCGTCTTCTGTACTTCCTGTAAGCTGCTTTTCATGGAAAAAGGATTGCCCTTGTGTGCAGTCTCCTTCAGCTGGCTGCCACATAGGGGCTGGGGTGAGATCAGATCTTTTCAAGGTGTCAGAATGAGAAGAAGAGAGAAGATTATATTGCTTTAAAGAGCTTTTCCTTAACGTTATTTCTTTTCTTTTTAATCTGATAGGCCAATGTATATCATGCCAGTACTGCAAGTGGAGAGAACAGAGCAATAAAGATTTACAAAACCTCTATTCTGATGTTTAAAGATCGGGATAAGTATGTGAGTGGTGAATTCAGGTGAGTTTGACTTCTGCCTGGTTTTGCTGGGGAAGAGGGCCTGTTTTGAAAGGTGTTAAAATCACTGGTGATCATGCTGCATTGATAGGCTAAGACTCCCTGTTGTCTTTTATTTCTTTATTTAAAGATTTCGTCATGGATACTGCAAAGGCAACCCAAGAAAAATGGTGAAGACGTGGGCTGAAAAAGAAATGAGGAATTTAATAAGGTGATTTTTCCAGTTTTTATTTCATCATGCAGAGGTTACCAAAACTTTTAAGTTTATAGGAGGTGCTCTCTTATTGCTACACTGTGGCTATCACTACCCTTTAGGGTCTCTGGAGTGTTCAGGAAAGTGTCTTAAGCTACACAATGGGAGAGGGACAAAAGGGGAGGGAAGAATAAAGATCTTCTTTTGTTTTGCTGCTAATGCTCTAAGCTCTTCAGTGTCTGAACTCTGTCTGACATGACTGAACAGCAGGGAAAAGCTAGAAATAGCTGCTGCTGAGCAGCAGCATGCTGTGTGATATAGGTTAATCTAGGATTAACCTGAGCTGTGTAAAGATTCTTGGACACAGGAGTGCTTAGAAAAGGGTCAGAGTGGTTCTGGCTTTTTGTGTGCATTTCCTAGTTGTTCTTCACAAGTGAGAGTTTCCTGAGTTCTCACTGGGTACTGCATTCAAAGCTACAGAGTTCCTTTATGCACTAGTGCAAAGCAAATAGAGTTTGGTTTTATTTTTTTTTTTTGTGGCTTTGTTCCTGTGTTTCAGGTTGAATACGGCCCAGATACCTTGCCCAGAGCCAATTATGCTAAGGAGTCATGTGCTTGTCATGGGCTTTATTGGTAAAGGTGATAGGTAAGTATCCTTAGAAAATCAATTTTTTTGTTTGGTTGGGCTTTTTTAAATTTAGTAATAGCTTTTCCCAAAGGTTTATTAAAACCAAACAAACTAACCCTCTGAATGTATCTACAGTTACTTTAGGCCTGTAAAATTAACATGTGCATGTGACCTGTGGAATGGTCCCAGACATTTGTCAGCTACTACTGTAGGCAATTTGCGTGATTCTGAAGCCTCAGCTGTGTGCAAAATAAATTCATAAAGTGGCTTAACCAGAGATTAATGCTGGAAAGGCTTGCTAATCATACATGAAGATAGCTCATTGTTTTGTAGTTACCAACATTAATGTAGCACATAGTCCAAATTAGCTCTCGTTTGAAATAGAGCTCCAGCATTTTTAGCAAGCGTGTAGCAAAGTTTTGCTGCTCTTCCTGCTGGCTCTTTGCACTTGGTTGTTTATGCTGACTTGCTTGACACACTCAGGGAGTGAAAGGATCAGGCACAGCAATTAAAGCATTTGCAGCTGGCATAAAGAAGGAAAAAGTATTTAGTTTCTGGTTTTTTTTTTTTTTTTTGTAATTTCAAGGCCTGCTCCTCTTTTGAAGAATGCTCAGTTGTCTGACTCCAAAGTCCGGGAGCTGTACCTACAGATCATCCAGTATATGAGAAGAATGTACCAAGATGCCAGACTTGTTCACGCAGATCTCAGTGAATTTAATATGCTGTATGTTTTTAATCCTTGCTCTGAATTGTGACATCTAAAATGTATGCATTGGCAACCTCTGTGTGAGAGTACTGATGTACCTTTCAGGGAGGGCGAGGTCCTTGTTGTTACTGAGTTTTGTAACTTATCTAATTAAGTATGTAGCTTTTAACCCAGATCTGAGCTTTCTCTGTTAAAAAACCCAACAGTCAAACAAACAAAAAAAAAACCACGAAAAGAAAAGAAAAAAAAGATAAAAACCACAACAAAACCGCCTCACAAAACCCCCTCACAACCAGAAAAAAACCCGTCAACTCAGGCAAAAATTAGTAGGGTATCATTTTTATAATTTATTTTTTGTTTTTTTTTTTCTTTTTCATGCACCTCTCTGCTTTTTTTGTTCATGAGGAGACTATTTTTAAAAGAAGTTTAATTATACAGCTTGTGTAGAGGAGGGAAAAGATTGACTGAAAAAAGCCACCCTGGCCCTAACATGCAAGGTGTGTGCTGGAGAAAGAAGTTAAGATTTATTTTGCTGGTTCTTAAGTTTGAGGCATTCCTTGTTCCCTGCCCCTCAGTAATCTGGTGGAGTTGGTGCAGCTCTGTGTGGGGTTTCCTTGCAGGTACCACGGAGGGGACGTGTACATCATTGATGTGTCTCAGTCCGTGGAGCACGACCATCCTCATGCCCTGGAGTTCCTGCGGAAGGACTGTGCCAACGTTAACGGTGAGGGGGCTACACTTCAACCGTTGTTCTGACAGCTGGTTTATTTAGCAGGATGAACTCGGTTCACCTTGTGTTCTTTCAGGTATAACTGACCGTAGAAGCTGTCAAAATTCCATTAAAATACTTCCTCTCCTATGTTCTCTTGACTTCCTCAGGGAGCAGTGTACTGTGCTGAGTTCAGAATAATGCAGCCTGTTTTGCTAGGAATTATCTGTCTGAAATGAGTCACGTGGCTGAATCTCAGGCTTAGCATAGATCTAAGATCAGTCCCCGTCTGCAGCAGTGCCCACGCCAGTCTTAACTTCCCTTACTTAAGATACTGTGCAGACATACTGATGTATTCCCTTCTGTGAGCTGAATCCACATCTGGAATTCCTCAGCTGGCAAGACGTTTCTGTGTGTTATAAAGTTCCCTGCACTTACTTGTCGGGGGCAGCTGAGAGGATCGAGGCATAGAGTAATTAATTAGAAATGTTATCACTTGTCATAGTATTTTGATAAGTTAACGATATTTTGAGAATTTGATCTTCCTTCACGTGTGAATATACATGTTGTGTAACAGATGCACACCTCCTGGTAGGGTGTGTCCCTGAGGACAAAAAAAACCTCTCATTGTTGGCTGCTTTTGTTCCGCCTTTCTTTTCAGACGGACTTTTTTCTTATTTTACGGAGACTCTTGAAAGTCTGCGCAAAGAACTGTGTGCACTTCAATGCTGTATGTCTGTTGATATCCAGTATGCTAGTTTTTCCTTACTCCTTTTCAGTTCATGGGTTTCTAGTAACTTCCTTCTGGCTCAGCTAGTTGCACCCTTGCTCTTTGTTCTTGTCTTTTGATTTGCTCTCCCTAGATATTCTAGTGTCTCAGTGAGTTTCAGTGGTTTTGGTGTTGTTTTGCTTGTTTTCTGTCACTGCAGCTTTCTGTGTCTAAACCTTCTACAGAGACTCTAAGAAACACCTGGTTCCGTCCTAAGTGTAATCTTTGCAGACACTTGTGGTTCCATGGGCACAGAGAGCTGCCTCCAAACTAAGTCCTTTTCTAATCTTTCTATGATTAATTTCTCACAGTGAGAGATCTGGGAATTTTAATAGGAAATACTTATTAAACAGTCGTCAGTGTCACTTGCTGCTGTTTTTCAGAACAGAAATGCAGTCTATGAATTTGGTCATAATTGATTTAAGAAATCAATTCTGAGTGCAGTAGTGAGGAAGATTCTAGGACATCAATGTGTCTTCGCTTTTGGGTGGATCATAATTAGGCTGTACTGTTTTTCAGTGGCCACTTGTTTCTCTCTGGCAGAAGTTTGAGGTCTGGATTCCTTATCTGAAATACATACTTTTTTATCTTAGTCATTGCAAATTCTACACCTGTGTTAAATTCTTACTTCTTAGCCACTACTCCATTAAGTCTGGATCCTGCTGAAATTGATTTGGCTTTTATATTTATGCAGTTTTTCTCCTTTCAGTATTTGTTTCATCTGGGAGATGAACAGTTTCATTTCAGATGGCCAAGAATCATGTGGTAACTAAACCCAGTATGATGTAGAACGTGCTGCTGAGACTTTCCCAAGTCATCAGGCTTGCTGGAATTGTCACTTTAACATCAGAGCCGCATATGTTAGATGTAATTACTTACGGGTTTCATCTCTGCCCTTGTTTCCTGGCAGACTTTTTCCAGAAGCACAATGTCGCGGTGATGACAGTGAGGGAGCTGTTTGAATTTATTACTGATCCTTCTATCACAAGTGAGAACATTGATGACTACCTGTCTAAGGTAAGACTTTATGGCCTTGTTGCTTAGTAGGAGGACAATAAAATCAAATCTAGTTCAAGCTCTCTTATTTACTCTACATCCTCCTATAAGGAAGCCAGCACATGAAATTGTTGTGCTAGTGCTTCAAAAATGCATATATATTTTTCAATTTATACCATTGTAGAGCCATGCTACTTTCATTGCATGTTTTCTCAGAAAGTCTAGTCATGAAGACTCGAATGTCTGTGTGACATTATATAAGAATCAGGATGCTTTAAGTTAGCTCTTTCTTTCTGGCAAGGAGAAACTCTGCAGAAATGTAACCATGCTTATATGAAGAGTGGTATGGTATGTCTTGTAGCCGTGCTGGGCCTGCCTCAGTTTGGACTGGGGCGAGCAGCAAGTGTGTTCTCCCTCTGTTACAGCCCTGATCTGCAGCTCTAAGTGTGCTTTGCAGCAGTGCTGGTTACCATTAGGGGTCGCTGACGGCATTCCCATAGGGAAGGCTGGAGCGCATGTGAGTTGACAGTGGAGCACAGGCAGAAACGCAGATGGGAATAGTTGGAAGTGATTCTAAAGACTTAGTGGTGCGATTCTAAAGAGTGATAACTGTTTTGTATTGTTTTGTATTTCTTTAGGCAATGGAAATAGCATCAAAAAGAACAGAGGAGGAAAGATCCAGTCAAGATAAAGTGGATGAGGAAGTGAGGATTTCTGTTCCTGCTATGAAATTAATATTAACCGTACCTCTTCTAAACACTGAAAAATGTTCTGTTTTCTTTGGAAAAATGTACAGTTGATGATGATAAACAAAACATTGTTTGTGATACTGAGATGTCTTGACCTAGTTGAGATGTGAAGTATTAAGGGATGCCATGTGTAAAAGCTGACAGCAATAAGCTGATGGAAGGCAAATACTCCCCATTTCCTAAACCAGTTTGTTTGTTTGTAGCTAGGTCCCGTGATGTATGTGCCAGTTCAGGTTTAGTTAACAAAAAAACTGAGTAGAGAAATCTGATTATGCCAGTGGTTTTGGACCAGTGATACAGAAGCAGGCTATTTGAATATGTGCATTGGCCAAATTGCCTATCTAGCTCCAGTCCGAGTCTAATTCAGTTCTTCCACTGCTTTTACATTAAGTGAAGCCATCTCAAGTCCATTACAGAAAGCTTAGTGTTCTAGAAATGCTTTATGTAAAGATGCAACCATTTTTATCTTAGCCTTAACTATCTGTACCAGAAGAGTTTTAAAAAAACCAAAAACCAAGAAAAACCTCTTATCTTTGGGGGCAACATTACTTGATTTATCCAAAACTTTTTTGTTTTGGAGCTCAGCAGGTTTTACTAACTGCTTCAGGCTTGGCCAGGGCAAGATGTTTTTTGTTTCCTAGTGTACCCTCAGCATAAAACTACTGAGCTATAGTGTCAGATGCTAGTGTTTGGTTGCAAGCTCATCTTCTGCAAGCAAGTTACTCCTTTGTTTATATGAAGTACTGACCTGTAAGAAAGGTGGTTTCGTAGCATCTAAGTTCAGTTTATTTCTCTGAGACTTTCCATGTGACCATGGCTAATTTGTGCCACTTCACTTGCAAAAGAGTAGAGCTGAGGAAGGGCAGCTCTGTGGAAGCGGGGACCTGTGCTTTGTGCACAGCACTGAGATGAGCAGTGATGATCACAGAGTGTACTGAATCCCTACTGGGATTGAACTGATACCATGAAACAGCGAAGCAAAACACCTCTCTCTGATCTGGCAGGGTCGTAAGCTTGCTGAAAGACTGTTTCAGATGTGACAATTTTTAAGTATGTTGTTGATACTGCAGTTAGTTTTTACTGTACTGTACTGCTGCAAGAACATTTTTTGAGTTGGACTGTAGGTTGAAGTGGGTATTGTTATATAAAGAGATTAAGTTCTAGCAGTGCATTTCAGTGGTGTTGCCTCCTGAAGGCATTTTAAACATCACAATAAAAACATTAGAAAAACTTTTAGGATACAAAACCTTAGGACTCAAATAGGCTAAGAGACAGTTGTAGAGTTTTGTAAGTGGGCTGGTGTGAGCCACACTAAGGAAGGAGCCTTATTAGTTGTGATCTATCAATAATGTGTAGGTTGTGTGTTAAGTCTGCTCCTGCAAAAAAAAGCCCAAAAAACCCCAACTCTGCAGTTCAAATGGTAGTGGATGACTGCCATATCCATTTATTGTTTCTCTGATTGTGATTATTCTCTTAAGGACACATAATCAGGAAAGAAAAACGTCATGACACAATATGTTAATTAGTAAGTCTGTGTTTCCTTTCACTGTGCTAGGTATTTAAGAAGGCTTACATACCTCGAACTCTGACTGAAGTTAAAAACTATGAGAGGGATGTGGACATAATGATGAAATTGAAAGAAGAGGATATGGCATTGAATGTTCAGCAAGATAATGTGAGTAGGCATGCTGAGGCCCTGCAAAAAGAGAGAATATGAATTCTTCTTAATGGAAACTGATAGCAACAAGCAAAAACAAGCTTTGCTACCAAGGAGTGGAGTACTGAATCTGTATCATACTTGCTAATGTTGTGGGTTTTATCCTGGTCTTTATTTCTTTAAATTTATTTTTAGATAGTAATTTTCTCTGGGCACAAAGAATTAAGACATAATTTGATAATGTAATTTCTTCCTCTCTCTCGGAGCAGATTCTCTACCAGACTGTGACAGGACTGAAGAAGGATTTGTCTGGTGTTCAGAAGGTGAGAGGGTCTTTTTGAAATCCTTCATTTTAGCCATTTTCAGAAAAGTGCTTACAGGTAGTTCAGAGAATGCCTGGTCCTGCAGCCGGCACCATGAAAGAAGCCTCTTGTCTGTAGAGCGACCATTTTTGTCCATGCTGGGTCTGGCATGGCAGTGCGTCTCTGCACAACACAGAAATTGCTTTCCTGCACTGTGGCTGATGCTGGGTTGCTTGACAATGAAATTATAATCCTTGCTGTGGCCATGATCTCTGAAGTTAAGGTGGAGATGAGGGAAAGTGTTTTCTGATTATGGAAAATGTAATTGATTTAAACTGTTGCACAACTGCAAGTTTTGATATGTTCAGGGTATCTTTGTTGTAATATTGCATAAAGAATAGTCCTCCAGTATAAGGCATAAAATATTATGTCCTACTGTATTTGAAGTACTTGACAGTGACACTTCTGTAAAGTACATTGGATGAGAAGTTGGATACCGATCACTTGGAGCCATGTCATTCAAGGCTGAAGCCCTGTGTGGATTCCCCCTCCTTACTTCATGAATGTTCTCTAGCAGTGGTGTAGAGTCTTGATTTTAAATGGAAATATAAATATGGATAGGATCAGGCTGTAGCACAGTCTCCAGGCTTGTTTAAGAATAAGTGAGCATTCCAGTGCAGGTATTTGTGTTTGCAATAAAGAATACATACAGTGCCCCCAAGGTAGATTTGGGCATGATCCAAGGATAATTAAAAATAGGCTTCCACATATGTTAGCAAATTGCTGTTTAACTTAGGGAAATTAGTTTGGGAGTGCAAATAACAGCTGTGCTTTGAGCCCTGACCTAAAAGAATCTGCGTTGTACATTCTAGATTCCTTGTTCTTAGTTTGGCTTAACCTACTTTTCATTCTTTATCTTGAGACTCAGTGAGGGCTGTGGTAAGGGAGATAGCATCAGATTGCTCAAGGGTTTCTTTGCAGCAGATTCTGTTTTCTTTTTTATGAATATATATACACATAGTGCATATGTGTATGTGTATGTTGTCATTAGGTTTCTTGATTTTGATTTGATATAATTCTTGACATATCTTGCAGATTCCTGCACTTCTTGAAGAGGCAGACAATTCAGAAACAGATTCTGATGACGATGATGATGGTGGCAGCTCAGAGGTCTCTGATTCAGGCTGTAAAGAATCTGTACATCCCAAAGATAAACCTGCTGAAGTCAGCATGGACAAAAAGGTCAGCCGGCCAGGAATTGTTCAATTTTTCCCACCTTTCCTTATATGACACGAAAAAACCCAAACTTAGTGGCTCTTCCTACTTCTTGTCTGAAACAAGCTGTGGACTTTTCCTGTTGTGGAGAACAAGAGCAGAGGCAGTGAATTTCATTTGGGATGCTTTATTAAAGGTGATTTTATGTAGAGCAGTGTGGAACACAGCTCTCTGTAACTTAGGCAAAGCTAGAAGAGGGATCTCTACCGGGAATTACAGGGCTACACGAAGTAGAATTCAGTGAAGCATGGGCAGCTTTTCAGTCCCTCTGGCTACTCTTCCAGGCTTTGGTGTTCAGGTCTGTGGTTATGGTCTGTGATCAACCTCCTTATGCCCAGGCAGTTGAGACCACTTGATCTATAGAACTGGAGACTTGGTGACAGTGTTTGTACCACAGTGGCTTTTGCAGTACCATTAGTACAGACTTTAGTACAGCTTTACTATTAATACAGCTTTGCTGTAGGCAAGAGATGTAATGTAGTCATGCAAAGGGATTATGGTTAGCGTCTGAGTTTGGGTTTTTTCCTGAGGTTTCATTTTCTAAACTGTGGAACAGTGTGCTCAGTTTTGGTGAGGCTTTCCTGCAGAGTATCGCTCCTGGTTGAGAGCCTTTTGGCAGCCTTTTAGGTGCTGTGCAAAAAAAAGAAAATGAACGGTGAAACTTGTTGGGCTTAAGAGGTTCAAGATTTGGGGCATTGCTTTTTAGGCTTTTCTTCCTAGAAAAGGTAAGATAATGTATTTCATATCTGTCAAATAAAAATGCAGCGCTCTACTACGTACAGCCACTCTAGAGCTGCTGCCTTTCGGATGTGAAGTAGGGAAGTCTTGGCCACTTCTCATCCTAATTGATAGGTTTTCATTTGGACTTTTTTTTTTGTGTAAGATGAGGGGGTTTTTGTAATTTGTGTGTTTAACTTTAGGTTGAACAACTGATTAGCAGCAATTACTTCTACCTGCCTGTTCCACTTTGCTGACTTTTTGTTTTCTAGCTGAGTCTCTTCCCTTTTGTGTCTGGCACAAATTCACAGTGTGTTGCAGTAGCATGGCATTCTTTCCTGCCAGTCCTGGTGATGATCAGCTTGCTCTGAGTTATCAGTACTTACTGGGTCAATATTTTTGCATGACGCATAGAAACACATACCGTAGTAGCCGTGTGGGTAGCAGAAAACCTAGACCAGACAGCCTGTTGTAATCTTAGGTGTAAATAGCATGAGTTAAGGGTGCACTCTTGTTCACTTTCTTCAAAGGTTGCATGAAACTCAGGTTCTAACTAGTTTGAATTTTGCTTTGTCATTACCAGTGTGCAGGTCTGGGCTCCACCCCCAACCTGTATTTCCTTTTTCCTTTCCCCTCACCACTCGTATTGATTTTTAAAATTTCTTTATCTTGATAACCTTATTTTTATGTCATGTGTTAATTAACTTGTTAATGTAACTATTGATTGACTTGCTCAAAATTCTTCATTCCATTCTGGCTTTAAATGAATGGTGTTTGATTCCTTACAGGAAAGGAAAAAGATGGTTAAAGAAGCCCAAAGAGAAAAGAGAAAAACCAAAATCCCAAAGCATGTGAAGAAGAGGAAAGAAAAGACTGCAAAAATGAAGAAAGGCAAATAAAATCAGCTTTGGCTCAGAGAAAGGGACGATGTGTTGTGGATTAGTCAGTCACCATCTTTTTTTCTTTATTAAAAAATTAAAAATCCTTTATTTATATACATATAGTATAAACTGCGAGGGTGGTTTTGTTAATAACATGGTGTCATTGTTTGAACAGAGTGTATGACATGAGTTTCTCGATGGGAAAGAGTGAATTTAACACTTGTGCCTGCTAAAATTCTTTACCTGTGCAGGTTTGACTTTTTGCTAAACTCACATTGATTTGTTTCTGTGTTCTTACTCTCCATGCCTGCTTCACAGTATGGAAGGAAATTGCGCTAGCTGTCTTCTGCAGGCTGTCACAGTCCCCCTGGATAACCCTGCAGGCATTGTGCCTTTGCTGCCTCCCTGTGCTTGCATCACCATTGATGGCCAATTGCACACGTGGCTGCAATCCCCAGTTTGACCTTTGCAGCCTCTTCGGTGCCTTTGGCTAGAAATCTCGTAAGAGAGGAACCGATCGGTGCTTCCAGATCTCTCTTTCTCTCTCTCTGCTCCCTTTCTCTATCCACTCAGGGATTGATAGCACTCTCACATACAGTACACATATAAGTGTAGACAGTATTACTGGAGCAAGCAAGACTGGTATTTTCTCAGCAAATGGGGATGTTTGTTGGGACACAGATGAAATTTGGAAATTGGCATTTATTGGGTGCAAGAGAGGGGCCAGGCTCTAACTTGGTAGTGAAGAGAGGAGGACTTGCAAGACCTATATCCAGAGGTGAGGGAGTACTGGTGATGGCTCTTTCTCGTAACACCAAGGGCTTGGATGCTCCCAGAAGTATGGACACTATTTCCTGCTTTTCCTTGCCATCACGGGAGCTTGTGTACAGATGTATTCAGGCAGAGGTGGCCTCCGTGATGGCTGCCCTGGCTGGTTGTGTTCATCAGTGCAGTGCTGAAGGTGACTGAAACAGTAACAGCTTTGTGCACCTTGTCCTTGAAGTCTCATGGGATTGGGGATTCTCCCTGCTGACTGACAGGGCTGTGGTGTGCGCATCTGCCGTGGCAGCCATGATTCATGAAGACAGTGCACCAGGAAGTGTGTGTAGGGCCTAGGGGTTGCAAGTGGAATGGGGTATTGTGTCCAAGTTGTTGCCTTTCCCCAGGAACAAGCTGTGCACTGGGTAGACCTCAGTGTTTTTGGTGAAGTGGGGTAAGTATAGGTGACTTGTTTGCAAAGCCGTGTTTGCTTTAATTTTGTGGATGACTCCACCGGGATGACTCCAGTGGTCCATGGCTGATCAGTGTGAGTCGAGGGTTGTCAGACACAAGAGACAACCACCTTCTCTTTGGGTCTGGCTGCTCTGAAGACAGGGATAGGTGCTAGTTCTTGGCAAAGAGCCTGGAAGCCCCAGAGACAGAGCGTGTCCCACAGGGCGGTGTTTACGTCCTTTACCTGAGGAGACATTTCAGAGAAAGGAGGCTACTATTATCTGTGCTTGAGGGAAGAGGAAATATCCCAGACCGCATAACTTTGTCTTCCCTCCAGGCCATGCACCACAGCCTTATCAAGTTTGCCTAGCTCTAGCTGTCCTGTAGCAGGAAGGTGGTCCTGAATCTGTCATTTTGGATTGGAACCTTGCTCGCTGTGATGTGCAGCAGGACTGTCTGTGCAGGCTGTTCAAAGCATGAGCTACCTGCCTCAGGTGTTTGCTCTAGGACAGGTGAACGTAGTTGGGGTGTTGGCAGGGGACCTGAGGTGAAGCACAGCCAGAAAAGCCCATGTGCAAGTGCAGATGGCGTGGGGGTGGCTGTTGCAGGGGGGGTATGTGCTTGTCAAGGTGGGCTGCGAGTGCAGTAAACGTGTCCTGGCCATTTGCAGGCCTCACACGTACTAAAGTGAGGCAGTCCACAGGAATGGGGTGGGTGGGGAGCTTTTTGGTCCAGAGCCATGAGATGAAGCATCTTCCTGGTGATCACAGAAGCAAGAGAATGGCTGTTGAAGAATGCTACATGTAACTACCAAAAGCTACCAGTCTGATTGGGTCTGGGGAGGATGAGGATGAGATGACTTTGTATCCTGTGCTAAAGAAAAATCTTCAACGTAGCACAGATACTCAGTTATGCTCATTTTTTCCCCAGAGATGAGGATCCTACAAGGCCCACTCTGTTTGCTGTGGCAGCATGTTTATGCTGTGCCCTGCTGCTGGCACCTGTGCAGACAGAGTAGTATTACCAGGGCAGGAATACCAGTTCTATGTATAAAAACAATGGGGACAAAACCAGCTCAAAGATAATGCTTCCCCTTTATCTTCCATAATTTTCTGCCCCCCATCCCTTCCTCCACTCCCCAAGATTGTACTTGGTGGTAGGGCTCTTGGGTCTCTTGTGGACTATTGCAAGAATCTCCATTTTGGAGCTCAGGTGATGTCACACAGCACAAAGAACACCCTGGAGAGGTGGGCTGTGGGATGCTGGTGGGCTGTGGAGCCAGGAGATGACCCTGAGATGTCACAGCAGCAGTGAGACTGAACTTTGCAGGTGTGATACCTACCTTTAAGACTGAGAATTCAATTCGGACGACTGCAAACATGTTCCTCGTCTGCTCCACTGCTCACTGGGTGTTCCAGTGTCAAAGTGGAGCACCCAGATGACTATTTTCCCCCCCTTTCGAATGAGGATGTCTTTACTGAGGTCATGCCATAAACTCCCTTGCTTTGTCATTGAGGCTTTGGGAATGTTTCTGCAAGCAGGGCTTTTGATAATTGCCTGGTGTGTTTTTCAAAGCACAACTGTTTTGTTTTCTGTCTTCTCTGAAAATGGATTGGAGTCCAGTTCTGTCAGGCAATCAGAAGGAATTTTTACAGCTGCAAAAGCAGAACTTTCAACTCCTTTGCTACTCCCTTCTGGCTTAAAGTCGTGGAGGAGGATTGGCTTTAAAAAGGCAGGAGAAGGTGGTTTATGCAGAGGGCAGACTGTGGGTGGGTTGTGGCAGAATGCTGCCCGTGGTGTTTGCACCAGTGCAGGTAAGAATGGGCTTGAAATTAGCTGTCTAATCTGAGATACTGTTAATTTTTATTATTATTATTATTATTATCATCATCATTGTATATATATATAATTTTTTAGAACGGGCTGAGCATATGAAAGACATCAAATTCTCAGGCACAGGTCAGATGCTTGGAAAAATGCATTTCTGGGAATTTGTTGCCGGAAGATTTAGTGACATTAGAAAGCTAAGTATGTAGAGTGGGAATATTTACAACTCTGTTATCAAAGATAAAAATGTACAAAAGCAATTAATCTTATCTTCCAGGGCCTTTCCAAGTAGTCCTGTCTTTGCAGTCATTCACTGGGATTCAGTGGGAGAGGACTGGGAGGGAGATACTGCTAGATAATATATGTTAAGTTCCAAAAAAGTTCATTAGTGAGGTGGTGGAATTTTTGGGGGGGTTCTGCCCCCCGAATTTCTGCAATGCCGTATGGCTGGTTTTCACTCTGAGCAGTTGGCACTAGGCTTCCTCTCTGGTCTGAAGTCTGTGCCGGGCTTAATTTGTTGCTTTTTCCACACGATATATTTTATTATACATAGCAGTGGAAGCATTGTAAAGGTGTAGTTTTGTGGATTTGGTTTCCTCGTGACGAAACCAGTTAAACCAGCTTTGTAAGGATACATCTGCTCAGAGGGATTTGATTTCCATGCTGAAATACTTTGATTAAACAATGCAGCAATGCACAACCAGCTGTGGCAGGCTGCATGCTTGCTTTTGGCCTGTGCGCTCAGGCAAGGGTCACGCCTGTGGGGCTTCGAGACACAAAAGAAGCGAGGCCGACGTTTTCCGAGGACCAACGCATCCTGCAGGTTTTGGTCACAGGTAGTGGAGGAGCTGATGACGAAGAGCTGTGAGAGTTGGATTCCAGAATACCGGGTTGCTTACCTGGGTTGTCCTGGTGAATCTTTACCTGCTGTTTTCACCTGCAAAATTGTACAGCATGTTTATGTTGTAAACATGATGCAGAGGCACAGAATAGGGCAGGTGCTTTGTCTCTGGGTGCTCTTCACCCTGGGCTTGTTCCTTGGGGTGCACTTGCAGGATGATGGGGTGGGAAAGGGTTTTAGGGGTCTCTTGTCTGGTTATGGGGACCTGCCTGTCTTCACCTCTTCCCACAAAAGAAACTAAGGGATTTTTTGGACACTTAGTGAGTGAAGGTGGACCTAAAGAAACCGCTTTGTCACTCTAAATGAACTTTTAAGACATTCCCTGGTAAACAGCTTCACAGATTGTTTAAATGCAGAAAGTTAACTCAGAATTTATTTCGAACTTTCTAGGGCATCGCTGTAAAAATAAACACATAACCTAATAGCTCATTGTTTTTACAGTTGTAATTTTGGTCCTTCTAAACTGCTGGTAGACTTTCAAAGCAAAAATGCCGACCCTTTGCCTTAGCATCTCGTTACTCTTCTGGTTCTGACACAACCTTATGTTCCTTGTGCTAATCTTCATGTCCTCTAGAGGGAGGAGTAAGTTCATGCTCAGACTGCGTTGGAAAGTGCTAAGGCTCCCTGAATATATGAAAAGTTCTAATTATGTTGCAATTAACTATATAACTTTCTATAAATTTTGATGGATTTGTACATGCACCTAGATTTTTTTTTTTTTTTTCTCCTAAATTTGTAGTTCTTGGACAAAGTTTTATACCTTGAGGACATAATTTGTTCTGGGCCAGGCCAGGCCTGCAACAATGGTATTAATGCTGGGTTTAAGAAGAGGTTCTAGATGGCACACGACAAACACCAAGGAGACTTCTTTCCCCCTGTACATATGATGAAGGCTCATGGTGAGAATCTAAAAAAAATATTAAGGTTATCATTCTTCAGCTGTCCAAATTCACGGGCATAAGCGCCCATCTTTTGTGTTAATGCAGTAGGTAGCAATGAGTTTGCCACAATCACTATCCCTAAACACAATTTGAGTTGTTGACAGCTGCTGGGTTTTTTCTTCCCCTTCCCCACCTCCCCTCCATGGTTGTTTATTTTCAAAGGACTGACATAAGAACAAACTTGGCCTTTCTTCCTGACATGCAACAACCTGCCTCCGACCTCTGCAGCCTGCCTGGAACTGTAAGCTCTCCTAAGCAACAGTGTGAATGCCAGACCTAGCCTGCAGCAGTAGGTTTAAGGCTATCTCTCTAATCTAGCCCAGAGATCCATGTCTGCAGCAAAGGCCACGAGGCTGGGACTTGCAGCTGGCAGGTATTGCTTGGGGGTTTTGTGTGTTTCTTGTTTCCTTTTTTTTTTCCTCTCTCTTTTTTTTTTTTTCCAAATACAGCAGGCTATGGTTGCAGCAGGCTGCTGCAGAACAGGATGAAGGATGGACAGTGACCTTTCTCCTGGCATTAGGGCTGGGTTAAGGGCTGGCATGAAGGCCAGTGATGGGGACATGAGGACAGAAAGCCTGATTCATAGTTAACCTCTAGAGATTCAGAGCATTTACTTGACATTCCTGTCCTTGAGTGTTCTTTTCATCCCTTTGCCTTATTTGAGCCTCAACCCTTGAAGCTGAATGTAAGCCCTGTGCTCTCTGCTGTCACTTCTTTCCCAGACTCAGTCAGGGCTGATTCTCTGTAGCTGTCTGCAGCCCCCCACCCATCAGGGTCTGGGGGTAGATGTGGCTTTTTAGTGCCTCTAGCTCTGAGTGTTAACCCCAGTTCCAAGTCTAGCCTTGCCCTGAAACAGGAAAGTCCAGTATTCCCCAGACATCATGCTGGGATGTATGATCAACACCAGCTGGCACCTAAACAAGCAAGAAACAAAGCTGGTTCTGCAGCCCCTTCACTCCATAATCTACACCCATGATCAGATGGAGCCAGCAGCTTGGCAAGCTACCACTGTGCACTGAAGACCTCAGACAGGTCTGTAGACTGTGACAGATATCTGAGCCCTCGAGGAAATGTAGGGAGGTGGTACCATGCTGTGTGAAACACACTGTTCATACAACTTGCTGTGCTCTAATAGTGCTGAATATGGGAAACGCTCGTTTTTCTGGTGGTAGCTAAAGTGATGGAGCAGTGGTCTGGAGAGACAAAAGTAGAGGGGAAAGAGCAATTGAAGAGGAGAAGGGGTTGTCCCTTTGTGGTTCTTCAGCCACTTTTGCACGCTGCTTGTTCTGGATGCTGTGACCGATCTGTCCACCACGCTCTGATGAACATTCCAGTTCCCCTGCCTTAACGATCCAACCTTGTCTCATCTCCTCACCTTCACTACAGGCTACACGCCAGCTACAGATGGGGAAGAACAAAGGAACAGCAGGGAGAGTTGGAGACTCTTCTCAAGGCAGTTTTGACTAGTTTGAAAAGCCACTCCCTGTGGGGCTATGTGGCTGAGGTGGCAGATTTGCAGTGACTTGCCTCCGTGACATCAGGTGCATCGGTGCAGCACAGGGTGCGAGTCATTACTGGGGATGGGTAGGGATCAGACCAAGGACTCAACTCCTGGTGCAACTGAAGGAAATGGAACTTTGAGCCTGACTTAAAATGGGGCTGAAGAGTTTGCAGCTGAAGAAGGGGTTTCTTGATCATGTCGCATTTTTGGTGTTCTGGCACATTAGTATTGGTGGAGTAGAAGAAGGTGAATGGTTCCTTCAAAGTTGATTTAAAAGCATTTGAAAGAAGAGTTCAGAAGAATCCACTGTGTGATTTTTTTCCGTTCCCTGAGCTTCTAAGGATTACTGCTTATAGCACTGAAAAATTAGAAAAATACCCTATTTGTGAAGATCTCTTTTCAGCCATCCAAAGTGATTGCATTAAGATGTCATTGAACATTAAACACATGGTAGAGAGAAAAGCCAGTCCTGATCTTTCCCCAAAGCTGAACAGGCTCCAGCCTGTAATGGAACTATTTACTTATTTGAGAGTGAAGAAAAGACAGACAAGATTTGTTATTGCGTAAAGGAGTCAAAAACCAATTTGAACTTGCCTTCAGGATTGGCTTTCCAAGTATTTCAATATAAAACTTTCCCAAGATCCTGGCAAATCCCTGTCAAACTTATTTTATGGACTATTTCCTCTCCCACAGGTGAACCAGGAACACTGTCATCATTTTTTTCATGTAGGGAAACCAGTAGCAATGCCCCCAGATGCCACTGCAAAGTGATTTCAACTTCAATAAATAGAAATGAGATGTTGGCTTTCTGAGACCAGCCAGGCCCTTTTATAGGAAGCCCATCAATTACATTAAGTGCCCTGTGGCTGCCTATGGCTTGTGCTGTGCAGAATTAAGGGATTACAGTTTGTATGGGATTAACAACCTAAGTTTATCTCAGTTGGTCAGAGCATGGTGCCAATAACAGCAATGTTGTGGGATCAGTCCCTGTATGGACCATTCACTTTAGAGTTTGACTCAATGATCCTTGTGGGTCCCTTCCAACTCAGAATATTCTGTGACCTGGAAATAAATTAAATATTCCAACAATGTTGGTGCTGTTTCCATTATTCTGTGTGTTGCTCTGCAAGATGTTTAATGAGTACAATTTTTTGACAATCAGTGAGGCTGGGTGTTGTGATGTTCTCTTGCTTTGTACTGGCTGGGATGGTGAAGTGTTAGAGATGGGAGCTGAGAGAAACTAAATCGGTTGGTAGCAAGGCTTAAATGAAAGTGAAGTGCATTTTGATCAAGTCTGAAAGTAGCTGTTAGGGGTAGGGCAGCCTGGAGAACCTGTGGTTTTGTACCTAAAGGAAAGGGGACAAGTGAGGGAGAAAAATAAGATGGCACAAGTGAGATCCTTCAACGTGAAGGCGAAGGTTGCGTAGAGTCATTGATCAGTGTGTGCTGTGCTCTCAGCCAGGCCGGCCTTTAGGGTGCCAGTGCACCATAACAGCACCTTCAGACCTGGGCCAGCTCTTTGCTGATGCTTTTTGCTACCTCACAGTTATGTTAGCCAGGGCTGTGAAGAGATGTAAGCTCCCAGACCAACACAGCAGCTCTTGCAAAAGCCTCCAATGGGTGATTCCTTCTGGGAGTTTGCTTTGTATTTGAAGGGTGGTACAGAAAGAAGACACAGAAATTCATGTGGGAAGGCAGCTAAGAGCAGGCATGTCAAAACTGTAGCTTGTTAGGAGTGGTTTTACTTCCAGGGTAGCTGTATCCTCACATCACTGAGTGGCTGCCAAGCTATTGGATCTGGCAGGGTTCATCAGGCTGCACCAGACAAGGAGATTGAACTGCTTGTGCTTGGATGAGGCTGTGATGCCCACTGTCTTGTGCCTGTACATTTTGGGGCAGTTTGACTGCAACGCTTTGTCTGAGAGAAAAAGATGCAGAGCTCTTCCAGGCTTTGTCAATGGCAGGACCCAAAAGCTGAATGAAGGAAATGGCTCAATAGGTATGGGTGTAGGAGCAGCTACACGGTTCAGGGCTATGAGGGAGTTTTGGTACAGACTATTTACCAGTTTGGTAGCTGTCAGCATTTGTGGGAGAGGTGAGTGTGAAGGAGTGGTTTAAATGAGGATGGATGGCACCTGGAACTCCTCTCATTTGTAAGAGGAGGATGAGCAACTTTTGTGGGCAGGAGATGGACAGCAGGGGATGTAGTGTTTCCATTTCAAAAGGAGGATTCCTCCCCATCCCTCTTGCACGTTACAGTGAAACCCTTCCCCATGCTACGGGCCAAATTTTATTCTCAGTTACACCCATGCAACCTTACTGAGGTCAGCAATTGTCTGTTTTGCAACCCTGGCCTGATGCAATAACTTGAGAGTTACGTATCTTAGGGGTTCAAGATGTGCTTGCATTCCCAGCACGGTGACAGTGAATAGTGCTGGACATGAAACTGCTGCTGCCCGAGTAATTGCTAAACAATAACTGAGGTCAGTAGCATTGCATGGATGTAACTGACTGCATGGGGCTGGGAATGCTTGTGTGGCATCTGGGAGTTCACTGGGACCCAGGAAAGACCGACCCATCTCTCCTTCCAGCTGGAATGCCACTTTCCCACATCAGACACTCCCTTCAGTAATTACACCCTTTTTAGACTCACCCTTTAGCAATTACTCTTCTAAGCCCTGCCTTGAGCTGACATCATTGGAAAATCCAATAAAAATATGGCAAGCTTTTAAACCATCCCAGGAAAGCAGAATGCTGTATTATTAGCAGCATTTCAATGCAGCTGTTTGATGATGATTTTCTTAACCTTATCTTTTAACAGGAAGAGTTTGAGTTCCCTCCCAGCAAACAGCCTGAAGGGTCAGCAAAGGCCCTGCCTCATCTTCAGTGACGTACTGGCCTGAAAGGTCTTCGTGTCAGTTCCTTTCTTTTTTCTTCTTTTTAACTCATCTTCACCATACTGAACACATTCTTCTCGAAGACCCAATCTTAAGCTTCTCAGACCTCAAAATATTTATTGTCTTTCACTAAGTCAGTAGCTGTCTCGATTCTTGTTTCTCAAAGTACTTCTATGTTCCTCTTTCTTTCAATTTTTTAAAGTTTTATTTTCAAATTGGCCACTTCTTTGAAAACATAAAGGCGTATTCAGAACTTGCACTTGCTCTGAGAGAGAGGAAACAACAGTAACTTGCTTTACTTTTTAAATTACCTTTTTTTGGAGGAAGGGGGTGATAAAACTTCAAATTATTCCATGAATTGGACCCTTTATAAGGACACAAGAAGTTTTCACTATTTTTGTTATAGGTGAAGCTGAAGAGTTGAGCCTGAATCAGAGCAAAGAGTTGAGAGTTTTGGGTTTTTTTCCATTATGATCCTGTCTGAACTGGCATACGGCTCATCCTAATGACATCAGAGTTTTTTGGGGTTTGTTTTTTTAATTCTTGGTTTGCATGGGAACAGTACTCTAGAAAAGAATTTTCCAAACAAATAATAAGAAAGGAAACTACATGCTTAAAAAAGTCAAGGAAGCTAATTGGAAAATTTAGCAGGGAATGATTCCTGCTCTGTAACACCTGATGATGGAAGCATGAGGCTTTGCAATTGTAAACAGATTTTCTTTCCACCCTGCTTGGCAGTCGTCTTCATTTTTTGGGTGTAACCCTTTCATGTACGCAGCTGCACTCCCCATTCCCACAGCGAGGCATGCCGGGTAAACCGTTTGATCTCTCCTTCCAGCCTTTGCTTGCTTGCATTGTGTTTATTACAACTTTTTCAACTCCTCCGGAGTAGGGCGTGATGGATGATCCTGGAGGATCTGCCTTCTAGATCTCTGTGATTGTACTGAGTTGATGGTTTCTCCCTGACAGGTGCAGGCATGTTGATTTAAAACCAAAACAAAACAAAAATCTTTTTAGTAAAGCGAAACCTACATGGTGTTAACTCCTTCCTCTGCTGTCATGCTCAGGGCGGGAGAGCAGAGGCTTTGCTGGGCTTCCATTTCTGCCTCTGGCAGCACCATCCCTTCGAATCGCAAGTGCCTCACCCAGTACTGGCTCTTGTCATTTGGTACCAGCTGTGGCTGTTCCTCCAGAAGTGGGACGCACCAACCCCTGTTCCAGCTCTCTATCTCTTGGCAGTGTTGTTTTGCTTTTCCTTTGTTCTCTGCAAGTTGTTTTGACTTGTTTTTTCTGTGGTACTGACCCACTGGCCGTGGGAGTCAAGGGGCTTCTCCTGCAGCTTGCAGCAGGTTCAAGGGAGGGAGTGGTTAGACTAAACCCTGTCCTCATGGCACAGTGAAAGCCCCTGTTAACATACATCTCCACACTGTGCCCTGGTAGATGTCTCAGACTGTTCAAAAATGTACTGCTTGTCTTTCCAGCAGCTCCCCTGCCCCTGAACTACAGTGCTATTTGCAATTGTTCATTGTGTTTGCAAAACACCAGAAGTAAAAACAATTGTCCGATTCTTCCCCCCCCCGATTTACATACTTTAAAAACTAGTTGTGGACCTCAGGCTCTTTGCAAATCATTACTGTTTCTTCTTGATGGTTTGGAGGTTGTAGCATGACTGTGATCAGCCAGAGCAGGAGATTTTGAAAGATGTGAAATACCTCCATTCCCTGCTTTTGGTATTAAAGAAACCTTTTAATTTCTGAGGTGCTGCACATGTACTCTCATCATGTCCAGGGAAATGCAGGAGTAGTGGCACATGGGATCCTTTGATACTGGGGAGACCCAAGAACCTTTCCATTAGCTCTGTGCAGGTGTATTGGCAAAACTGTAGTTGTCTGTTGTAAGAGAACATGGAGCCATTGTCTGCATATGTAATTTGTGAAGCAATATCAAAAAGCACACTTAAAAAAGTATATGTTATCTTGAATGTTTATGCAATTTGGAGTGAGGTGCTTTCTGTGGTTTTGGGTGGGCATGCATCACTTCAAGCTGATCCTCTCAAAAACCATATTGTGGATTTTTCTTTAATAATGGAGGAAAAAATAAGTCACATCCCCAGTCCACCATTTGATGCCTGAGGAGTTTGGATTGAATCGTACATTGAAAGAAGATGATATACAAAGAACATGCGTCAGCTCAGCTACTTTTTAATCTGTTCCTTGATTTGTCCACACTCAGCAGCTTTTTTTTTGGCTGCAACAGAAAGCCAGGGCTGCGCTTCAGGCAAAGGCGTCACCCAAGCTACCTTAGTTGATGAAACTAAAGTTGCTTCCTGAGCATTACTGTCCTGTACATTGCTGTATGAGTTGGCTCTGCATCTGTGGCCAATTTGGATATCTGCAAGTGATTTACTGTGCTCTGAAATGCAGCTGCTTCGTGTACGGCATCTGACCCAGGACCACCACTGGGAGTCGTCCTTGCTGAAAGTGAGGGAGAGATTAAAGCCAGCTGAAGAAAAAAGGGATTATTTTTATGGTCCTTCTGGATAGTGTTTTTCCATTAATTCTTTTCATAAAAGATGGAAAACTCTAATTCTCTGAAACATCTGAGCTCCAGTTTTTTCTGGTGGTTTCCTTTTGGTAGTGAATTATTGGGAGATGGCAGGAAGACATGCAGAGGGCTGCCTCTTCTGAAGCCTGTGCAAGAGATTTCAAAATGGGAATAAAAAAACCCCAACATTTTTGTGAGTACTCAGGCCTGAATTAGCAGGGCAAATTCGTTTGGATGCATTTGATCCTGGTGATTTGAAGGCAGCAATCCTTCAAGGCCTTGCAGATGGGGAAACCTCACAGGGACAAGCTGAGAAACAGCAGGAATCCCATCTCCCTTTTCTCTTATTTTCTCATAGTTATCTGAGATGCACTGACTACCCCTCAGAAAGTTTTAATGTATTACCGTGTTTGTTGGCAGTGGAGTGTGTGTCGTGTAGGTACATGTGAAAGCATTTGGCATGAATATTACCAATATTCCCTGAAGTGTTACTTAACTAGTACTTGGATAGCAATACTAGGTACAGTCCACAACCAGTGTCACAAAAAAAGTATGGCCTGTCAAGTACGAGTGTGGGTATTAATGCAGGGATTAATACAAATTTTCGTCATGCAGAGAGGTACTGACCTTGTCTGTGCTGATTTGAAATTAAGTATAAAATGACTATAATCAAACGGGTTCATCAGAAAAAAGTCAATACAGAACAAGGTCAGAAAATATCATGTTTCTTAATTTTAATGAAAACAGATGGTATTTTTCCAACTTTTGAGTCTCTGTAAGACAAAACCCCAACAACTATTTTTCGTCTTTCAGTGAAAATTGTTCTGTGTAAAAATGTGCCATAAATGTCCTTCTTCCAAACACAATTTATTAATGCAAACCTCATGAGTCTACTATGTAGGACATATCCAGCTTTGACTATTTAGACCATTAAGAAAAAATCCCTTTTGATATTTTTTCTGGCTGAGAAGTGAAGATAATACAAATAATGTTAACATATTTACAAAATCCAGCAGTGCTGGCACAAATATGGAAGTGTCCTAAAAGAGAAAAACACATGCAAATGTGTAGCAATTAGCGTAAGAGTGTTAACATTTTGGAAAGAAAGTAACAGACTTATGTCTTAGTTATTTCCATTCTAAGTTAGTGCATGGGGCGCAGTCCTGCAATGATATTTCTGACCTGATTATGACTCTTCGTGGGCATGCACTTAACATTGAGATGTGTGTTTGCAAACTCTAAGTAGCAGGGAGGGGGCTGCATGAAATAGGTTCATGTCTCCTGCATATTTTTTGGGTATGAATGTGTCTCTGGCCTTTGCTAAATCTGATGATGTCAGAAGAGCCTGTGTTCCACACATGGACATTGTGCAGCCACTGAGGAGACGAGCATTCCACAAGCAAGCACGGAGGTGAATGTCATCCGCAGTTCTGTGTCTGGTACCCCTTTGCAGCTGCTGCTAGGGGTTGAACAACAGGTTGGCCCAAAGGCTGAATGTGCCTTCAGGACCAAGAAAGGTCAAGTTCCTTCCAGAAGAGGCTGTGCTGCAGGATGCCTGGTACCCCTCTGCTTGGCTGGTTGGTTTTTCAGTGTCTGGGGAAGGGAAGGGATGGGACAAGGAAATCAGTTAATAATGATGATGATGATGATGATGATTGATTGGACTGGACTTCATTTCAGTCACAGGGAAGCAATGCTCACCAGCAGCAAATGCAGCACCAGCAAATGTGCCAGGCATTCAAACCACTGGTCTGCTGTGAAAATGAAGCCTCCAGGAGCAACACAAGGATGTCTGTGGAAAGCCTCACTGAACTGGGAGATGATGTATATATGTGATTACTGAAATCAGCATTTGGGTGGAGTATAAATCCTAATTTTTATAGGTACTCTGGTGGATCTGTTGTCCTATGTGTCCATTACACCCTTAAATACCTGTATGGTGTAATTACTGGAAGAGCAAAGTCAGTTACTGGTAGATTACTGCCACGGTAATTAAAGAATTGTAGAAAAACAAGGAGCTTTCACCAATTACTAGGAGACATGTCATCCCTGGGGGAAGGCAAAGTGAATGCAGAAGCATGGCCACGGAGGGGTGTCATCAGTGGGGTGAGAAAATCTGCAGGCGATTCTGATGGATGGATGGATGGATGGATGGATGGATGGATGGCTGGCTGGCTGGCTGGCTGGCTGGCTGGCTGGCTGGCTGCTTGAGGCTTCCACCAACACCTGTGACAGTAGGGAGAGAGGGGGGCAGTGTAGCTCACTCCGACCTGTGCTCTTTCATGAGGTCCTGTGTAGCCACAGCAGCCCATTTTGCTCTGTATCAATGGAAAGAGCAGAGCAGATAGGAAGAGCAAGACATGGCAGGACTTGCTCCTCCATTCACAAATCTTATAGTACTATTTCTTGCATTGTAGAAAGGTTTAAGCAAGTTTGGGGTGCCCGTTGTGCTGCAGGCGCCTCTTCCCAGAAGAGGACAGAAGCTTAGTAGGTGTGCAATAAGCAAAACTTGGTGGGGGGAAGAAATATTATCACTATCCTGTGTTGTTACATGAAATCTCACTGTGGTTCATCTGGGCACACAGAGAGGGATTGCTCAGCATCTTCTCCAGCTAGATAAGAAGGTTTTCAAATAAGGAAATGGATTAAATAAATCATCAAGTCCAGCAGGCGCAAGCATATGCTGGAAACCGTCCCTTGCCTTTTTGTTCCGTTTCAGAAAAAGAAGGTAAGAAGTAAGAGTAGAACCGGGCTCATAGAAGCAACATCCTGAAGGACTGGTTTTACACACAGCCATGGGGGTGAGTCACAGCCTGGGGCCTTTTAGCAAAAAGGACTGGACTCTCCTGACATCACCTGGAGACACTATTATTCCCCATCCACTCCTGAAATGGAGGATATTGCTGCTTTTATTTGGGCCAGCCAAGAGTGCAGCAGGTCAAGACTGGTTGTAAAAGAATGTGTTCATCCATACAAAAATGTAGCATACTAGTGAAGATATTCTTGTAGCAGAAACTTATCTGTCCAGCTTAACAAGGAAAATCTTACTGGGCATTGCAGTGACGGCATGGATTTTCCCTCTTTCCCTCTTTTATCTGTTGTGTCACTTGTAATCTTCGCAGGCAAGGGACAATGTCTAGCTTGTTTGAGATCCTTCTGTGATATAAAAGATATTATTCAGTGCTCATTATCAGTATTGTTTGCTTGGATTATATTGTCTTTTCAGGTTGAATACACAGTACATTTAAAAGCACACAGTAATAAAAAGTAACAAATAGTGGAACTATAAATGTATTTTGGCCCACTCTTCAGCTGCTGTAAATTATTCTGTATGCACTGAAACCTCCTGATAAAGTGCTGCCTTTTTACATGGCATAGTAAAATATATGTTTAAGCAGGTTTAGGAAGAGACATTAATAAAGCCTAAGACCATGTGACAGGCAGTTCGATAAAGTGGCTTCAAATAGAAAGCTTTTGACAGAGGTATTCAGCAGGGTGGGTTTATGAGCTCTCTTTCTGTGCTGATTATTGCAAGCGCTTTTTGAGTCAGAAGGAAAGCAGGATTAAAACCAGAGCTTGTCTGAGAACCATGTTGAAGGATGACATTTGGTACTGGCAGGAGGCAGCAACATTTAATGTCATTAAACACTACACGCCAACCGTGCTGCTTCACACAGAACTCCTTGGCATTGGTTACAAGGCAAGAATTGGGCACTGAGTCCTTCCCTGAGCTTCTTACCTTTTTTCCTTGGCCTGGTATGCTAATAAAAGCCCTGGCCCGGCTCTTTCATCTTGTCTCACATTTTCCTTTGTTGATGTGGAAAAGGAGCGAGGGAGGGGGCCTGGACTGGAGAAGGAGAGATAAAGCAAGTTTGTTTTTGGCTGAGTCAGAGGACAGTCAGATGAAGAGTTTTCTTTGTAACTTAATAGCTGCATTAATCACTGGGACTGCAGCTACTCCCACTGATGGCCAGAAAAGGGCCTCGATTTCTCACAGCTTTGCTGATACCAAATGAGTTCTCTGCAAAAGTGCTCTCCTAGCAGGTACAATTAGAGTGCTTTAATAGGCATGCAGGACATGTGGAAAGATTTTTAATTATATTGTGTTAAACACGGCATAACCTTATAGCAGGAACGATCTCTTTATGTCATTGCAGATTAAGTGAAATTATTTTGTATAATAGTGATGTAATGAGAGCATCCCTGGGCAACTGGCTAAGAGTGGCTGTTTCTTTAAAGGAAATAAGGTCTGGATTTGGCAGTGCTGGGTTGATGGTTGGACTTCATGATCTAAGAGGTCTTTTACAACCTAAATGAGTCTGTCATTCTATGATAATGATAATACTTTATCACACTGCATGTACTGACAAGGGGCTTAGTGAGAAGCAATCTGTATGGTTTGGACTGGGTGAAATCATGGGTTGGATTTGCAGAAGTTTTTGACTATGTTTAAACATACTTGTGTTAGGATAATGTAAATTTCTCCCCGTTTTCCTTCATGAAGGAAAGAAGGGAGAGGTAAGATTTCCTTGGTGAACAATTTATCCCAGTGGAAGGAAGTTCAGCACTTTACCCCACTGGGCTTTGGCAAATGCCTGTTCAAAGATTTTTGGGCTCCTAACTTTCATCTGGATCTATATCCCTTCCAAGCAAAGCTTTTCTAAAATAGCTGCCTGAGTAACTATAAAACCTAGTAAATACAAATGGGACTCACTAAAGCATCTCTGAAAAGTTTCCTCTTAAATAGAGGAACAGTTTCCTGGAGGAACTAAAATGACAGATTATTCATTTTTCTGAAAGAAAATAGTACAAAGATGAGGGAAAGTGAAGTAAAAGGTCACAACCCCCTGAATTATCCTGAAGTCCTACTCTTCTCGTAAATGCTGCCAGCATTAGATCCCCAAGTGCTGAATTGTCCCAGTTTCTTTTTGTTTGGATGTGCTCAGCCTCTGCTGTGGGCAGGGATAAGTTCAGAGCCTCTAGAACCAGTTCCTTTACTTTCTTCCTGCCGGGTTTCCTGCCAGTGCTCACACAGGGGGCAGGTTGCAGCAGCAGAGTCTTCCCAGGCTGACCCGCCCTCATCTCTTTGTCTGGAGCTTACCCTCTTCTCCCTGGCACTGCTGACAGTTCCCATCTAAAAAAGCCTAAAGGCTTTCCTTTCTACCTGCCCTGTGTTTGCTGGAGCCAATGTAATGTCTGAATATGCACAGCACACAGGCTCCAGTTTCTATTTGCCTGATTGCTCAGAGCATGTGGGGTTTTACATCCCCCTGTACAAGTTATGTCTTCTCAATCTCCATAAGTCCCACAAATGAATGCATGCAATTCCACCACCTTCTAGCACCACACTATCTGGCAGTGCAGGCATTGCTCCTTTCCAGCCCCGTTGCTGCAGGGTCTGTTTTATACCACCACAGGCTTTTTTGGTTTTTCCACCCCTCTCTTTCTCTCTTTCTCTCTCTCTCTTTCTCTCTCTCTCTCTCTCTCTCTCTCCTTTTTGTTGCTGGCAGTGTAATTGCTAACCTGGGCAGTCATTTTCAGTCTGGAAGGCAAGTGATTGTCAGGGAGGAGCTGCAGGGTGTGCAAATAGAGAGCGGCATATGTTCCTGGCTCTCTGGTGCAAAACTGCGGCAGAACGGACCTGTAGCTGCTAAGGGAAGCGGGCATTTTCTCGAGTTTGGAAAGTGGAAAGCTAACTGGATCCATGCTGCAAAGCACTCCCTCTCCACTGGTGGTTGGCCATGTGGGTTGATTTTCAACCTTTATTGTGGTCCCTTCTATAATCGCAGCTTGCTAGACCTGAAAAAAACCCCAGCACCTCATGCTCTCTGCGGGGCTGGCTGATAATTACCTGCAGCCACCGGTGGCAGAACCACGGCAGGCAGGCAGGCAGCCAGGAGTCGTGTTCCTACTTGCAACCCATCCAGGGAGCATGTTCCTACCTGCAGCTCAGCGTGAAGGATGGTTCATTGATAGTGAGGGGATGGGAGGGTGGAAGTGGCCTGCCTCCCACACCCATTGCTCCATGCTAGGACAGCTCCATGGCAGCTGCGTCAGGGATGCACGTGAGAGGCAAATTCTCCCCTCCTGGCCCAGAACGAGGGCGTGGCCTTTGAAAAGCTCAGATGCAGTGTGGCTTTGGAAAGAGTCAGTGGGAGATAGCTTGTCCTGGGGGAGTTTGGCTGGCGTGTTTATGCGGTTTCTTGTTAAAGTATCTATACTTTGAGACCAAAAACTGCTGGCTGGTCAGTGTGAAAGTCCTTCACAACTAAATGTGTGATGGAAAAACCTGTGGACAGCCTGTGCTTTAAGGTAAAGTCTTGGCAATCATAGAAACACGTATGTGCAACCTGCTTTTCTATTCTTTGCAAGCTTACTCTGTAGGTCCTCAAATATCACCTACCAGAGGCTCTGGCAGATTCCTTCCAAAAGATGGATTTCTAAGCCATTGACTGTTTGTCTCAGATCATTTCTCATTAGTGTAGAGGAGAAAAGGAAGATGATTCCTTCTCTTCTCTTGAAAAACAGATGACTCTTAGCACTGTTACAATCATATTCATCAGGGCATTATCCAAACTTATTTTTCATGAGTAATGTTTCTTTCTGAAGACCACTGCTGGAAGGAGAGTGCTGGAGCTAGATGAACAGAAAGTCTGGGCAAAATCTGAAGCCTCTATGCTCCTCTCCCCATTGAATGTGCTCACCTAAGCCCTCTACTTTCCACACAGATGTATCTTCCTAGCCTCGCTATTCCACTTGGGGATGGCGCTCAATAGCATCGCTCCGCCAATCACATGAAGAAGGGAGGTGAGCCGAGGCCAGCAGAGCCAGGACAATACAGACATAAAGGAGATAAACCCGCACAACGTTTGAAAACAGCAATTTCTGCTATCCAGTGGAGAGCTGCAGTGCAGCAAATCCATCCCTTATGCACAGCCACTGATATCAACAGGTTTAAATGCAAGATGTGTTTGGCTCAGTGGGTGGAATCAAACATTTCTCTGATCTGGTGATTTTCAGATTAGCATCCAGGATCACAGGTTGCAGAGAGAGACCACTATCCTCCTTGGACCTCCCAAGCAAGTTGCAGGAGCCTGGGGAGCAGGGCAGGGGCCTCAGCTCTCCCAGGTGATGCAAGAGGGGGCAGAGGGCCAGATCCTTACCCTCTTCTCATGCTTTTTAATTAGGTAGAACTCAAACAAGCCTTATTGAGGACTGGCATAATTTCATTTCACATGTTGGGAGGTGGAGGCCTGCCTGTTTTTTCCAATTCTTTAGGACATGTGTGAAGAGAACAGATACAACAGAAGGGACCATGAGTGGAACATGCTGTAAAACGAAGGTAATTGTCTTGACCAGATTGCAGTTTAGAAATACAGCAACTCTATAATCCAAAAAGGAGTTCCTGTGCTGAATTCTTCTATGTTAGAAATAAACCTATTTCATCATAAATCAAATATTTCTCCGGCCTGCATGTTTGTACAAACTGAGCTTATTTGCCAGTCACTAAAATTAGTCTGCAGTTCTTTTGCACCTCAGAACACCTTGGTTCTACTGTGCATAAGTGGAAGAACTAAAAATTCTGCCTGTAATGTGGATGGACACTTACATTTGTTAGTCTAAGTCAAGAGATTTAGATATAAGGATACTTAGCTGGTGCCAGACAACACCTAATCTTCTGCTAAGTCCTCCAAGGTACCAAAAGCACGGAGTGCTATTTCATAGGATGAAATTAATTTCCTTTTCTTGTACCAGTCAGAGGAGACCAGGTCAAACACTTAATTCCTCACATCACCCTTGGCCCACAAGAGGCTGACTGTGCATCCACAAGGAGCTATTTCTAGCTCATTTTGGAGCTCAGGAAAGACAGGAGTTTGTTTCCCAATGATGGGATGATGAATGCAATGGAAAATCCTGCTTGTTTCAGTCAGAGCTCCTGGAGGCAAAGGGATCATGCTGCAAGAGGACCACTGTGAGGATTTCTTGGTTTTGGCCATGCCCCATGTTACCCCTCCTCTTTTCAGGAGTTAAGTTTGGCAAGAGCCAGTTTTCCAGTGTGCCAGGCCTCCCTCAGGATATGCCGCCTGGCAGGGTTGCGAGGGGAGGGGAAAGGCACAGCAGCTCTCTGTTGAGGCAGCACCACTTGAATGAAGCATGCCTGAAAAATTCCTAACCACAGATCTGCTATTAGCTGCAGCAAGATAAAAGGCATATTTTATGAAAGTAACACATTCCAGTGTTGAACATGTGAGTCAGGAGATGGACAGCATGCCCATGAGTGCTTGCTCTGTTTGTTTGAGTCCACCATTTTGCATCTATAGGATCAAATGTTTGTTATTTCTGCTCAATAACAGATCTTGAGACCATCTTACCTGGCTGTGAGCCATATAATGGGGGTGTAATATGCTTTGTTATTTTACTGCGGTTTTCTCTTTTGTTGAAAGACATTTTTTTGAGTATGCTATTTTCTGAGGTTGAATGCAAAATGCTGGAGTAGAACTGTGGAAGCTGGGATGATTTAAGAGTAAAAGAGAAAAAAGGTTTGTTTTTTTGACTAAAAACCTTTTGTCAGCTCAATTAATGTGGCTGGAAAGATAGACAAGATTTCCACCTCAGAATCCCTTTGTCATGTCTCTTTTTTTCCCACCTAAGCTTTCCTAGCTGGTCCCATACAAGGTGCCAATTCTTCCATAGCAGGGCAGGACTGAAGTGGTCTCACACTATTGCTGATCCAGGGATAAGGGAAAGTCAAACTGTCAGCTTCATAGACCTGTGATCCGAAACGATCCTTTGAAGATGATCTTTCCCTCTTGAAGCCCTTAACCACCTGTCATAGTCATCCGAAGTAAAAGTGGAATTGCCTATCTTTCCAAAAGTTATGCTTTAACTCAACCACAAAATGTAGGTTTGATAAAAGATTAGATTTACAAAGTGAGATTGCAGAGTTTGCCCTGTGCCAGGGACCAATTATACTATCAAACCAGTTCCTTCTGGCTTTAAAATTCCGTCTCTGTGAAAAGTAGCCCACTGTTTTAAGTTATGGCTGTACGCACGATAGAGCATACTTAGGAAATGGTCTCTGTTACATCTCTTTCAGCCATCTCATGCTGGCATACCCATCTGTTTATTGTGTTTGCTGTTTTCCTGCAAGGTGGTGGTTTGCTGACCTTCTGACAGTGTCTGAGGGCTTTCACAGATGAGAGGAAGGAGTGGAAAAGATACCCTTTACCTGAAGCAAACTGAGATTCCTGCAGTTGCAGGGCTGGCAGTCCACAGCTGGATGAATCTCCCTGCTCTCTTGTGCTGGAGGCACAAGCTGCATGTTTGCAGGCTGTGGGAGCCGTGGGATCCTGGGCCTCTCTAAACCTGCTGATTTTCAAGCAGCAGTAAAGTCCACTTTGAGCCCTGTGCCTACCCATGCCTGCATTGCTCCTGAATCTCCATGTTGCCTTACAAGGTTTTGCTGCCAAGGCTCACGCTGTAGCACAATTTTACTGAAGTAAATCCTTAGCATAGGGCCAAGCTGCCCTCTGCTAAAAAAAATTATAACATTCATAGAAAACATGTACATTGTATGCAGAAATACGTTATGTTGCTCCTTTCTGCATGAAGTGACCAGCCCTCTTCTTGCAAGTATTAAAGAGAAAGATAACATCAATAGATCTGGAGAGGTAAGATCTGTAACTCATAAACAGAAATTTTTTCTTGAAGCCCTTAAAAAATGACAAAATGTATTCTTTCAACAGAAATCATCTGTATTCAAAACTTGGAGGAAAAAAAGCAAAATGGTATTTTTGTAAGTCCCTGCTTCACATCATGGATTATCCTAAGTGCCCCTATTCCTTAAGTCAACCTTCCTTTCCACCATGCTTCCCCCTCACACCCCCTCTCTCCAGGTTTTCCTGTCTCTCTGCACTGAGTCTGGAGCCTCTTGCTTTCACAAGCGATGCCCTTTCTGACCCCTGTCTCTGTATCTGCTCACACATTCCTCCCTTATCTTGCTCTCAGGCTGCTCCAGATTCCCTCTTGACCATAGGCCATACTAGACCACACGTATTTACAGAGCCCAGCTTGGTGCCTTCTAACAAAACTGGCTTCCATCCTGACACTGAGTCATATGACCTTCCTCTCTTTTTTCCAAAACCCTCTCTATATGCATGAACCCTTTAAACAGCAGCATCTGAAATGTTTCTCCATCCATCTGCATATTTGTAAGTCTGCATATATGATTAATGTTTATATTAGGTAGCTGTTATGCTCTTCCGAGTCTGTTCTAGCTGTATTTTACCTAGACTGTGGTGACCTCCAGGAAAAGGCTCTGCTGTGCATGTTTATAAATCATTAAATATGCCGTTGATGCTCAAAAAATAAGAACATTATTCATCTTTGAAAGGACTTTGAAATTAATTTTATGTGTGGAAACAGCTTAAGAAAAATCTGTTGCATGGGAATTTAGTCAATAAAGTCAATGGGAATTCTGCCACAGGGTGTTTTTGAGTACAGTCTTACAATTATTGTTGTCCTGTTGCAGGTTTAGGTTATTAGTTTGCTTTGACTTTATTTTTATTAGATAAATATTGTCTATATTAAGCTCCCTTTCTCTCTTAAATGTTGCAGATTCAAATGTCTTCTGGCTTTGTAAGTTCGTAAATATGACTATATTTTGCTTGTTAAAATAATGTGACCTCAATGAAGCTGATTTTTTCCCAAATGGATCACATGGGGCAACATCGTTTTTAGGGCGATACCCACCTCCAGGGAGAGAAGACTCTAAAAGACACTGAATGCATGTTGCTGTAATGCCTGTGCCTAAATATGTGGTGCTGTTACAAACTTCAGCCCTGTAGAAACCCCATTGTTTATCACTGTGAGAGGCTCCACCCCAAACGGTAATTAGAGCGAAGCTCCTGTCATAAATCCACTGGCATCCCAAGTGAAGCCGGTGTTCTCTGGAAACAGAGGTTATCTCCGCCTTTTGCTGCTGGTCCTTTGAACTTCCTGTGGTCAGGGAATCCTCCTGATTTCAGCTAGAATAACAATTACGAAACTATCCCTGCTCTCCTGGCTGGGGTTTATGTCTAATTAACTTTAACAGGAGTCGTAATTTTAAGAGTGATTTCTCAAAAGCGTTATAACTCAAGACAATTAAGGCTTGAGAGAGAGCGCGCGAGACAGGGAAGGGAGGAAAACAGAGGCACTCCTTGGGGCAGGGCACTTCATGCATGTTAAAGAGATGTGACTCATTCCTGCCTCTAGTCCCAGCAGCAGTAATACCTTTTGAATAAGTTCTGCGTGCTAGATAAAAACTTGTTTGCTGGTGCAAAAATTTTATCGCGCGTGTTAGAACAAGCACGCTGATGGGCTATTCCCATCAAAAACAAGGGCACACAGCAGTGGATTTTTCAGTGTGTCGGTATAAATTTTGCACAGGTTTTTCAGCTGTGGAAACTCGTCAAAGTCTGCAGAAAAAAGTGATTAAGGGGAAGGAAATGCAGACCAATGAATGAATGAATGAATGAATGAATGAATGCAGTCGCTCTTCTGGAGCAGGATGTTTCCATTCTCGTTATGCATGAAATATGTGGTAGTGTATATAGAATACACCCATCAGTCAATTTGATAGGCAAAACCTGATCTTCTTGAGGACATGTGAAACTAGAAGGGAGATTATAGCAATGTAGAACATGAAAATCCTGGGGACCTCTAGGTCTGACTTTTAGTCTGTTTATTTAAAAGTAGCTCTGCATGCAGTACTGTATATATGATAGGTATTATCTTAAGCCAGGGCATCCCACAGATCTCTCACAAACCTGATGCCAAGGAGGACAAGATCTCCATGCATGAAGGATCCAGCCTTCTGCAAACATACAGGAAATCAGGTTTTATGACAGAAATCTGAAATGTTTGTTTGAAATATTAAACGGTTTTAAGGAAAACTCCTGCTCCTACTACAGGCGTGATCCCTCTCTTTACTAGTAGCGTGAGGATTCTAGAGGAAACAGGGTGGTTTTTTAACACAAAATTGGCTCAGAGAAAGCTTAATCGAACAGAGCCAGCCAGTGTACACAAAATCCTAACTGATGTTCCTGGGTATGGACTCAACCCACAGTGGACTATTTCAGTGAAGGACTGTATCCACAGTTTCCCCTGGAGCAGCCTTCCAGTAGCCCTGCAGAAAGCTGCTCATCTGCTCCAGATGAAGCAACACAGCAAAATGAATATCTCAGTTTGACGAGAGACTGCAAGTGAGCCTATACGAACTGTGGTCTGCTCAGGAAGCAAACCCTGATCAAGGAGAGGTTCCCCTCTTTCTTCCCAGGCCTCGGGAAGAAAAGTCTGACCTGAGCAGTGGAGCGCCTTGTGTCCTTGGAGCTGGGACCTGGGAATTTTGTGCCCTCTGGGAGGGAGAGAGTTGATTTTCTCAACATAGAAGCCCTGGGGGCAAACCAGCATATGAGTGGTATGGACAATCAGGGGCCCAGGAGTGAAACAGGGAGCAAACCACAATGATAGTGTAGATGTGTCCTAAGGATGATGCCTAATAGTTTTACAACATATTGTTGTAAGCAATGAACATTAATCTTCAACTGTAAATCAGCTTGTTTGCCATTTACTCATAAGAATTTTGCATTGTTTTCTGCTTGTTACACTTCTAATGTTAACATAGCTGTTATGTTGTCTCATCTCATTAGTTTTTAGCTCATTTGGCACCTCTCAGAGATGCCAAAATACAGGGGAGATTTTTGGAAAGTATTTAGTCACTATTGTTACTGGCAAAATTATGACCAGCTCTAATGTTTTAGCATGATTAAATGTGAATATCACTAACACTTGGACACATCTATGTCTCTTATTCTTCCATTATAAAGACAATGCTGACAGCTCCACCTTCTCCTAATTGCTATCATCCAGCAACAAGAAATAAATTCTAAAAAACATGCCCTAGGAAAAGCCTTGTCTTTGTCCACCCAAAAGGCAGAAGTATCAGGGTCTCTACTGAGTCTGTCAGAATTTGTGTGTACGCTACTGAATAACAAAGAATGTGATTTATATCCTTTGCAATGAGGACATTCCAGGGCAGATATGGTGTTATCATGCTGCTATCAAACCTTTCTGAGGGACACTGGTGAATGCAAAAGCTTTGTTACATGAGAGAGAAGGTGTTGATTAGGAATAGTCAACATGGATTTACCAAGGCTAGGTATCAGATCACACAGGCTTTGCAGGACCTCTAGAGGTCTCTCATCCCACCCCTGCACATAGTAGGTCCAGGTGGAGCAGGTTGCTTAGGGTCTTGCCCAGCTGGATTTTGAGTATCTCTGGGGTGGAGACTCCACAACCTCCCTGGGCACCTGCTCCAGTGTTTACTCTCATGGTAAACTTATTTTCCCTAATATGGACTGGGAATTTCCCCTGCTTGGCAAAACTGATTTCTCTGTGTGATAAGGGAAGAAGAGCAGTTGTTATCTGCTTTGAGTTTAAATGTTAGGCATTTGAGTTTTAATGTTAGGCATGATTTCCTAGAGCACCTTTGTATCTAGGCTGGAACATTCTGGTCTGGACAGGTGGATTAGTAGATGGGTGAAAAACTGCCTTGTTTGTTGAGCTTAAAGGGTTCATATTCTCCCTGGAGGCTTCTACAAGCAGAATTCCTCAGGGATCTATTTGGGCAGTTTAATATCTTTGTCAGTGATGTGAAAGTGGAGACAGTGTGCAGCCTCATCAAGCCTGCAGCTGACACCAAACTCACCAAAGGAGAGCGACTGACACGTGCCAGAACAGAACTGTCACTCAGAGACACCTGAGTGGCTGGAGGCAGCGAACAACAGGAACTTCGTGAAATTTGGCAAGGACAAATGTGAGGTCCTGCAACTGGGGTGAAGTAGCTCCTTGCAGCAGTACAGGCTGCTGCTGAGCTCTGCAGGCAAAACTCCACAGCCAAATATTTCCGATATACAGGAGAGCCTCTTCCTCCTCCTGCCCAGTGCCGCTGCACAGGAGCTCTCCTTGGGCACAGTACCTCTCTCATGCCACTTCCCGTGTGCCCTTTGCCCAGCTCACAGAAAGGTGGAGCAAGCCCCAAGTGCTCCTGCCTCTCCCAGAAGAGCCAGGTGGTGCTTCCTCTTGTTCTTGTCTGCATCAAGAAGGTGCATTAGCTACAAAGGCACAAGAAAGCGCCATGCTCTACACAGCAGTCTAGTTCATAATTATTATTTTATTGCTTTCTTGCAGACAAAACTTTTTTCAAGGATGTGGCTAGTGTCTGTCCTGGAGGTGAGGCCATACCAGTCACGCAACTGGCAGGACTGGACTCGTTCTTAATTTAAACTCATACTACATTTAACAGAGTGGCATGGGCAAGTGAAATTTCTGCTTATATTGAAGGAAATCATGTATACAGTGCATTTCATTGTTTTCCATAGTGAGTGATTTTATAGTATCTGTTCACAGGTGTTTTAAACCCTACTTGAGCACATTTAAGTCATTGAGACCTATGCACAAGGAGGCATTGTACAGTGAGTTGATCTGGTTTCCTACAATGCCATTTGGAGGTGATTTTCTAGGAATCCATGCAGAAAAAAATAAAACTGTTGATCCCTCAGTGCCAGCATAGGAGCTCAGAGCTATGCCAAGAAAGTTAACACAAAGTAATCCTTTTTCTTCCTTGTTTCCCATCAAAGTCATTTTGTATGGATAGGGTTGACTCCGACTGGATGCCAGGCACCCACCAAAGCCATTCTATCACTCCCCTCCACAAGCAGACAAGGGAGAAAAAACAGAACGAAGGGTTCATGAGTTGAGATAAGGACCGGGACAGAGATGACTCACTGAATACCATCATGGGCAAAACAGACTCAGCTTGGGGATATTAATGGAATTTACTACTAACAGAATCAGAGTAGGATAATGAGAAGTAAAATAAATCTTGAAAACACCTTCCCCCCCATACCTTCCTCCTTCCCAGTTCTACCTCCTCTGCTACGGTGGCACAGGGAGACAGACTATGGGGGTTACGGCCAGTCCATCACAGGTCGTTCCTGCTGCTGCTCAGAGAGAAGCTTCCCCTGCTCCACCTTGGGGTCCCTCCTGCAGGAAACAGTTCTCCATGAACTTCTCCAGTGTGAGTCCATCCCATGGCAACAGTTCTCCACAAAGTGTTCCAACATGGGCCACCTTTCCACAGGGTGCAGTCCTGCAGGCACAGGCTGCTCCAGTGGGACCCCCTGTGGGGTCACAAGTCCTACCTGCTCCAGTGTGGACTCCTCTTTCCACAGGTCCACAGGTGGAAAGAGGAGTCTGCTCCAGCATGGGCTTCCCACAGGTTCACAGCCTCCTCTCAGGCATCCACCTGCTCTGGTGTGGGCTCCTCCAAGAGCTGCAGGTGGATCTCTGCATCCCCATGGTCCTCCACGGGCTGCAGAGACACAGCTGCCTTACCGTGGTCTTCACCACAGGCTGCAGGGGAATTTCAGCTCCTGGAACACCTCCTCCTGCTCCTTCTCCACTGACCTTGGTGTCTGCAGGGCTGTTCCTCTCACATATTCTTGCTCTGCTCTTCTCTGGCTGCAAATTACTTCTGCAATAACTTTTTTCCCTTCTTAAATATGTTATCACAGAAGTTACTAACACTTCTGATTGACTCAGCCTTGGCCAGTGATGGGTCTGTCCTGGAGCTGTCTGGCACTGGTTCTGGGGAAACTTCTGGCAGTGTCTCATAGAAGCCACCCCGGCAGCCCCTCTGCTACCAAAACCAAGCCATGCAAACCCAACATAGATGTCAGCCTTGCTGGTTCTTACGCTGCTAATCATGCAAAAGATGAGCATTTTTATGGAAACAGCTGATGTTTCCTAAAGGGAGCTAAATCACCCTAGCAGAAAAGTGGATCTGAGCAGAAAAAGAGGAAATAAAACAATAACTTTATTTGCTACGTATCTTATTCAGACCTACCTATATAGAGAAGATACCGTAGATACCCACACATCCAAATCAGATGGAGAGCTGGGAAGAAAACACTGATGCAAAGTAGCTCCTTTAGCATCTCATCATATTAGGACTTTAATTCTCTGGTCTCTTTATCAGACTTTTATAATTACATGGAGCAGGGAATGAGAAGGCAGAAAACTAAATGCAATTGATTCTGCTATTTGAACTACAAGGTTTGTGTAGGTGTTTGGGGGAAGGAAGCAAAGCACACCAGCTCCTGGATGCTGAGCAGCAGCACTATAGCGATAAATGAGGACTGAGAAGGACGAGGAGAAGGAGGATGAGGAGGAGGATATTGCAAGTCTGAGAGAAACTTAGGCAGCACTGGAATTTGGTCTAGACTGGAGAACACTTCCACATTGACATCGCCACATCTTGAAAGCTGCGGAAATCAGAGATGTTTCGTGATCCCCAGTTGCTGCCTTGTAGTACTCTGGTCCCTCTGATGACAGCTGCTCGAAGTTTAAATGAGTTCTAGCAATGGTTGTGCTTTTATAATGGAGGAAAATACAGCTGGCATAAAAGAGCTCCCATTTCTGATCAACATGACTCAGCTGGAGGAAGGAGGGAGGATGACTTCAACTTCTCACTTCTGAATTTGTCGTTAGAGAGTTAAGGGGTGTATGTGTGAGACAGAAGGCTGCCTCTTTTTCCTTTCTTTTCTCACCTGTACTGCAAACTTGATAGTAACAAAATCCCCTGTTGAATGATGAGAATAAAAAGGACTCTTAGGAAACTTTCTGAAGTCAAGTTTTATTTATCTGAAAAGGATTTTCCCGCACCCATCAGTTCTTAAAGCTGCCTTTGCCAAGCAGTGCAAGGTCCCTTTGGTGTGGTGAGCTCCTGCCAGCTGGGTGTACAAGCATGCACAGCTGGAGCACACAACACTGCAATAACATCTGGAATCTGGACAGAGGGTAACTTGGTAAGGAGGTTGCCAATTCTACCAGAAGATAAATTGCCCTCTGTAGCCTCAGGGTTTCGGAGAACAAAATATTTCTTTAAGGATGACACCTCCACTCCTCAGCTGTGAGAAGCAGAGCTTCTGGCACAGTAAAGAATTGAATCTTTACTTTCTCTGGTTGTTATCAAAGTAGTTGTGGAATGACCCACAAATTGAACATGAAATGACAGGTCTGCTTGCAAAAACTAGTGCAAAGTGAGTTAAGTGGCATTCCTTTATATGTATTAAATCCAGTTCTCCATTATCCTCCACAGTCTTGTATACACCACAAAAGTTCAGGATAGGGGAGATGTGAATGAAAATCTTTTTATAAAGTTCTACCCTTCCCTCCCCCATTAAGTTGGTAAAGACGCTTGGAACCTTTATAACTGCTCTGATCTGGTATTCCCTCTTACAAGGTACTTTAAATTATGGTGGTAACATTTTAATAAGGCTATCAGTGCCTCAGGCTAGTGCCATAACCCAGTTATTTGAGATGCTGGGATGACAAACATCTGTTACGATGTGCAACCTTGCTGATGGAAGATTCACTCTAATGAGGGGGAACCCTGGGTGTCTGCAGGGCAACTGTAGAGCCTCCCATTTGATCCTTCACTTTCATTTCCAAGAATGAGGGCACAAGCAGAAGAAAGGGATGGGTGTCAGTAAAATCAAGTGTCAATAAAATCATGGCGCTCCTTATCCCCTTGGGCTTGAAGACACCTGGGTGTAAACTGGAGCAGCCCCAGCATGAAGCAAGTGTAAAGATCCCTTGAGAGCTTCTACTGTCCTACTTCTCACCTTGTGCTGCGTTGTGGTTGAACAGCTCTGTGGTATCTAACACCAATTATCAAACTGCCTGAATAATGAGGGGCAGATGCACCCTGCCAAAAGCTCATGTTTTATTAAACTAATTCATCCTCACAAATGAATGCATTTTGCATGCATGGCATGTGGCTGAAAAGATTTTTGTCCAACTGCTAAAGAACAACTAGTCAGAAATAGCCTTGTATTGCTCTCAGCACTATTAAGTATCTTGCAATATGTTAACTTCTCAAGCTCCAGCAAACATCACTATGTGTTGATGAAAGAAACAGAATGGTGAAGTGAGACTTTAAAGGAACCAAAATAATATAACATTAAATATTTGACCTTGTACAGTCACTGTTCGAGTGCTCTACTTGCAGCAACATGAAATCAAGAGCAGTGTAGAAATACTGTGTGCATGCTCTGTGGGTCATGGTAGGACCCTGCTGGGAAAACAACGTCCCATGCTGGTCTCCTCCACCTGAAGCTGAAGAGTGAGGCATCCTGAAACTTTTTGTCGGAGTAGTCAGTCAGGTTTGACAAGGCTGACACATCCCTTACCACACCCTCTACTTTTGTATGGTATAGAAGGAATTGTGCAGTCCTAAGCTTCATTCCTCCTGATGAATTCAAAGGCTTTTTTTTTTAACCCTGCCAGAGACTGAGATGGTAATATTCCAGGGATTGTCTGAAAGGAGCACAGCAGCTGTTCAGGGACCTAGAAATGACAGCTCTTAGCAGGCAGTCCTGGACTTGACTGGACATAGGCTCACAGTGAGCACCTTGTATCAATCATACCCTGCCTGCCCCAAACTCTCCAAACACTCACTGGGGCATATCTCCTGTTTAAAGTGCATTTTGCTGAAGGGCACTGTAAATCTGCCCATAATTAGGCACCATTTCAGTGTATTTAAGAGATATCTTCCCCACAACAGGGATATAGCTGAATAAGTTGTCTGAGCCCCCTCAGTTTGTTATTAATGACATTGCAGACCATGTCTGCTGTTGCTGAGAGATGTTCTTACTGGTACCAGCCTCTGTTCACATGCATAGAACAGCTCAGACTGTGGAGTGTTAGCTGTCAATTTTCTGGAGAGAATTCTGCCTGAGCAAAGGGAGGAAGTGGAAATTCCCAGGACTGACTTTCACATCATCACAAACATGGACTTTCTGAATGCTGCCACTCAGCCTAAGCTGCCTCTTCCCAGGCAGCTCTTGCACAGGAGGGGTGGTGCATATTAAGCACCTTACAAAGACACACAGCCAGATACGTGGCTTGCACGTGCAAACTTGTCCTTACTGCCCAAAACTGTAGGAGTTAGGAACACAAGAATCACATACTGGTTTACCTGGATGATTTGATCTGTTTGGAAGGCCAGAGCTGCTTTTTTTTGCAAGCTACAATAATGGAAATCAGTTACCAAGTCATATTCAGATTTGTACTTTGAATGTCAGATGTCACTTGTTATCAATGTGTTTGAGCTACTTTAAATTTATTTGCTTCCAACCCAGGCAAGGAGGGCATTAAAGAGAGGATGCCATTAAATAAGCTCAGAAGAGGCTATGTGAAATAGGAGGGGCTGGCAACTACTGCCAAAAGCAATGAATTAACAAGCCATGGAGGGGAATTTCAGTGTGCCCCTGGGAATTCAGTTCTTAAGAGAAAATACAAATGTTTCCCTGGTATAGACAGGGACCAACACAGTGTGTTAAGTTCAGTTCAGGTAGTCTCCTGAGTAAAGACCTATCCAGCAGCCTAAGCCTAAAACAGAGCTTTTGGGTCCACCGTTTGGGGTTGGGAAGGAGCCTTTTATTAAAACTAAAGAGATATGCCTAGCACTAATGTTATGTATAAAGGAGTTTCCCTCTGTTTACTGAAGCAGTTGTCAGCTGCTGACACTTTGTCTCTTTGGAACTGCTATCTCCTGATATCCTCACGGTGTCTGCAATTCTAAGGGAGGCACGTTAGGAAACAGGGCTGCAGCATGGACCTTAGCTCTAGCTTGGATTCAGGTGCCTGTAGGGAATATTATATCTCCTTTAGACTAACGTGCTTAAAGAGGGTCTCCTAAGACCCACACAATTTTAATAGATCCTTACCTTAGGACACAGAACTCTGCTAAAGGAGATGAACTATAAACTCCTAATTACTGCATTTTATTCTCTCCTGCATGTAGTTTTCCTTGGGAGGAAAATCATACAGTCATGGTCTGGTTTGGGTTGGAAAGGACCTTAAAGATCAGCTACTTCCAACCCCACTGCCATGGGGAGGGACACCATGAGGGAGGGACACTACGAGACTGCAGTTTGCAGTTTACTGGACATTTGCACTCAAAAACTCTTTGACACCAAAGAAAGTTAAGGAACTTAAAATGTGGCCTTAGGTAGGCCAGGACGGGGCCTGTCCAGGAATAGTGGAGCAAGGTTTAAGTGAGATCATCCAGCTATGACACTGATATTTTCATGCATTTGGATTAATTTCAAGCAATATCTATGTGACTTGATCCTGCTTCAAGATAACTGAGTCCAGCTAGGGTAAGCACCCAAGAAACACTGACTATTTCAGCACATTTAATTATTTGTATTTATTTCTTTCATTTCTCTAGCTATAAAAACATCTAAGATAGGAGAACTGTCCTGTTCACAGTATCATCTCAGTCTTATCCTCTCATCTTCATTTCAGCAGGGCTAATTGTACAAGTAGGACCACCAGAACCCAGTCATTATTTAAGTATTTAAGTATTTTTCCACGTGTCCAGGTAGCAGTGACTCATCCAGGCCTGTGGGTGTATCACACTCACGCTGTCTCCATCACAGATAATGGCGTGTCTCACTGAGCTGGCACACCAGTCCAAGCTGAAAGGTGGGGCTGATTGGAGGTGGTGCTAAAACTCAGCAAGAAGCTCAAATCAGCGTAATACTTTTGGATCTCTAAATATGCGTAAATATAAATGGACAGGTTTCAAAGGGACTTTTTGTAAAAAAAAAAAAAAAAAAAAAAGCTTTATGTTTGTAGGTCTAAATACAAATGCCTGGCTTGATACACCACCATGCAAAACCGTGACTTTTATGTATATTGGTGGTACTAATTCAGAGATCTGTTTTTATGTTTCAAAAAGTTTGGACTGGAGTATCAAAGCACAAAGTTCAAGTTTCCATCATTCTGCATTTCCTGCCTATTCTACATCTGTTTTCTACTTTTTTCCTTCCTTCTTCACAGCATTAAGCCTCTATATTTGTTTTTCTTACTCATCCTTGTTTTGTATTCTGCTCCTTTATGGCTTTGAAATGTAATGTCAAACCACCCAATCGTGCAGATGTAATCTGTATTCAAAACAGCATCCCAAATCCACATATATACACAAATATATATGTATGTCTGTATACATATACATATATGCACTCACATATAATGATTCATGTTATATATAATGCAGCATATATATTACAGTATAAAAGTCACTGTATGACTTCACATATAATAAGCCACCTTGCATTCTGCTTCTTCGTAGCGCTCTTTACAGCTCCGGGCAGTGCCACCAGGACGCCCTTCAAGACCAAGCAATCCCACGTTTACTTGGAGGAGCTCTTATGCCTCCACTACGCCACACTTTGCCCATCACCTCCAGCAGCAGGGCAGGTTCTCATGTAGGCTGTGCCGTGGTGCTCCCACAGAGTCCCAGCAGTTTCAGTGGCACTGGGGAGAACTGCACTTGTTCGATTTTCTCCTGAATAGTTTAGGAAGTCTTGTCCTTTGATATGTTTATATAGTTGTTACTTACTGTCCCATGACCTATCACTTGGATTTAAAACACCACGAAAATGATGAGTGCAGAAAAGACAGAAACGGGTCCAAGAATTTATGCATGGTGTGGGCTGCTGGTGATCTCACACAAGTTTAAAAAACTTCCTGCAGGTGTGTTGTTGCAGAGCGTCAGGTGACTGATATGGCTGGCTCACGTACTGCACATCGGGATGAAAGCCTCAGCATTATTTCAGAAAAGCCTGTCAGGGTTATTCATGAGTGACTGCTGCTTCTTAAAATCTGGCCATCTTTGTTTTCCAACACCATGGACAAGTGGCCAGACCAGTTGAGGCAGTGCCACTGAGAGTCACTAAGAAATGGTGTTCAGTCGACACTTGAGACGAATGCAATGGTCACTGGCTGGCAACAAAGCCCCTCTGGGCATCCTACAGCAAACTGCCTTTGCCGACACCCTGTACACACATGAATGTGTTCAAATGACTTTGTCTCCTCAGATATGGCCTATTTTTTAATTTTTAAAAGTTAAACACAACTTTCAGAGCACCAGAAGGCAGGAATCAAGAAAATCTGAGGAGAAAAGACAACTTTAAATACCTGTTTCTGAATATCTTCTTTCTCAGGCACAAATACAGTCAGCACATGGCACTAGTCCAACATTTCATGCACTGGGGCACAAGTTTCAGCCCTGTTTCAGAAATGCACTGGGCTTAGAGTGCCCAAATCCCTCCTGAATGTGGGACCCTGTGTATTTTGGAATTGATGGAACACACACGTCATTTTCCCGACGTGTATCAACACCCTGTGATGCGCAGGGCAGAGGGCAGCAGCCAGCGGACGAGGGCCATCCTCGACGGAATGGTGCCGATTTACCCAGCGCTGCCTTGTCCAGGTGCCGGGTTCTTTCCGGAGAGGCACGAAGGTGTTTGGCGTCGGGGGCACCCTGGCCCCGTCCATCCTCCCCGCAGCGCTCCCAGCCCTCTGGCGAGCCGCCCCATGCCCCGCGGCTTCGGCCGCAGCTCCAGGGCAAGCGCCAGCCCGCAAACACGGTACTGATCGGGAGGAAGTTTCCAGTGGACTCCAACTTCCTCTGGCGACTCCTGAGGGCAGCACACGCACCGGGGAAGGTGGTGGAAACACCGGCGCGACGGTGACAGAGGCCGTGCGGTGCCCGGGCGGCCACCGGGCAGCGGCACCGCGGCACCGCGGCAGCGGCCACCGGGGAGCGGCGGGGCGGGGACCCGGGCCGCCGAGGAACCGAGGGCGGCCGCCGAGGAGGAGCGGAGGACGCAGGCGAGGCGGTGGCTCCACGCCCAGGAGCGCCGCTTAAAACCACCANCTCTGCCGGCGGGGAGGGGACGGGACGGGATCTTTGCTCTTGCCGCCGCCGCCGCCAGGAGCCTTCGCCGCCCGCCCGGCTCCGCACAGCGCTCCTGCCCTGCCGTGCCCTCACCTGCGGGCCGCCCCGACTCCCGGCTCCCGGCCCTTCCCCGGCCCTCGGCGGCCTGCGGGGGGGCGGCG
>VZTF01004108.1:1185964-1292767 GCA_013397755.1 Cnemophilus loriae | reverse complement strand
TTGCCCCTCGCCGCGCGTCGCCCCGGGCGGCTCCCCCGCTGCCATGAGCATCAACGGCGGGTCCCACCCGCGCATCAACACCCTGGGCCGGATGGCGCGGGCAGAGTCGGGCACCGACCTGCGCTACGAGATGAGCTCCCACGTCGTGGGGGGCGGCGGCGGCGGCGGCGGCGGCGGCACCCACACCCACAAGACCTACTACTACCAGAAGACCTACGGGGGGGACTACGCCTCCGACGGATACGGGTAGGTGCGGGTCCAGCCGGCCCCCGGCCCCGCTCCCTCGGGGCCACCTTCGGACAGCTGCCGTGAGCCCGCTCGCGGTGGGGTTCCCTAGGTGCGCAAGCTCGCGGGTTTCTTTTTTCTGTTCCTCCCTGAGGCGTCTTAAATTCTAAAAGGCTTTTAAATGCAAGCGAAGAACTTATTTTTAAAAAACCGCTTTTGGTGGTGACTCTCCTTGAAGAGAGTAACAGGCCTAAAAACCATGTCTCCCATTTGCACGGAGGGCTGTAAATGGGTCTGTGCTGGCTGTATTGACCCAGCAGTTCTGTGCTGATAAACTCCCGCTTTGCTCAGTGACGCAAAACAAGCTGAACTGAAGTGAATTGCTTTATACTCCATACACCCAGGCTCTGCCTTCCCCAGCTAGTTGCATAACTAGGGCTATAAAACCATTTTAACTTACAGGAATTTTTCTCTTGTTAATTTTTGAGTTTGTTTCTAGCTTTTGTAAGGCCTGGGGGTTTAAGTCATGATCTTTTATAGAGCGATCCCTGACATTTGGTGGCAGGGGGCAGAGATACATGACAGGCAGCATCAGTCTGCTCTCCTCGCCTCTTACCTTTTTAACTTTCTGCTTGCCCTGGTGCTGTGAGCACAGTCAAGATCTTGTAGGCAGGATGCCAGCTGTGAATCCTGGCTTGGGGAATGTCTGTTCTCATGGGTGCAGCTGTACCAGAAATCTGTGCACATCAAGTCTGACAAGGACTTTCTGCAGAGTGCTGTAATCATGAAGACTTCTCCACTTCTCTCCTTGTCTGGGAGTTCAGAGGACTGAAAAGCAGGCAGCAGTTACAGTCACTGAAGGAAGCAGTGGTGGTGTATGGTACAGCACCTGCACAAAGCACAGCTGGTGATGACTGGTTTGTGTGTAGAATGGCTGTATTAAGTCTATTGGTCTAATTATGGATGCCACTGACTCAGGAATTGATGGAGAAGTCCTGTCATGTCTTTTGCGTTCGACTTTAAGCCCTAATTTTATGGATAGTACATAATTAAATTGCAAAAGGGTCAGAATTAAACATACATAGTAAATAAACAGCAGATGAGAAAAGGCAGGCTTTTTTATATCAAGCAGATCTATAAGTAGCAGTAGAGAATTAGGGCAGTCCTACAGACCACAGTATGCTCTGCTTAGGTATGTCAGACCTGTTGCTACAGGACCACTGAATGAATGACAAAACTTGCATTCTACGGATTTTGTGTTTATTACTTTACCCAGTTCTTAGTTTTAGTTCTTTGTTTGACTTTCAGTTTGTTGTGTGCATAGGTAAGTTAGTTACAGCGACTTGCAGCTAGAACACATCCAGTTACCAATACAGTAGTATGAGAATATCTATTTATTGCTATATAATGAGAACAATTCAGTACTGTTGCACTGGGGAGTGCACACAGTAGGACTCCAAAATGCCATCGCTGCGTTGCATGTGTGAGGATTTGTTTTGCTAGTGGTGCTTCATTGCAAGTACCTTTACTGTTTACAAGAGACAGCCATGAAAAATGAATGGCAGTGTGTGTTACTTCCTGCCCGTTCTCTTTTTCCTGACTTTACACTGGTGCAGCTCTATTTGGATTCACTAGGGTGATTTCCATATCACTCCCGACTTTCACTAGAGCAGAAGTGCTTTCCTTTAATTTAGCATTCTTTGTCTATAGTTACATATTTTAAGCCAGTCTGTAGTTTGTTTGGCTCTTCTTTCTGCAGCATTCAGTGGTGGTGTAGCAAGAGTGGAAAGGACAGACCTGATCAAGAGGTTAACAACCTTATATCAACATTTTTTCATTTGCTTTTTATAACATAATATTCATATCTCCTTTCCGGGAAGGTATGTCTGGCAAGGAGGTTGCAATGAAAGTTCTTCTTCACATTATTGGGAGACTTCTGAGTGGAACTAAAGACAATTATTATTGAGATTTATATATATGTATGTATATGTATGCATTTACATATTGGTTTATGTGAAAAAAATCTGACCATACCAAATACTTCAAATATTTTTTTTGCAGCAGAGTATGTGTTTGCCACCTTACTGAGTTGCATAGGTTTATTTTTAAGCAGTGCTGATGTGAGTTAAAATGTGTCTCAAAACAAGGGGTTTGTCGTCAGTTAATGAAAAAAGCAGTTTTGCCTGATTTTGCATGTGTGTTGTGTGCAGAAAATCCACTAAATGCTCTGCATGTTGTGCTATAGGGATCAGGGCCATCATCTATGGACTTGGTTTTATTAATTGCATTTAGCCTGACATATTCAGTGCTAAAGTTTAGTGGCATCTACTGAACTCAGAAAACTGAGGCTTCCTTTTTCCATGGGGAAGATCACTGCTGTAATTTTTAAATGCAGCAGGATTCAAGTTAGGGTCTAGTCTTGTCAGTTTTGGGGCGTATTCTGCCAAACAAGTCTGTGCTGAGTATTACATTACTCACAGAGCAATATGAGACTCTCCCTACCCTTAGGGCTCTCAGCAAGGTGCTTTTACAACATTCCCGGTTTCTTCTGGCTTGGGAACTCAGGATGAGCTTGGCCCGGAGTACAGATACTCAGCTTGACAGTGAGTCACACGCTACTAAACTGCCAATTCATCAGTCAAATATTTATCAATGTCTTTGCTATGGAGATAGAAAATCTGATAAACCATGAGAGAAAAGAAAAAAAATTCAAAGTTGTGCAGTTTTATTTGTCATTGCTGAGATTAGGGAAAAACAATAGCCAGGGATTCACGGTCATTGAGTGACGTGAACATAAATTAATTTACACAGTTCTGCTTAAGTATTAATGTAAGTTCTGTGCTTCAACTTAGAAAAGGAGTTAGAAAATTACCTCTCCTGCCCTGACACTACTTTCAGGAACCGAGAAACAAAGTCAACGTGGAGAAAATCGACTCAAAGCCACACTTTTGCCTTTCTCATCAGTCCTGCAAGGATCTATAGAGTCCTGGCTAAGCTGAGTGGTGGTAGAGCTGGCGTGGTGACTTCCCGTTTGAGCTGCTCAGACGGCGAGGGAGGAATGTGTCTGAATGGCTGCGGAATACCTGCCCTGCCGGCTCTGGCTGGCAGGGAAATGGTGACGCTGCCCCGCCGAGAGAAGAGGCTCAGGCTGTACCTTTCCCAGGTCTCCGTTCCGTAGGGACGTGCGTGAGGTTCGAAGCTTGGTGCCTTTGGGAGTGTGAAAGCCTCTGTCAGAAGGGGGTTTGCTGCGTTTCCAGCGGCAAGGTGTATTTCCATGGTCCAGGCTAGACCCAGTGTTTGGCACCTCCCTCTCCCAGAGGCGGAGGTGGGAGAGGCAGCGTGTGAGCAGCCTGCTGCATCGGGCAAGTACGGCCTTTGGAAACAGTTCTGTTGCTCCTGGTGATTCATACCAGTGGGAAAAAGCATGAGGACTTTCTGTGAACAGGTGTGGCACAATCCCTTGTGAAACCCTGCAAGCTGCGAAGGCACTAAGCCTCGGGGGTCCTAATAATTCGGTAATTCACTAGTGGCTCCTACATTTTTGCATATTTGTAATGGTATTTAGAGCCTTATTGTGCCAGATGCAGAGGTCTTCTGTGGTTTCCAGCCATCATGCCCTAGTCTATGTGCATACTTGGCAGATGGGACTAGTTTGGTGAGGCTGTGGTGTGCCAAAACTGGTCCTAGTTAGAGCAGAGACATAAGGGGCGAACCCAATTATGAAACTCTTGATGATTTGACAGGTTGTATTCACCTTCTTTGAGGTGGGAGGGGGAAAGCTGGACTACAGCATTTTAATTCCTGGTTGTATTCTTATGAATGTTGTGATTCACCACCTTTATGCCGTTGCGTTTTCCAGCATACACACACACAGCTGGCAGGTGGTGGCGGGTGGGTGGTGGCTTAGTCCGGTGGTATGTGCAGGCTCTGTGCTGGGAATGCAGATTCCAGGTCAGGTTTTTCTTCTGACTTGCCTACCCTGGGCATACCAGGTAATCCCTTTATGAATCTTTTGCTTGTTCAAACAAGTTTTCGTGGAGGGGGGTGGGAAGTGTGGAGAAAAAGAAGCACTATTTTTTTGCTCTTGTTGAATTATGGGAATCATTCAATATTCTGGATCTGCTCTAAGACTTTCTCTTAAATGTTCCTCCATTTTTTGAATGAATAAAAAAATTAAAAAGTTTTGAATTTTTGAAAGGCTGAAAGTTTGGTGGAGGACTTGGAAAATTTAATAAGGATTATTCTAATTTGTTTTAAATGGTATCTTTGGGATAAGAGCAACCTCTTTGTGCTCCCAAAGGTTTAGGAAGCTGTGAAGCTGCGGGAAGGCCCCTCAGAATTGCTGGATGTGCCTCTGTGTCTCCTTTGCCCTGCTTCTCTGGGCACTGATCACGCCCTGGATAACCCAGCAGCCTCTGGATGTGTAGTAGCAAAGGCAGAGACCAGAGCAGCCCCCACGGTCCAGGTGTTTGTGCTGGGGGTGTACAGGTCTTGCAGCAGCAGGAGGCAAATGAGAAAGCAGAAGGTTGCTGGCTTTCTTCCTTGCCCCTCGGGTTCTTCAGTGATGATGTCAGCTCCCATACTGGGCCTGTGAGTGTGCAAGCTGAGTGTTTAGGGAAGATATTTGATTTATTCAAAACACATCACTTGGGATAATTTTTTGACTGCTTGAATAACTCAGTGGCAGCAGTACTCAGCCCTGCTGTATTCTGGGGACGTGGGCACCGCTGACATGTCTGTCTCTACTTTCATAACTCATCATATGGCCTTGAGCATTTCTCAGTCCCTTTTAGGAAAAGCAGGAGTAGTTCTTTCTTGTTTCAGTAGAGCTGGGGGTCTTGTAAGGATTACTGGTGCTGCTCATCAGTTAAACACAAATCCTAGTTCAGACATTCAGACATTCAGAGGATTCAGCAGTAAAGTAATGGCTGAATTTATCTCAGCTGGGGTATATTCCAGCAGGGAGGTGTTGGCTGAGCTGCTGTCCAGCCCAGATCCCAGTGGCAGCAGGGGCTGGACTGTCCTCTCATTTCTCAGGGAGAGCAGGAGTGTAGTATAGGAAGGGAGCAGTGTGTTCTGCCTTGGCATGCACTGAGCAGGGTGGCTCCTGTACAGAATGATGACAGGGAGATGCTATGCCTTTCCTAGGGCTCTTCTGACAGTAGAGAGCAACAGGCCTACATTTCAACATCCCAAGTAAAAGCAATTAATCTGTGTTTTGAAGTTTTTTCATAATTTTAAAACAAAGACGCTACCCCTTTTGTTTTCCTTTGTTCCTTTAATAGTTAATGACTATTAAGTTATTTTAATAAAGAACTCTGCTTAATAGGATCTTTTTGAAATTCATGAGTCGCCTTCCAAAGAAGTGCCATGGTCTAAAATGAGTCGTAGGGACAAATACATAGTTAAGGTCTGAAGCAGTCCAGGCTGTTTCACTCAGCACTGTTCTGCAGGGTTTACAAAACCAAAGCAGCACAGCAAATAGTCAGGTTATTTCAAATGTGTATATTTATTAGTAGTAGACCCTGCAGTCTTTTATTATGAGTCCTGCTAAAAGACCAGCCTCCAGTTCTTTCCATTTCTGCTGGAATGGTTGATAACGTATGCTGCATTTGCAGAGGTGCAGTAAAACAAATGAAAAATCTGTCCATATTTTCACTGCATGGTGTGCCTACAGCGTTTGATACAGCAGGATCCTATTCATAGGTTCAGGGTTTAGATGCTGCCAGAGTTAAATCAAATTGTCATAGCAGCAGTAGGTGTTACAATGACCAAACATGACTCTAAACTTGTTCAGTTTCATATAAACAAAATCAGACAAAACAAGAGAGACACTGACAAAATACCATGTGAAGTAATCCACTTAATCTGTGTTCTCGGAGGATTGTTGGGATCCTACATTTTTCTGAGGGACAGAAATGTATTTTCATGTAGCATGTAAGTTACATGGTTTTACTTTAAAAATCCAGCTTTGTTCTTGCCTCCATGCTATGATGCTGTCCAGCACATTCAGGGTTTGCCTCAGTTGCTTTGGTCCAGTATTTTCTGTGTTGGATATGGTTTTACTTTGGCTGTTTCCTACTGCCTCAAGATTGGTTGTCTTATGACTCTGAATTGGAGTTTCTGCTTTGATCTGCTCATCCCCATTAAAGGCCTGTTGGTTTCATTAAGAGGTAAGTTATACTGAGGGACTTTGAAACTGCTGATGAAGTACCTTCCTGTCACATGGGTGAAAAGTATTGAAGATGTGTCCATGTGAGATTGTGCTAGTGCCATCTGATGTATCAGCATCAGTATATGTATGTTGAGGTATTGTCTCACTAAGTATTTTTATTTTTTAAGTTCAGAGATTGATTTATGCCCTTGGGCATATTTGTATAGCTAAATCCCCTTCAGATTTGAAGTTCTTGAATCCTGTTGGCTTGGTGAAGCTATGCCATCAAACATCAGCTCCTGTGCTGGCATCTGCTGTCTCTGATTGTGCCCCAATAACCCCATGTAGCTTTGTTTGGTCTTCTGACGGATTTGAAAGCCAATGCCTCTAACAGGCCATGACCGTTTTATCATTATCATAGGATTGATCTCTGTATTTTCACTGGCAAAAGCGGTTAGATTTTCAACAACAAAGAAAGCATTAATAAAATAATAGTGTGCTCTTTTCGGTTTTCAATTTGTATAACTCCAACTTCTGCCATTATTTTGGTTATATCTTTATCTACTGGATTGGAGAGCCTTAAATACGTGCTGCTTTCTTCTTGTGAAGGTCCCTGTGAACTGTAAACAAGTAACTCTTAGATCTCTATTTGAAGACCTAGATAGGGTGTACTTAAGCCTCTCATTTCAAGGCCTCTGCTCCTGCTTTTGAAACAGTTTTGTGTATCTATATTTAACCATCTTTAGTTTTTCAATTTTTAAAATTATTTGGGCAATAATTATGGATGTGGCATTCAAATATAGTTAGAATGAACACAAAATGCTTGTATTTTTACTTCTTTATATTTTAATTTGTTTTAATAGTTTGATTTATTTGAAAATAGCTTTTCTTCACAATTTCTTACCATGTTAACTATAATAGCTATTGTTTAGACTTCTTGTCATGGTGGAGTAATGTCTTTGAGTTCAGTAAAGTTACACTGAAGCCAGTGGAGATACACTGGTTACAGTATAAATCTGGTCACCATCTATACTTCATTTGGCTTTAATGGATATCCAGCATTTGTAGCCGCCAGGACATGATGGAAAAAGTGATTCAAGAAAAAATGCTCTTCCAATGTTCTAAAAAGAGAAAATTGCTCAGAAGGTTCCTCTCTCTTATTTATTGTGTTTCGTTCATGAGAATAACTGTGGGTGTAATTAAATGTAAATTTCAGATGCAGTCAGATATTTCTATATCTAAACACAGCAGTGATGCCTAAGGAGAAGGAATGATTTAGAAAAGGAAGTTGACACAAAGCCTGGCACAAAATCAGACCTATATGTTATTTTTCATAATTGTTTTCTTTAAGCTGTTTCCAGGATACACAGGAGTGCATAGCACAGTGGGGTGCAGTGTTTGTGCAGCCAAAGGGTCACAGTACAAGCCAGGCGCTGCATGTGTGCAGCTTGTTGTATGTCACCCAGGGACTCTGCAGTCTTGTCTCTACATCTCTGAGGGTCTCTTCCCTGGTACTGGGGGAAGCTGCTGAAAAGTTGCTTAAACCTTTTCCATTTGTTCCAGATGAGCTGATAGGAGAACAGCAGGCTGCTGATGCATCAACTGCACATGCTGCAGAAGAGCTCTTAAAAATATTGAATGTTTCTCACCTCTCCAGTGATTTTGCCAAGGGCAGTTCTGCTGAGTTTTTTTTCATTGTCACAATTCCTTTTGTGAAGGATGGTCAGAGTCTGTTCAAGTCAGTGGAAAGATTTCCATTGAATCCAGATTGCTTGCTGGCTCTGAGTTGGACAGGTTCACACTGGTACTCTTGTTGGCATTAGTGTTGTAAGGAATGTTTGGCTCTTCAGTGATTTGTAATGGAAAAGGTTACCCACTGTGAGCACAGGAGTTAGAAAACTAGGCAAGGCTTGGAAACACCTTAGTTCTTACTGTCTGTTAGTGGTTTATTTTAGTTTCCCTGGCAAGTCTTTGGATTTAGGAGCTGCCTGGGCTTGCTTTGGAGGTCTGATCCCATCACCAAGGAATGGTTCCTCACTTGAAGCATCTCACCCCTATTCAACTAGCAGTGGCTCACTTTGGTGGCTGAATCATAAATGCTGGAAAAGCAACCTTCTAGCAGTATGGATGCAGTAGATTATGTGCAAGACGACAGTAATGACCACGTTACCTGCTTTGGTTTTTTCCCCACTAGTGTTTTTAGTTCTGGAGTTTTACTTCGAGACTCCAAACTCACACTTTATGTATTTGTAAGAAAGCATGTCCTCTGACTCCAGGCCCTACATCTGTTTTTGTGGTAGCTTGTGTACCTTGCAATTCATTCCTGGGACACTGTACTAGCTTTGTGCATTTCTGCTGGTAAAAGGGCCCTTCTTACACTTGTGTGGACTTGTGTGCTCATTTTCTTGCGTAGCCGAGGATCCTGCTTTCCTTGTATGCCCTGACATTTGATGGCTGGTGTGATAACATGAACAATTACATCACACAAAGGCTATGCTCTAATGTATTGACTTTAATAAAGATTGTGAATAATTCATTCTCACTGTAATGCTGCCAAAGTTTTGTCTATCAAAGCTACAAATACCTGTGCTGGAAGAAAAATTTTCTCCTTTATGGCATGCCAGTTTCTATGTTCTACTCTATCCAGTGGCAAAGTCAGTCCATGCCTGCTGTTGCAGAACTATAAAGTGGCTCTGCCATCGTGGAATTGTCATTAAAATTCCACAGTGCAGTTAATGTGTGTGTGTGTCTCTGTGAACCTAAATGAGGTGGATTACTCTGTGTAACTTCTCTTAGCTGTTCTGAATTTGTGTTTCTTGTATTTCTTCAAGAGATGCAATTGCTCTGTATTTACTTCATCTTCCTCTTCTCCCCCACAACAGCCAGAATGGGACCTGTACCATGTCCAGACGCCAGAACACCATCCAGGAGCTTTTGCAAAACTGTTCGGATTGCCTGACGCGAGCTGAGCTCATAGTACAGCCCGTGAGTGCTTCTTGTTCTTCTTATCCAAAGTGGTTATGAATATCACATACATTTTCTGTGTTGTTATCTGGACTCACAGGCTCTGCTTCTTCATCTCCTTTCTTCCCTTTCAGCTGTTTGTGTGAGGCAGCTGGGAGTGGAATGACATACCTCCCTCCTAGGTCTCCTTCTTCCCTCTGTACCCTGTTCAGGAAAACTGACTGAAATGTGTCTGGTAAATAAAAGGGGTCTTCTTGATTTTTTTAAAAAAAAAACAAACCCACCCTCACACAGATTCTACTGCATCTTACTTTTCAGTTTTAGATCAGGACCACTGTCAGTGTAAACAACTGTTACTAATGTTCTGACTACTTACACTCTCTTAGTGTGTCCTGTAGGATATTGTCATCATTTTCAGGGCTGTAATGAACCTGAGCCACCTTAGGAAATACCTTCATTGCCTTTATATTATTTTTCCAGATGATTCTTAAAGAAGTAAATTAAACTAGACTAAAGTCTTCCTGGCTGTTTCAGCTCAAACACATACAGATAATCTCTGCAATATGCTACTCTGGTACAAACCCAGAGTGTCTGGGGGCGGGCTGCTCACTGATGCTGAATTCACTCCTGGCGAACATGGGGTGTCCTCTGTTCCTGCTGAAGTTAGAAGAGGTGCAGGGTGGTGAGTGCATCCGGCTGTTGAGGCCACTGAGATGTGAAACACTTTCACAGTTCTGGCAGTAGATGTGATTTAGTGCACTCTTTTGGACCCTCTGTGGACAGAAAATTCTTTCAGAAATGAACTCTGTGGTTAGGAGTTCATTTCCTTTTCAGAGATACAGGACGTGTGAGCATGTTTATATAAAAATCAATGCCAGAGTAAATACTGCCTTTTGTTCAGGATTAATATTATTCCAGTGAAGTTGAAAGAAAGAGATATTTAGTTCCAGCATGGTGCCACAATATGCATTGCTTGCTTTGTTGCTTTCTTTTCTTTCTAAGGGGCAGAGCAATGAGGTCCATAATATTTTATTTGCAAAATCAGGTCACAGCTGCATTATGTTTTGTTCAGCATGGCTGTGTCGGTGTGGGATGAGGTCAAAAAGCCATGTCTTCCTGGTTGAAACACCGTGACCATGCTGGTCCAATTGCACTGAGAGGGTGCATGGATTTGCCTAGACTTTGGGTGATAAGGGAGGATGCAAATGGGATGGGGCATGGAGCTGGACCCAGGCAGATGGTACCACTCGTGTTTTTGCAGGAGGGGGGTGTCTTAGAGCCTCAGGGAACCTTGTGGAAAATCAGGAGTGATATCCACCATCTCCTGCTAGGACAGTGTTTCCTTCTCATCTTCTAAACACAAAAGCATAATGTCTTTAGAAGTAAGCACGCCATGTGAAGCCTTGGCTCCGCTGAAATAAACATCAAGATGTGCTGTTCTTTATGGAAAGTTTTGTTTGGTAATACATTTTAATAATTTTCTTCCATATTTTATTTTAATAAGGACTTTCCAGTGACTCTGGATCCTTTGCTAGTCAGCCTTCTGCCAGTTAAAACTGGCAGTCGGAGACCTGGCAGTTGAAACTTATCATGCTTCCTAAAAACAAAAATCAGTCCTCACAACATCTCTTCTAAGACAACCAAAATGAAGCTTAGATGATGAATATTTAATTTAATCTCCCATATTTTTTTTTCTTTAGGAATTGAAATATGGGGATGGTGTCCCACTTAGAGGGAACAGGGATCTAGAAGACTGTTTTGCACAGGCGAATGACCAAATGGACATCCTGGATGGGCTGATCAGAGAGATGAGGCAGATGGGCCAGCCCTGTGACATGTATCAGAAAAGGTATTGTCAGGGAAGGGCTGGGGGTGGGAATGTGACTGGTAAAAGTTTGTGCTACCTCAAGTGCTCACCTTCCCTGGTGTTGCAGGATGTGATAGAAATCAGTAAGGTGAAACTAAATCTGTTTGGTCATGCTAACATGGAGAAAGGCCTTGCAGTAACATATTTCTGATAGAAATTCATGTCTTAGTTATCTCCGTGAAATCTTAGTATATTTTTTCCACGGTCTTTGCTTTCAGCACTTTGTTTAGAATAGCTGGTGGTCCAGTAGGAGAGGTAAATTGCAGTGTTTGTGTGTTTTCTGGGTGTTTTGCTCACAGACACTAAGTGGTTCCTTCCCTTTCAGGCTGCTTCAGCTCCAGGAGCAAATGCGCGCCCTGTACAAAGCCATCAGCGTTCCCCGTGCCAGGAGGGCCAGCTCCAAGGGTGGCTGCTTCTCTTCTCAGAGTGGATCGGGCTGGGATGAGTACACGAAACGTGTCACAAGTGAATGTTTAAGCTGGATGAGGCAGCAGAAGGTAAACCTGTGCAAAACCCAGTGACAATGCTAAAACTTGGTGTTGTTTATGAACGTCACCTCATATGTAGTAATGTTTTGGGTGCCAGTAGAAAAGTAAAATGTATGTTATTCCAAGTTCCCTTTTTTCCCCCCAGTATTGTACATATAGTGATTTCTCACTGAAATCCAAACATGGATTGAGGTCTTCTTTTGCAGAGTAAAAAGTGTAAAAGTTAGATTTGAAAGCTGAATGAAACACAGGTGTTAACATAACAAAAGGCATTGGCATATTTGCGTTAGAGATTATTGTGCTCAGTATTTCCCTCCTTCCTTCCTTGCACAGATTTCCTTTGATTCATATTTATTTTAACCCTTTACACAGATAGGACCATCTTCACAAATTTAACCATTGTCCAGTGTTTTAAAGTTGTTCTCCCCCTCTAGTCTGTCTTTATCACAGAGAGGTAGAGCTGATTGCCATAGGACTACAGGCTTTCGGAAGTCAGTGCTGAAAAGCACACAGAGGTGCTGAAGTTACTATTTGTTGCATTCTGAGAACAAATTTGCCAATTCACAGCTGTTGCTAGTGTAACCTGGAGTGGAAAACACACACTGAGAGCCCATACTCTGTTTTTGTGCTGCTGAGGTGAAAGCTGTGTGTTCAAGTGAAGGTTGTGAGTTTGTGGTTGGACAGCCCTTTCTGTGAGACAGGTAGGGAGGATGGAAAAAGGTGGCTGAAGTCACACTTTGCAGACTCCTTGTAAATTGAAATTGCATTATTTTTATCTCTCTTCATTAGGTTGTTGCTTTGCAATTCAGTCATTTCTATCTGCATATGACATTTGCCAGGTGGCTCTTAGGCAAACCATATGAGGAGGGTAGAGCTCTGTAGAGTTGCAGTATTTTTAAGTGAGTGCTGGTTACAGTCTAGTCTTTCAGTGTGGCATGTTTTAGAGGAGGAAGGGGAAGTGGAGATGCCCTCCTTGAGTGGTCATGTGTGTAAGCATTGTGCCTGGACAGCAACAGCTGACATTATTGCTCTACACATGCTGTGGGAGAGGAGGCTAATTGTCAGACCTGCCATGGCTTGAGGAGTGATGTTGGACAGACTCCGGGCACACTTCCAGCGATGAAAGATGGTGAACATGCTGCACCTCCCAAAGACACCACGTGACGCCCTGCTCAGACACCCCTCACCAAACACAGGGAGCATAAGCGAGTGCTTTATAGCTGTGTTCCTACACTAAACCTCCTGTGAAAGTAAAAGGCTCTCTCTCTCTCTCTCTCTCTCTCTTCCCCCTCATCCCTACAGCAAGGCTGAGATGGGGCCAGTAAGCACTTACCTCACTGGGAAAATTTATTTCGAACTTGCCACCATGCTGCTTCTTTCCGTTGTGCCTTGCTGTGTCCCTTTACTTGCTCACACTGAGACTAGGATAATGTTTCCCCTAGTAATGTGGTGAGATGTGGGGAAAAAGTTCTGAGCAGCTGCAGTTTTTTGCTGTTTTTCTTGTTTTCATCTGGATGGTTTGCTGATAGGAGAATCAGGTGGTAGGGAGGGTTGGTCAGATTTCCAGTGCAGAGCTAGGGAAAGTGCAGTGAAACGCAGACAGCCTTTGTTCATGTATGGCAGCCAGCCACGACTGCCACTGTTGCTACAGTCTCTTTGGACTGTTTAAATATAACAAGAAGGGTCAAAGTCCTGTAACTTTTAAATGGCTGAATGAAAAATGGTTTCGTTTCTTGGATCGCTTTCAACACTGCCTTTGAACCCCTATGCTTGAGTTCTGGCTTTATTGTCATCTGTTGACTCATAGAGATTTGACTCCCGGCTGGTGATTACCGCATTCAGTCCCAACCCAAGATTAGGATACATATTTCTTTACTGGGCATGTGCACAGACAGGCACTCAGACAGAGTCATAGTGTGTCTTTGCAGCATAAAACAAGATTTGGAGTTTGGGGATCTGAATTTAGAGTTAGGTGGCTTTTAATATTTGAAAAAAATGAAACAAGGAACTGCAGTCAGTTTTTGGGTTAGTAATTATCAGGTATATTACTGTTTTTCAAGGCTGTTTCTAGAGATTTTCACTTGGCATCCTACAATAAATGTTGCCAAAATGCAAGACAAACAACGAGTTTTCTAATCATTTCAGTTTATCTTCCGTGGAGTTTTTTTTTCATTTAGTGTGACTGGATTTAACTGAGGTTGTTGAAGTTTACATGAGCAAAATTAAAATGGAAATCTGATGTACTGGGCTATAGAACTTAACTGGGCATTTTCACATGAATTGCGTGAATAACATTGTTTGATAAAGTCATGGTTTGTTTTCAGAGTGATAAGAATGTCGTTTTACTGTAGAACATAAAATAACTGTTTGGTCCAAAGAAAGCCAGATGAAAATACACTACTGAGTGTGCTTCCTCTAGTCTAACTATAAACAACTGAAATATTTGTCCTATTTTGTTTCTTCTGCTTTGGGAGCCTGTCATACAGTTTGATTGATGGCAATTTTGAGAAATTGTAACCCCCTATCCTGAACTTATGTTTATTTCAGTTTTGCTCTCTATTGCATAGTCTGTTTCGTTCAGTTCCATTCCTTTATGCTCCAATTTAGGCAGTAACATTGGAAATGAAAGTACCAATCCTATTTCTTGCTCCTAGGTTGAAATGGAGCAAGTGAAGTGGGGGTTTGATGCAGCATCCATTGAGCAACAAATTGGCGAGCACAGGAGAGCTCACAATGCCATCGGAGACTATCGTTGGCACCTGGACAAAGTCAAAACAGATCTGGTAATTACTGTCCTCCCTTACACATTGCTTGGTCTAGGTTTATAGCATTGGCTTACTGGTGTTCCACTACAAAAAAGGAATGTTGGAAAGTTCATCCTCTCTTCAGAAAGCAGTGCTGCCATGATAGCAACCACTTTCAACTCTTAATTCCTCGATAATTTTGTTTTACTTCTTTCCTCAGAATTTTAAAATGAAAATTTAGTAGCTATTTAGCTTTTGTTGTTGTGCACCAAGGGTGGCAAATTAAGTATTGCCATATTTTTTGTGAGAAGAATGACTAAGAATGATTATTCTCACTTGCTGTCTCAGTATATTAAACAAGAAAGTGAAAGAATAAGGTGGGTGCTCAGATGCAGCCTTGAGTCATCAGGTTTTTTTCTGTGAAAAATGCCCAAATTCTGGGCTAAGATTAAAGCTTTTCTTAGGTGTTGATATTATTTTTCTTTCTTTTTTTTTTTTTCCTTGAGACTTCTGTTGCCCTCTGAATTTTGTGATTGGGGTAAAGAAGTGACTGAAAATGCCGTTGATAACTTCTTCTTCTATCAGCCCAGCAGTTAGCTATGGGAGAGGCGAATCTCATTTAATTTCCATTCGTGTTTTCTCTTAAATGGGAGGAGAGAGTTCAATGTAAAGAAAAAGTAGTCTGTTCTGGAGCCCTGATCTCTCAACCAAGCTGAAGAGTGAAAAGGATTTTACCCCCTTTTCCCTTCTGCTTCAAATAGGAAGGTTGATAGTCTGCCCTATGGAATACCAGTTCCAAGGCTGGGCGCATTCCCAGCCATAGAAATAGGGATAAAGACTGGAGCTGTCTGCTCACATTGTAATTTGTACTAGTTCATAATCTCCAAAGCTAGCTCTAGGACTAGCTGGTCTAGGAGTTTGGTGCAGAAAGAAATCCAGTTTCGAGTATTACAGATTATATGCAGACTTGATTATGTACTAAGCATCCGTGAGAGTAATAAGTTTGTCCAAGCCTTGGTTTTATACTTCCTGAGTTATCCACCGGAGCAAATCTGCTACCGACCGATGTCTCTTGCAGGCATTTGCAGGTTACCACCTGCAATTATTATAATATTGACTCTGTAAAAGAAATAACAGCAAATAGGCAACTTGTAAAAGGCTCACTAAGTGTTTGCTGTCTCTGTTCCAGCGGGAGAAGGCTGCGGTTCATCAGCTGGAGGAAGAATATGAAGGCCTGCTGGTAAGCATGGGATGTGGTCATTTCTGAGACCCTGTTTGCTTTATTAACACTGGCGTGATTGTCAAGGGACGCTTCAGGTTTTGACAGAGTGACAGATGCACATTTAAATAATTCTATTCAGTAGCAAACTGAAAGTGCTTCGTAGTTTCTGAAAGATTCATTTTGAGTCATAGACTTGAGATTGATTGATTGCCTGCTGTATAATTGACTTATTCTCACAAGGAAGTTTCTAGTTTGCACCTGGTGGAGGGAGTTGGTCACTGAGCTGGTGAAGAGTAGAACTCTACCTCCTTACTGGGAGTAAATCAAGTGATGAAATTAGGCTGGATATGAAGCTTAAAATGTTACTCAAAGGTGGGACTATAACCAAATTCTGTGTAGGGCTGTGCATCTTCCCTGCTGTGGATCCTCATGTAAAACACAGTTAGAATCTTGTGCAAATGGTTTATTTAACCCTTGGGATCAGAATCTGATTCCTGACAATCTGATTTCAAGCAACAGGATGTGTATTATGATTTGAAGACAAAGAATTTTTTCATGAAGTGTCGACTGTGCAAAAGATGCTGCTGTAACATCAAGGATGTACTATGAGCAGCAAATGCAAGTAAAAGTGATGTTAAATGTTCAGACATTTCTTGTACTTCCCTCCATGCCTTTTTGCATGCCTGCCTACATGTCTGCTACACGTGTTTGAAATAACTTTGAGAAGCTGCTGACATCAGGTTCCCATTGTTCTATAAATCCTGACACATTGTCCACTGTCCATTGCCAACAGGTTTCATGGTTCAATAAACCCAGGCACATCTGCTGTCCATTGCCAACAGGTTTTACAGATGTGTGGGTTTTACTGTTATTTTATTAAAGAAAAAAAAGGGCCATGCTGTGCTGTGCTCTTGGCTTCCCTTTCTCCACCCAGCTCAGGCATTTATGTGTTTATGGCTTCTCATTTCTGTACTTCCTTGCAGAAATATTCCTTTGAGAGAATGGATCAGCTTCGCCAGTTCCAGAACCTCATCCAGGCCACCAGCAGAGAGATCATGTGGATCAATGACTGTGAGGAAGAGGAGCTCCTCTACGACTGGAGTGACAGGAACACTGATATTGCCAGGAAGCAGGAGTCCTTCTCTGTAAGATAGCTCAACCTCCCTGTGCTTTCCATCAGCTCTCTCTTGGAATAGTCAGGGAGGAACAGCCTCTCTTGGGAGAGACTCATCACAGGGTGTTTCTTTTATCAACACTTTTCAATTAAGTGCTATGTGATAACCTTTTGAGTCAAGATGGGACACTTTTTGGAAGATTTTGCTCCCCTTCAGTGAGTTGTCATGGTTTATTTTGACCTTGGAATGTGGCCTTCTTGTTACAGTCCACTATGGACCAGTGATCACCTACAGCTTGTGCACATAGTCGTTGTGCTGGCATGCCAACCTAAGGGGCTTGAATCAAGCAGTTTTAATTCTCCCTCTTAGGGCTATGCAGAGGTCAGAGGTCTCTGTATTTGGCCCTGATTATCTGTCACCAGGAAGCAGACCTATGCTGTCTTCCTCTGATGGTTCTGCCAGCAGCATGTTCCGTGCATGGTCAGATGTAGTTTGCCCGGCTCCTTGTCATCTGTGGGTGTGTAGGGAAATTGAGCATGTGTGTTTGTTTAACCAGTACTGGGGCTGATCACCAAATTGAAAAAGGAATGAAAGTTCACACTGTTAAGGAGGTGCTTTTTTTTTTTTCTTCAGTTGTTCTGGATGTTGCAAGATGCAGTCATTTTTGCTTCCATCATTTTTAAGAAAGGCAGAACTTGTGTGCTTTGCTCTGCGAAACAGCAAGCCTAGAGACTACAATCGAGATAATTGCACCTTCTTTGATTCTACTGTCTTCATAATTAACTTAAGTACACATAATGGAAGCACTTTATAGTGTTAGAGGGGATAATTTTACATTATCACAACTATCTGGGAAATTTTAAGCAAATCATCTTGTGTGGTGTACCTCTGGAGTTTGTTTAATGCTGTGTTTTGGTTGTTTAGAAACGTATGAGTGAACTGGAGCTTAAAGAAAAAGAACTCAACAAGCTAAAGCAAGAAAGTGACCAGCTAGTGCTCAATCAGCACCCTGCTTCGGACAAAATCGAGGTGAGTTAGACTTTGTGTGATTTCACTTGCTCCTTTAGTTGCTACATGGGGAAAGTTCTCAGTGAAAGTTCACATACAAAGTGCTCCATTTGGACTCAGGAAGGGTTTTCCTGCTAAAAATCATCTCCATTTTACCCAGCTGTATGAGCTGCTCTAATAAATGTTACTACCTTCCTCTACAAACCTGGCCATTAATAACTGCATGATGATAGATGCATGTAAAAATTAATTCTAAGCTTAAGGAGTCATCTGAGTGTACTGAATTTGCTGTATCTCGTTTGAGCTGACTACAGTGCAGTGGAATTTATGGTAGGAAGGCATGTTGTTGCTGTTCTGCTGTCTTAGTAGGCATGTTTTGAAAAAAGCCACACCCTTTGTTGAGGGTTTATGTTTAATCCAGATGCAAATACTTTCTGCAGCTGAAATTCGTAGTGCCTTTCTACAGCTTAGCCAAGACAGTTTTGCTTTCACAGCTTGGGTGTACACTTACTTTTTAATTAAAAAGGCTGCAACAATTTGGAAGACTTCATTTTATTAGGAAATGCTGTAGTTGTTGCAGTTTCAAGAGTGCATAAGAGCCCTGCAACTGAAGAAGCTAAAAGCAAAAAAATATTAATCCTTTCTGCTTTTCAGTGTGTTTACTCTGTTCACTGTTACCATGTTGTGTAAAATCCTATTTCTCCTGTAGTCAGTTTCTCTCTTAAAGGAAAGATCCTTTTAAGCTCCAGCAGTGAAGTGAAAGTTGTGTGTAGCTTTTTTAGACAATATACGTTATGGCTGCTTGAGTATTTTGAATCTAAAAACAACTAGCATGAAATATCATGTTTGGAGGTGTTCCTTGGAAGAAGGAGAACATGGCGATTTGCAGCTGAAATACTTTCTTTGCACGACTGTTTAGGCATTTCACCCTTTTTTGTTAACGCACCTGGGGCTTTATGCTGCTCAAACAAATTCAGGTCATGAACAGATTTCTCTTTCTGTCCCACAAGCAGGTATTTTAACTCATTTCAGTTAGGTGGATGCTTAGAAGTTGCGAAACCATTTGCATGAATTACGTTGTTCTGGTGTGCACAAATTTGTTTTAGCAGATATTTCATTTGCATTTATGTGGAGCGTAGATAATTTTGCTTGAGTCTACGTGTGGGAGAGAGATCAGTGTGGCAGCCTAAATTGTGTATGTTACTGTTTTTCTTAGGCCTACATGGATACATTGCAAACTCAGTGGAGCTGGATTCTTCAGATCACCAAATGTATCGATGTTCACCTGAAGGAGAATGCAGCTTACTTTCAGGTGAGTAGTGATGTGGAGAATTCACACTACTTCTTAAAAAAGTGTGAATCCCATCACAGATATATTTATTGTGCATAGCACACTGTTGCCGTGTTATAAATGCTAACACTGAGCCAGAGATGAACTGGGATTTCTCATTAAAGGAGTCCATCAGTTTCTAGCCGACATTTTTAAGAGCTACGCACAGCCAAATTCACAACTTTTCTCCCTTAGTTCTTTGAAGAGGCCCAAGCCACGGAGTGCTACCTGAAAAACTTACAAGACTCTATCAGAAAGAAGTTCATCTGCGATAAGAGCATGTCACTGCAGACTTTGCTGGAGCAGATCAAAGAGCTGGAGGTACTGTCACGCTCGCCTGACAGGTTATGTTCTGCTTTTCTGGGAAATCAACTGCCCTCTTTAGATACCAGATGTAAACCCAAGTGCATTGCAGTGTTTAAATACAGTACTGTATGATCTTGAGACCATTATATTTTTAAGTCTGGAACAAGTCCAACAAATTCCCAAGTTTCTGACATGCTAACAAATGAAAAAGAAAATGAATACTTTTATTCTTAGGTGGTAGAATAGATTTTGCCTCAAAGGATACATGCATTTGATAAATGATTCATCATGTCACTCTGTAACCAGTCTCTTGAAAGGTGTAAGTCAGATTTTTTAGCTGTTTACTTATCACGAATTAAGTACTACAGTCGCAAATTGGAGAAAAAATGGTCAGTAGTGTAAAAGGCCAGTTGGTGAAGTCAGATTTGAAAGTGTCATTGTTCCCTTTTTTAGTTAGCATTCATTTTGTTATATTCTTTCAATTTATGCCTGTGTTTCTTAAACACCACTTTAATCACATTGCAGATCTGAATGAAAAACCTGCTATGTAAATTTTACAAACTTTGCATCTTGCCAGAGCTGCAAAGATACTTAGTTGGATGTTTCTCTTCTCTTTTTAAAACCGCAGTTTTGCATTGTTGGCCAAAGACTCATCCCACTGGAGCTAAAGCAAGTTTTGCCTACTATAAGCTCCAGATGTATCCCTCTCTTAATAAAGCAGTGGGAACTAGATGCCTTTTCTTTTTAGAATAAATTCGTAACATACAATTGATCTTTGCAGAATGAACGAGAGAGAATTCTTGAATACAAGAGGCAAGTGCAGAGTTTGGTGAACAAATCCAAGAAGATTGTGCAGCTGAAGCCACGTAACCCAGACTATCGAAGTAACAAGCCCATTATCCTCAAGGCTCTGTGTGACTACAAACAGGATCTGGTATTGTATCCCTTTTTGGCTGAGAATGAACATCATGTAAAATGGAACAAGGCAAATTACTTAGTAAACAAACCATTGAGCTGATAGGTGTAACTCCTTTGTCTGCTTTTGGTCAGCTTGAATTTCTTTGACAGAAGAAGCTCTGGCTTTCTTGCCATTATGAATAAACAAGTAGGTTCTTACTGGTTAATAAATCTAGTCAAAATTACTATTATTGATCTATTAAATAGCATTAATACTCATATTTCAAATGAGCACATAAAAGTCTTGTTGATAATAGGATTAAAATTGTTTTACAGGTGCCTCTCAGCATCCACATCTTTTTTTTTGGTGATTGCTCACCTTTCCAGTGTCTCTCTGGATCCTTAGGTGAACAATTCATCTAATAAAAAGTGAGGAATATACAGTTATTCGTTGATATTCCCATTTCTTTTCTGGATGGGCTATGAAATGAATGCTGATATTTTTTCTTCCTTCTCAGTACTGAGGCTGCTTGGTTTTATTTCTGTATTTTTTCCTTAAGAGTAAACTTAGTTGTGCTTTCTTCTTACGTCCTTTTTCCTGCACCGTGGCCACACCCGTGGCTGCCTGGTGTCAGGATTTCTGGCAGTTGGAGCTGGTGAATCTGGCTCTGCCACACTCACTCCCAGTCCCTTTGCAAATATGGATGCAGCACTAAATATCCTTATGCCTCCAGCTCACTGGCTTAAAGCCACGCATGGCTGCATGGCTTGCCAGGCCATGTGTCCACTTCAGTCTTTGGTGTTTGTCGGGGCAAGCCCCAGGTCTGATGATCTACCAGACTGGCAACTGCTCAGGGTGTTCCGTGGCTCGCTCTTGGGCTTTTTTGGATTTTCTTCATGTGGAAACCAGATTCAGGGAGAAGGGGTTGATTTGTACTGGTCTGTTGCCCCAGTATGAAGCCAAGATGCACACCCAGACCTGGCAGCTGGGAGGCACTCCTGCTTCTGTGATCTAGATGGATCTTTCTTGTCTGTCTCTCCTGGAAGCCCCACCTTACTTAACTATAGAAAACCATTGTTCTGCATCCCTTACAGAAAACGGTGCGCAAAGGAGATGAATGTATCCTGAAGGACAACAACGAGCGCAGCAAGTGGCTGGTGACTGGCCCCGGGGGAGTGGATATGCTGGTGCCATCTGTCAGTCTTATCATCCCACCCCCCAATCCGTTAGCAGTGGATCTTGCTACCAAGTGAGTTGCTGCCTGGGCTTGGACACTTGCCATTGGGGTTAGAGTTCACTCAAAATAGCAACCAGTCACAAAATGTGTTCTGTGCCTGGATCAGAGTGCACTCCCCCTGCCCCTAACGGTAGACCCTTGACTTGGGGAAACTCACTTCAGCGAAACTTGCTGGGATCTAGGTTGGGGTCTAAAAAGATTTAAATGTTAATGTCTATGAGGTTTTTCTCATCTGTAATAATAAAGTCATGTATAAAATAATTTCCAAGATTTTTTCAAGTAGAGAACGAGCCTTAACACACTCCACATCTGGCGCATGTTTCTTGGACTGTTTTGTAGCTGTGCTACAAGGACAGATGCATTTTGATCATGCTTTTTTTTTTTTCTCATGCCAGAATTGAGCAATACTATGAAGCTATTTTAGCTTTGTGGAACCAGCTGTATATCAACATGAAGAGCCTGGTGTCCTGGCATTATTGCATGATTGACATTGAGAAAATCAGAGCCATGACTATTGCCAAGGTAAGACACCATCTGGCCTTGCCTGCAGACCAGAGACATCCATGACCTGATGTCTGCCGTCCCAAGCAGACCCTGCAGTATCCTGTGCAGACGTATGTTCTGCAGAATCATGGGCCTGCCTTTTGCTGTGTTGCACAAACACTCGCACATATGGAAGTTGTAGTTTTATTAAAGGAGAAACAAAATGCTTTCCTACTCAAACATAATACAGATAAGCAGGAAGATTAGCTAAGGGAATTTATTACATACTTGCTGTTCTTGTTCCCACTGTACAAGGGCATGGATAAACAGAGTAAGAGAGAGAATTTCAAACTACTTTTAAGTTATGAAATGATGGTAACATGGATAGATTAACTCAGATGGAACTCTTAGCGCCATACTTTTAGAGGCAGCCTAGTTAGGATTTATTCTAAAGTGTGATTCCTTTGGGTTTTTTATAGGTTTATTAGTTTGTTCCTTAATGATTAGCTAGTGTTAAAAATTCCTCAATTGCTTTTTTTTTCCTTTTATTTCAAAATTCCCTTTTTCCTTATTTCAGCTGAAAACAATGCGTAAGGAAGATTACCAGAAAATAATAACTGACCTGGAGATCCATTATCAAGAATTCCTCAGGAACAGCCAAGGCTCAGAGATGTTTGGTGATGAAGACAAACGAAAGATCCAGACTCAGTTCACTGATGCTCAGAAGCACTACCAAACCTTGATCATACAACTGCCTAATCAACCACGACAGCCACAAATAGGTTTGTTGTTGTCCTGGCTTTTGTAGAGTGTGGACTGCTGGGGTTTCGTTGTTCCAGAGGTGGTGGGTGGTGCATTCTTTTTATGTGAAAATTTTCTCTTTAACATATGAGTGGGAACATGTTCAAGAACTGTTTTGCTGTCTCCCAGCATAACGAGACTGGCCATACACAGGGGAAGATTTTGTTCTTCCTACCTTTGGTGGGAATCTGGGAATAGTGCTCCAAAATTCATGGAACTTGCTGAGAGAATGAGAGGCATTTAGTCCATCTCATATGTTTTCAGTTATTAGGAAGCAAAATCTCACTGCTGCATTTTAGGAAGCAAGTTTATTTTTTTGTGAAGGAGAAATTTCGTTCCCTGAAACGGCTGCCTAATGGCCCAGATCTCCCACTTGTTCTCAGTTCTACGGATTAACTCAGTGCTCGGATCACTTGGGCACTGCCTTGGCTTCCTACATGTAGTGCTCAGTTCTCTGGCAGTTGGTGCTTACCCAATTCATTTTACAGTGGTCCCAACTGAGACCTGTCCTGGGGGTTCCTCAAACACCGTTATCATTAATGAGAGAAACCGAGAGCACGAGAAGCAGGAGGCCTGGCTGCTGATGGAGCTTCAGAAACTTCGGCGTCGGATTGAAGCTTGTGAGATTCAGATGGTCCAAAGAGCTCCTCTTGGAGTGGATCAAGGGGCTGTGCACGACTTTTCAGTCAGAATAAAGGACTTAGAGGTAACTGTGGATGTTTGTTTTTGCGCATCTCAAGCTCAGTATGACTCTGTGCTGCAGTTCTGTTTATGATCAGCTGGGAAAGACACACATCCTATGCAGAAAATTCTCAGTTGGAAGCTAACCCTATTGGCTGGGATTAGCGTTTAGCTTTCAAGTAGAAAAAGTTGGATCTTGAATTTTAGAAATCTAATTCTGCCAGGCAAGGAATACAGAAAGACTGATGTCCAGTGGCTGTGAGTTCATGTTAAGCCTCATCCAGAGTAAAGCACCATTAAAATCCTTTTCCAAGGACTTCACTTAACCACCTACCTGTAAAGTGCTGTCTGTGGGATACAGACTAGATACACAAGACTTACAATCCCTCTCCTAGTTCTTTAGATTTGTAGGAGACCATGCAGAGAAGATTGGTACAAAAAGATTACAGGTTCAGCATTGTGAGAAACTCCTTGGTACAAAAAGATTACAGGTTCAGCATATGAGAAATTCCCGTGAGACAATGAGGTTGCAAAGGTCTCAAGAGCAGAAGGACCTTGGAATGTCAGAACTGAGTTTTGGAATGGAGATGTTCAAAAAGATGTATGACCTGTTGTGGACAGAAAAGAAACTGTTCAATATTGCTTGCCTTGAAGAAAGCAAGCTCAGCCACTTCTTCAGTCCTCAGTCAAGCTGGTTATGTAACAGCAGACTGCTTGGATAAGGAGACCAATTCCATATGTGCTATAGAATGATCATTCAGCCAACCAAAAATGTGTAAACCAGGCATTCTGTTTTTCCTTAGGGCGTGCAGAATGACTCTCAAATAATGGCTGAAACCCTCAATAAGCATAAGGACTTGCTGCCTAACTTCAGAGGCTGTGAGAAGTATGTGTACTTGCAATCAGAGATAAATGCCCTCTTTCAAAAACTGGAAAATATTAATGGTGTTTCTGCTGGCTACTTAGACAGGTAAGTAAATTGAGGCTATAGCAATAAATATTCACTTTCTCCCATAATTCTTAGTCCAGAAAACTGCCTTTTGTTACCAACCAGCAGTGTAAAATTACACCATCTTCTCTGCAAATTGTCTACATGTTGATAGAAACAGACACTTACGTGAATTTCTTCTATTTTCTGGAACACTTTAAAAAAAGAAAGTGAGAAGCATAGGTATCACAGAAATTTCTTGTGTTGCCTATTCTCTTTAGCCAATCATCTGCAATTAATTAAAAATACCACCATTCCTTCCTTAATCCATAATGGATTTGTCTTGTATCATTTATTTTAGCTTGAATGCACTGAGATGTCTGCTTCAGGTTATTCTGCAAACAGAAGATGTGATCAGAGTTTTTGAAGTCAGACTGTCTGAAGAGGAGACTGTTCCTTTGGATCTTGATAAAGTGGAGGCTTATCGGGCTTGTCTGAAGGTGAGGGGTGAAAACCCAAGAACACAGCAAAGCAAAATTCGTAGCTACCAGCACAGATCTATTGAGCTGAGTGAAACCCTTCCAAAACCACAGGAGATAGAAATGCTGATCCTGTCGTATTTGAGGTACAGACATGCAATGTTTTGTAAATCAGGCACAGTGTTGCTGGCTGGTCAAGGGAGAGGATTGTCCTGCTCTGCTCTGCACTGGGGCAGCCTCTCCTTGAGTCCTGTGTGCAGTTTTGAGTGCCACAAGATAAGAAATATATAAAGTTATTAGAGAGCATCCAAAGGAGGGGCCACAAGAATGGTGAAGGGATTTGAGGAAGCCGTGTGAGGAGTGGCTGCACTCGCTTGGTCTGTTCAGCCTGGAAAAGAGAAGACTGAAGGGAGACCTCATTGCAGTCTACAGCTTCTTCACAAGGGGAAGAGGAGGGGCAGGCACTGATCTCTTCTCCGTGGTGATCCATGACAGGACTCGAGGGAACAGCAAGGAGCTGTGTCAGGGGAGATTAAGGTTGGATATCAGGAAAAGGTTCTTCATCCATAAGTGGGCTGGGCACTGGAACAGGCTCCCCAGGGAAGTGGTCACAGCACCAAGCCTGACAGAGCTCAAGAAGCATTTGAACAATGCTCTCAGGCACATGGTGTGACTCTTGGGGTGTCATGTGCAAGGCCAGGACCTGTAGTCAGAGATAGTTGTGGGTCATTTCTAACTCAGGATACTCAATGATTCTATAAAATTATTGAAAGGAAGGTACAGGTTATTACTTCTTCCACCCCCTGGTTGTTGCTGCCCCCACATCAAGGGCAGCTGCATGAAAGGTTTCTATAACCCATTTCTGTGCACTGTTATCTGTGTTTATTTATATCACTTGTGAATGTAGATCTGAAAGCAGTATCTCCTTTCTTGCATACAGGCTTGTTAGTTGCCCTTGTTATCCTCTAGGTGTAACAAGTAAATTTGAGTATTATTGTGTGTCCTGGTTTTGCTACAGAGTCTATGTCAAATCTTAGAGTGAAAAGTATCCAGCTTGTAAAAGGAGAAAAGGGAAATAACTGCTTTGCTGAATGCAAAGTTGTCTTGCAGATCCAGTCTTTTATCCACCTTTTTCTGCTGGTCCTTTTGTGCACTGAATGCATTTGGGAGAACAAGAACTCTTTCATTATTTTCTGTTCTTACAGTAGGGAAAAAGTGCGTAGGTGGCGCAAATGGAGCACAACCCAGTTACCTTTTTATCATGTTAAATGTGAGTCACGGTTCAGTTGCTGGGAGTTGCTGTTAGCTGGTGTAAATTTGAGATACACACACAAAAAAAAAAAAGCTTGAGCATATCAGTGAAGGCTGTAGCCATCCCTGTGACTGGGGCATGCAAGGCAGACCACTGCCTCCACTATATATTCCATTTGGTGATGCCCACAGTATGTGAGTATGTGTACCTAAACAAGGGGGTGTGTGTGAAGAAACATCTCCATGGAAGATGTCTATAAAAATGTTAATAGGGAAAAAAAAAAATCTGTGCAAATTTTTAGATGTTCAAAAACTGGATATGCTACTCCTGAAGCTTGATTCCGCAGCTGTTACAAGTGCAGGAATCTTTTATACTTCAGTGAAATTTTCTAGTCAGTTGTTTCTAGAAACAAGCAAGACTCTTGTTCTGCTCTGGTAACTGCTCTGCAGAGTTCTGAGAAACTGAAATGTTTGCTTCAGAATATGATAGCAGAGGTCTTTGGTTTAGCAAATTATTTAGTCTAACTTTAAACACATTTTTAAGCCAAACTGTTTACCAAAATAGGTGTTTCACTTTAAATAGGTTAAGTCCAGCTGACATCACTATACATATCTTACTGAGTTAGAAACAACATCTTTAGATCCCAACATATTGTGCATGCTGTTAAATTGGTTAGATATCAGTATCTTCTCAAGAATGAAATAAATGACAACATTTTGTTTTTTTTCTCCAGAAAATGAAAGCAGACCTAAATATGAAGAAGTCCCTACTGAATACCTTGGAAAATGAGCTGCAGAGAACACTTCAGATTCACTCACAGTCTTGCCAGTCATACACCCTGTATGACATGGACATTGGAAAGTACTGTGACAAAGTTACCCAGCTAATAGACCGCTGGCAGAGGGCTGATAAGCAGATAGATAACAGGTTTGTTCATGTTTTCATAGCGTTTTCCTTATTGCTGTTGTGACAAAGATCATCTTAGCAGTGAGTCTAAAAGAACTGACGTGCACTAATCTTTGCTGCCACAGGACAAATGGTGACTTCAGGGCAATAAGACTTGAGCAATTGTGAATAGGTTGAGCATACTTCAAAAGGAATTGTGTAAGACCAAGCAGAAAAGTGTAGTTAGCCATGAAAATGCCTAACCTATGTGCTAAAGTGTTTTTCTGGTTTTCTTTCTTTTTTTTTTTTTTTAAATTCTTGCTAATGTTCTTGGATTAAGTACTTCCAGTCAGCATTTCCCCCCTCAAAAACAGCAGCCTTGCTTATTCCTGAACACCCTATACTTGAGGGTTAAAAAAGTAACACTAAGAATTAAGTAACAAAATCGAACCTTGAATCTGAATTGTGAGCTGAAGGCGTCTTCTGATTGTTTGAGTGGGAGAGGTGGAGTTTGGGGTATGGCTTGTTTTAGTTTGTTTTTATCTGAGGACAAAACGTAGTCCTAACTGGTTGCTGATTGTTCAGTGAAAATTCAGATCAAGAGTACTGAAGTCAGTGAACTTGATTTTTATCACTGCAGTTTTATCCATCCCTCACTTTGATGGGAAAGCCCAACCTCTGTGCATTACAGAGTTACTCAAAAATGAGGTATTAAAAACCCATATTGAGTGACTAATAACCAGTACCATTCTCATTTATTTAAAGTTTTTGTTCAGAATCTCCTTTTCAGAGCTTCCCATAGTTTCACATTAGTTTATTTCTGTGTTTTATTTCTGAAAACTGTGTAAAGAGAGAGAAAGAGAATACGCTTTCCATTTTAACAAGTTTTTCCCTTTTTTTAAATAGATTATGGGATTTAGAAAGGCAGATCAAACAGCTGAAAACTTACCGAGATCTCTACCAGGCTCTGTGCAAGTGGATCTGTGATGCCAAGCGCCGGCAGGATTCTATTGAGTCCATGAAGCTGTGTGATTCCAACACTATCATGAGATACCTACATGATCAGAAGGTATGCAGCACCTGAATGAGTTGTATTCAGTTGTCCGGATTTTAAATTGTTTTACTATAGAGAAAATATCAATATCAGGGCAGTCTGCAATACAGTGGCCTGTTTTGAATTATAAAGTATGCAAGCTACCAAAAAACACCACATATGTAGGAGGCAGGAGGGAGGAGATATTATTGTCCTCATTACTTTCTGTCAGCACTGCAACAGATTATGAACAAGACTGTTTTTGGCTCCTACATGTTCGCTGACACTTCTACACATCAGCTTTGAATTAATTCAAGGGACTGTAAGATGGTACAACTTGAGTGACAAATTACAGCACAAAAATAAAAAGCGAGTAAATACGTCTAAGCTAAAGTCAAGGAACTCTGCCTTCCCAGCTCTGGGGGTTTTTCAGTTACTGCGTGTTTTTTCTGAGAACAGCCTTCTTATGCCCTGAGAGCTTGCTGTTGTAGAAACTGCCCAGCTACAGATTGTTTCAGGTCTCAGCCTCAAGGGCTGCAGTAGTCTCCTGCTGCAGGTGCTTTCTGATGGCAGCAGCGTGCACAGGAGGAAGTACTGGTAAATCTTGCAGGAGTGTTTCACCGCTCACTTTTCTCTTGACAGAACTTGCACAGTGAAATCTGTGGGAAGCGAGACAAGGTCGAGGAGCTTCTCAAGCATGCAGATCAGTGCTCAGCTGCAATTAAGGTACTTAGATCTCAGCATTTTTGTGGGGTGTGGTTTTTCATGGTCAGGCACATCCCATTGTCTCTGCTCTGCTGACGGGTGAAAAGTCAGCTCCCTGATGTGTGTGTACAGAAATTTCTGGGGTGAAGTACTTCTGAGTACAAAACACAATGAAAGCAATTTGTGTACTTGCCACCTGAAGACTATGGGATCATGCAGCAGATTCCAGTGAGAGCTTCCCTTCAGGTGAATCAAAGCCTCCTTCTAGCCAGACCAAACTTTCCAGTTCACATGTTAAAAAACATAAAGAAGTCAAGGACAGATTGGTAGCTTATGAACTAAGGTCTGATTAAGACGTGATCTGAGAGGCAAGACAAATTCAGATTAGCAGGAGGAATGGTGTGCAATAGCCATGAAAACCAATAACATACAGAGGGAATGGTTTTGTGGTCCTTGCACTTTTATGTCACCTTTATATCTGTGCTTTCTCCAGCTCAATCTTACTCTCTGTGACAAAGATTTTGCTATATATGTGACATGGCATATGTGATACAAAAGAGATGCAGAGACTGTTATTTCTGATGAAGTTTTTGTTGATAACAGTACTTAGTCCAGTTACTCCCATGAATCTTTTTCATCTCTGTGTAGCCCTCAATTAACAGAAACACTTGTCTTCCTGTTTTTGAAAAATGTTTTTTCTCTTTTCCCTTGTCATTTTACTCCATGAATCTCCACAAGGGTACTTGAATTGATGAGCTTCTGTTTATGACAGAGGATCATCTGTACGTGGTCAGAAATACAAACAAAGGGGAAAATGTGGCTTTTCATTAAGAGAACAAAACCAAAAAACCCCAAAAACTTGCATTTTCTGATATAGATTCCCAGAGAATTCTTTGGCATTTTCTAAATGGGTCTTGCTTTTCCTCTTGTTTTTCAGGATTATGAACTACAGGTTGCTTCCTACAGTTCGGGATTAGAAACGTTGCTCAACATACCTATCAAGAAGAGTGTGGTTCAGTCTCCTGCAGTGCTGATTCTACAAGAGGTATCTTTCTTTCCTTCCCTTCAGTCTTTGGAATTCATTTGTTTGTCCGTGTGAGCCCTTGTGAGTCATATCCAGCTGTATTCTAATACTTAGCACCGTCACTGATAATGTGCACTAAGCATGTAAGCACGAGGAATTAGTGCAGAATAGTCACTGTGCTGTAAAATCAGACCTGGGCTTGTTTAGCCAGTAGATTAGCCCTCAGGAATTTACCTCATTCCTATGCAGTGTCCACTGCATACATATTGTGAGAAAGGTAGATTCATGTCCCAAGTGGTTTAGTCACTTTCAGCCTGGGAATTAACTGCTATTAAAAATTTAACTTGGGTTACTCGTAACTGTCAGACAGGAAGAACATGATGAACCAGGGGATGAAGGCTTGAATTTAATATCACATCAGCCATGGGGGGAAAACAATCTTGAAAAACAAAAAAAAGGTGTGGATTTTTTGTAAGGAAGAATTTACACTCTTGGGGTCCTCAGAAAGTTGTGTGAATTTCTGAGGAGGAGAATTTGCCTTTTACTTTGTCAAGTGATGTACTTGCTCAAGTAGATCGGAATCCTTTAAATGGTCTGGACGTAGGTATGTTCATGTCTAACTCTAGTACGAGCTGCTAACAATTCTGTTTCTTTTCAAGGCTAATGAGGCTCAGTCCCGCTATATAGAGCTTCTTACAAGATCAGGAGATTATTACAGGTTCTTGAGCGAAATGTTAAAGAGCATGGAGGATTTGAAGGTATTCTAATTCTTTTATTTTCTTCAGGTTTCATTTTTATCCCAGATTAGAAAACTATCACTGATGAGAGGCAGAAAGTATGGTGCAAAATAGCTCACAAAACTATATCCAGAACTCAGAGGTGTCCTACAAAGGAGGCATATTAGCAGTGTCATGCATCTTTCTTTGTGAAAGAGTACAGTATTTTGCAAAGTGACCTCCAAGGTCGTGTGTGAAGTGAGGTAGAGAACTGGTCTCCTTGGTAAATGAGGAGGTGCTCATCAAGGCACACGAGCGATCCTTCCCTGCCCATCCCAGCCTTGACCTCAGTGACAGCACAGCTACCTCAGTGCTGAAAACTTGCTCCTCACGATTAAGGACACCTCATTTCAGACCGTATTGTAAAGTGTTTCCAAAGAAGCGACTCCTGATTTGATGCAGCTCAGTGAAACAGAGGGGCCCATTTAAGAAGTTGCATATGTGGAATGTGATTTTCACCTGTTTGAAAATTGGGGAGGTTCTAGAGGTGACTGTTTCATACTTTGCTGGTGAACTTCTACTACACCACATTTTACTATTGGTAATGCACCTCCCTCCCCCTGTCAAGTATCTTTTTCCCTCTGAAAGTCATTAGATGCTCATTTCTGAATAAGGTTTCACTCTGAATAGAAAAAGATTCCAGAATTTGTCTTGATGACATTAAATAAAAAAGGGGGTTTAGCTGTCATTGAAGCAGCGAAAAAAGATATTTTTAAGTTGTCAGTGTTACAAATGTATATTGTATTGCATGCGATGATTTTGAAACAGTTGTCAGAAATATTTATGGGAATTTTTCTGTTTGTTTGTTTTTCTGCTATCATGTTGCAGATGAAAAACACCAAAATTGAACTCCTGGAAGAAGAACTCAGGCTTGCTAGAGATTCAAATTCAGAGACAAGCAACAAACATAAATTCCTGGAGCAAAATCTGCAGAAGTACCAGATGGACATTTCTCAGCTCAAGGCAAAGCTGATGAGTTTGGAAGAAATGAAAAGACAAGCTGAAATGGATGGAAATTCTGCTAAGCAAAACCTAGACAAATGCTATGCCCAAATAAAGGATCTAAATGACAGAATAACCAGGCTGACTTATGAAACGGAAGATGAGAAAAGGAAAAGGAAGTTGCTGGAGGATAGATATGAGCAGCAGAAAAATGACTATGACCAACTGCAAAAAACAAGACAAAATGAGAAAGACAGCCTTGGTTGGCAAAAGTTAGAGTCTGAGAAGGTCATCAAGGAGAAGGAGTACGAGATAGAAAGATTAAGGGTTCTTCTTCAGGACGAAGGCACACGGAAGAGGGAGTATGAAAATGAGCTGGCTAAGGTAAGAAACCAGTTTAGCGAGGAGATGAGTAATTTAAAGAACAAGTATGAAACAGAAATTAATATTAAGAAGACAACAATCCAGCAGATAGCTGCACAAAAAGATGATGATGCAAAAGGCCTCAGAGCCCAGGTTGACAGACTGACAAGAGAGAACAGAGACCTTAAGGATGAGATCGTGAGGCTGAACGATGCCATTCTGCAAACAACAGACCAACGGCGGAGGGCAGAAGAAGATGCTCTCCAACAGAAGGCTTGCAGTTCTGAGGTGTCACAGCAGAAGCATCAGTTAGAGCTGGAGCTGAAACAGATCATTCAGCTCCGTGGGGAAGACAACTCGAGATACAAGCAGGCTCTTGAGGAGGCTGCCTCAACTATTCAAGATAAAACTAAGGAGCTGGAAAGGCTAAAGCTTCAGCTTCAGGAAGAGGCTAAAAGCCGGTGGGAACTTGAAAATGAATTGGCTAAGGTAAGAAACAGTTATGATGAGGAAATTATTAGTTTAAAGAACAAATATGAAACTGAGATTAATATCACAAAGAACACAATTCACCAGGTCACCATGCAAAAGGAAGAGGAGACAAATAATTATAGAACACAGCTTGATAATGCCATGAGAGAAAATAGGAACTTGTGTGAGGAAATTAGGAGACTGAAGAACACAATAAGTCAGACAACAGATAATCTACGGAAAATAGAAGAGAACGCTCAGCAGCAGAAGGCGGCTGGCTCAGAGCTTTCTCAGAAGAAACAGCAGCTGGAGATTGAGCTAAAACAAGTTATTCAGAGGCACTCTGATGAAAGCATACGGTACAAACAGTCACTTGATGATGCTTCTAAGACCATTAAGGAAAGAAACAAGGAGATTGAAAGGCTGAGAAAGTTGTTGGATGTAGAAACAAGTCAGAGGAAAGAAGTGGAGGATGAGAACAGTCAGTTGAAAAGAGTCCAGTTTGACCTGCAGAAAGCAAACACGAGTGCTACTGAGACAATTAACAAGCTGAGGATCCAAGAGCAGGAACTGGCCAGACTGAAAATTGACTATGAAAGAGTTTCACAAGAGAAAAAAGGCAGGGATCAAGAAAGTGCTAAGTTCCAGAGCACTGTAAAAGACTTGCAGATCCAGAAACATAAGCTGGAGGAGGAACTTTGCAGACAGAACAAAAATTTAATGGAGGAGACATCCAGGAGGAAAAAACTGGAGGAGGAAATAGAAGGCATGAGAAGATCTCTGAGAGACCAATCAGTTAAAATAACTAATCTCACACAGCAGATAGAGGAAGTATCTATTGTAAAGAAGAGGAATGAAGATGACCTTAGGCACCAAAGAGAAGTATTAGATGGTCATGTGAGAGAGAAGCAAAGATACATGGAGGAGATAAGAAAATACACATCTGATATTGAGACTTTACGTCGTCAGTTGGTCCAAGAACAGGAGCAATTAAAACAGGCTCACCTACGATATGAGCACTTACAGAAAACCTCTGAGGAAAAAAGCAAAGCCTTGAATGAGTGCAAAATAGAAATTGAAAGGCTTCAGTCTCTCACCGAGAACCTTACCAAGGAACACTTGTTACTGGAGGAGGAGCTACGAAATGTTAGATTGGAGTATGATGACCTCAGAATGGTCAGAAATGAAGTTGATGAGAAAAATTCCACCATTGCTGAACTAAAGAATCAGCTTCAGATGAGCAGCAAGCAAACCCTGGAACTTCAGGGGTTGATTAATGATTTACAGAAAGAAAGGGAAAAATTGAGACAGGAAATTGAAAAATTCCAAAAGCAAGCTCTAGAGGTATTCACACATATTTTGATCCCAGCTTTACTGTTTCTCAAATATTTAATTAATTGCAGTGTCGATTTGAACAAATTAATTCACCCTTTGCTGTTTGAAGTCACTGTACTTGTGACTAACATCACCTTTATGACCCTTCCTCTTGGTTAAGTTTTAAATAAAAATGGCAGTATTTGGCCACTTCCTTGGCCTCTTTATCCCTGGGAACTGTTGTAGGGAACCAAAAGTTCTCATCACCTAGGAGAGCTTTGTCCTCAGCCCTTGACCCAGAAGAAACCTGTGTTCTGTGCCAGTCTCCACCAAACCATCCTAGGGAAAAATGAGAGCACCTGGAGTACCACTGTGTTTTAACAGTTCCCTGCTGGCTGTGTGCTTCCCAGGCTGTTTCAGCCAGGATGGGTTAAAACCATCCTTTGAGGCTGACCTGAGTGCTGTCACAAACTAAACTGGCTAAAAACCCCAGAACCAACAAGCTGTCAAGGTGCTGATTAGCTGGGTAAAATGTTAACTATAAGTGAGGATTAAAAGTCATGTTGTCAGCTGTACCTAAGGTACTAGAAGTCTATCTTTCATTGACTGTTTTAGGGATTTATGTTCCTAAGTCACTGAGGTCAATTGCAAATTTTTCTATTGGCCCTTATTTCTTAAACTTTAGGTGACAACATAAACAAGTTAAAGAAAACATTTTTTAATATTTTGTTCTTCTGCCCGGTTTCTTGTACAAAGAGCTACTCTTTAAATACATACAAGTGAACACTTGTGGAAATGTTTTTTCCCTAAACTTGTCCCTTCTATTTCTTTTCTCATTTCCTTTATTCAGTTTTTCTTTCCTTTATTCAGTTTTTCTTTCCTTTATTCTAAAAATCCTAATACTGATTTTAAAAAAATACTAACTTTTAGGATAATATAACATTTATGCATATATATATATACACACACACATATATATATATATGCATGTATTACAAATAGATAAACTTGTATACAGTTTAATATGGACTGCATACAAACGTGCATGCTTGTGGGTGTTTGTGCATATGCCTATATGAAGACCTTGCATGAATTAAAATGGAAGGCAATGCAGGTATAATTGTTTGGAGTGACATGTGAAACTAATGGGAAAGCAAAAATTGAGTCATATATTTCATTTTTATCCATGTATGACCAGTCCTTAGCTGATGCAAATTCCCGTGGATTAGTAGGACTGCCAGGACATCTGCTGAGTGTCAGACTGTTTAATAACTCTTGAATGCTCTGCGTATTGGTACTGTGAGAAGTATCAAAAAGTTATAGAGAACTAAATCAGCTGAAGATCAAGGCTGCGGGTAACAGAGTGGAGTCTCTTGAGTCTCTGGCAGTACTGGAGACGCTGTAAGTGAAGGGATAATGTGCCTTCTCTGATTTATGTGTATCCATGATCTTGGGTAAGGCACTGCTGTGACTAGGATGTTTTCCAGTGGGAGCTTGCTGCAGGTTAACTGACAGGCTGGAGAGCATTGTAGGTGGAGGGCATAACTCTAACCAGCACAAACTCTAACCATCCTTTCTTGGTTTATTTCTCCTGCAAAATTGTAGGCATCCAGTAGGATTCAAGAATCCAAAAATCAGTATAGTCACATTATGCAAGAAAGAGAAACCCTGCTGATAAAAATGAGTGCTTTGGAGCAAGACAAAGCCAGGCTGCAAAGATTAGAAGAGGAGCTGAACCGTTTGAAAGTTACCCTGGAGTCAGAATCACGTTTGAAGCAACGCCTGGAAAGTGAGAAGCAACAAATTCTGAATGACCTCAATCAGTGGAAGAGCCAGCACTCCCGAACAGAGGAATCCATAAGGAAGATCCAGTGTGAGAGGGAGAAGAGTGAGAGGGAGAAGAACAGCCTGAGGAGTGAGATTGAAAGGCTGCAGATGGAAATCAAACGGATTGAGGAGAGATACCGGTGCAGACTGGAAGAGACCGCTGTCAAGAACCAGTCAGAGTTGGAGTCAGAGCGTCTCAGGCTGCAAAGAGAGATTGAGAAACTCAAGCAGCGCCCATATGGGGCTCATAGATCTACACAGACTGAGGAAGACTTCTGTATTGATGCCTCCAAGCTGGTGTTCAGTGGGCTGCGGAAGAAGATCACAGCCATGCAGCTGTATGAGTGTCAGCTGATAGACAAACTCACACTGGATAAACTGCTGAAGGGGCAGAGGTCGGTGGAAGAGGTCGCGGCTGACATTGAACCCTACCTCAAAGGGGCAGGTGCTATTGCAGGGGTGTCCCTTTCGCCCAGACAGAAGTACTCTTTTGTCGAGGCCAAACGGAATCAGCTGCTTACAGCAGAAAATGCAGTTCTGCTCTTAGAAGCCCAGGCAGCAACAGGAGGTGTGATAGACCCACATCGAAATGAGATATTAACAGTGGACAGTGCTATCGCCAGAGATCTGATCGACTTCGATGATAGAGAACAGATCTATACAGCAGAAAAGGCTATCACAGGATTTAAGGATCCTTTCTCAGGCAAAACTGTGCCGGTATCTGAAGCCATCAAGAAAAACTTGGTCGACAGAGAAACCGGGATTCGTCTGCTTGAAGCGCAGCTGGCTGTAGGAGGGATTGTTGATCCTGTCAACAGTGTTTTCCTGCCCAGAGAGATAGCTTTATCTCGTGGGTTGATTGACAAAGACCTGTACAGGGTGCTAAACAACTGCCAAGGCAATACAAAGAACTTCATTGATCCCACCACCAAAAAGGCAGTCACTTACATGCAGCTGAAGGAAAAATGCAGGATTGAACCACACACTGGTCTGCTCCTCCTTCCTGTTCAGAAGAGGAGTATGTCGTTCCAAGGGATCAGGCAGCCCGTCTCAGCAGATGCACTGCTCGAGGCAGGAATCATTAAGGAATCAACAAGGAATGACTTGGAAAGAGGTGCAATTACAGTGGAAGAAGTGAGTGAGAGAATTATTGATTTCCTTCAGGGCTCTAGCTGTATTGCTGGTATCTACAACGAGGCAACTAAAGAGAAACTTGGCATTTACCAGGCTATGAAAATAGGTTTGGTTAGGCCAGGGACAGCCCTTGAACTCCTAGAAGCCCAGGCAGCCACAGGGTTCATAGTGGATCCTGTCAGCAACGTGAGGCTGCCTGTTGAGGAAGCTTACAAAAGAGGCCTTGTTGGAATCGAATTCAAAGAGAAACTTCTCTCTGCTGAAAGAGCTGTCACTGGGTACAAAGATCCAGAAACTGGAAACATCATTTCGCTGTTCCAAGCAATGAACAAAGAGCTCATAGAGAGAGGCCATGGCATTCGTCTCCTGGAGGCCCAGATCGCTACCGGAGGGATCATTGACCCCAAAGAGAGCTACCGCTTGCCAGTAGAGACGGCCTACAAGCGTGGCTACTTCAATGAGGAGCTCAACCAGATCCTTAGTGATCCAAGTGATGACACCAAAGGGTTCTTTGATCCCAACACAGAGGAAAACTTGACCTACTTGCAGCTGAAGGAAAGATGCATAAAGGATGATGCAACAGGGCTCTGCCTTCTGCCCCTGAGAGAGAAGAAGAAGGTGGTGCAGACCTCACAGAAGAACACCCTTAGGAAGCGCAGGGTGGTCATTGTAGATCCAGAAACAAGCCGAGAGATGTCCGTTCAGGAGGCTTACAGCAAAGGCCTCATAGATTATGACACCTACACGGAACTAGCTGAACAGGAGTGTGAGTGGGAAGAAATAACTATCACAGGGTCAGATGGCAGCAGTAGAGTAGTCCTTGTCGACAGAAAAACAGGTAGCCAGTACGACATCCAAGAAGCCATTGATAAAGGCCTGGTGGAGAGGAAGTTTTTTGACCAGTACCGTTCTGGCAGCTTGAGCCTGACCCAGTTTGCAGACATGATTTCCTGCCGTAATGGCACTGACGATGTGTTCCGGCACGAGTCAGTGACTCGGTCTCCCACAGTGCTGAGTGTCAGGAGTTCTTCAGTGATCAAGAGCGGTTCTTTCTCAGAGACCCCAGATGAGTGCAGTCCTATTGCAGCCATATTTGATACTGAAAACTTGGAGAAGATCTCCATTTCAGAAGCTATACAGCGGGGCATCGTGGATAGCATCACCGGGCAGCGGTTACTTGAAGCCCAGGCCTGCACAGGGGGCATAATATGCCCTACCACCGGCCAGAGGCTTTCGCTTCAGGAAGCCACTAGCCAAGGCATCATCGATCAGGATATGGCCACACGTCTCAAACCAGCCCAGAAGGCCTTCATAGGGTTCGAAGGCATAAAGGGCGGACGCAAGAGGATGTCAGCAGCTGAAGCAGTGAAGGAAAAATGGCTGCCTTATGAGGCTGGGCAGCGGTTCCTTGAATTCCAGTACCTCACTGGAGGCCTCGTGGACCCGGAAGTGTGTGGAAGAATAACTACTGAAGAAGCCATTAGGAATGGATTGATTGACGGCCGCGCTGCCCAGAAATTACAAGACACCAACAGCTATCCCAAAATTCTGACCTGCCCCAAGACCAAGCTGAAAATATCCTACAAAGATGCAATGAATCGGTCAATGGTGGAAGACATCACTGGGCTTAAACTGTTGGAAGCAGCCTCTGTTTCCTCTAAAGGCATATCCAGTCCCTACAATGTCTCCTCGGCACCTGGCTCTCGCTCTGGTTCTCGCTCTGGCTCGCGTTCAGGCTCACGCAGTGGGTCTAGGAGAGGAAGCTTTGATGCTTCAGCAAGCTCGTCATATTCTTACTCATACTCAGCCTTCAGCAGCGGGTCTATTGGGCGCTAATAACAAGTGAGGGAATGTGTCTGCATTTTATTATCATTTAGATTATCCTATATTCCATTTACTAAAAGAAAAAAACACCACCAACAAAGTAACTCAAAGCGAAGCCTTGAAGTCTTTTCTGGGTGTGTTACACTTCTCTTCTGAAAAAGCTGTAAAATGCTTGAATGCATACTTACAGAATATAGATTAGGAAATGCAAAAGTAATATTTGTGAATTTTGAGTTTCGGTTCCCATTTCCTTTTAGTCTTTAGATTTTAATAGGTCTCTGTATATTTTAAATACTATGCCATGTGCCTTCTCCTCTTATCCGTAACTATCAACCTATAAGGTGATAACTGAGGTTTGAAAATCTTGCAGTAGTTAGCTTTTTTTCCACATAGACCTTTTTCAATTTGCTATTATGAAAAAAAAGATATTAACAATATGGACAGAAAATGCCCTTAATGCTGGTTTAGAATCTATATCGTAAATATGAAACAGTTTTCCAGATGCTCTACTTCTTTATATTTCGCTAGCCATTTTCTGAAGTATAACTTGGTGGATGTAAAGGGCTATTATTAGGCTGGGCTTTTGTTTTACTGGTAACCCATATACATTTTCTACTGTTTTGCTTGATTTCCCTGTAACAAAGAAAATAAAAAAATCTAACTGTACTATGTGAGCTATTCTGGACAATAAACTTCTGAAGTTTTAAAGTATTTGGTGTGTACTTAATAATTTTATCTGTGGACGTTCTTGGAGGTGCAAGTTAGAGAAAGAACCATTTTTAAAAGTAGCAGACATTAGCTTTGTTGTAAAAAATGTACAGGCACATTACATTTCATTATGCTGAGCCATCACTTTTATGAATAAGGACTTCTGATTCTGATTTTTCAGTAGGAAAATGAAGAGAGCACCAATAATGGAAGCTATGCGCCAGAAGCAGAATTCGTGTTTGCACACTTATTTATAGAGTTGATGATGATAATAGGAAGCATATTTCTTCTGCTTGTGATCAAGCTCATGGTCTTTGAAGCTGTGAGAGACCGAGTCAGATTCTCCCTTACACATCCATGAAACTTTGGACGATGAGCAGAACAAAAAACTGGCTGGCTTAGCTGGCCAATACAGTGGCACAGGAACATCTTTCAAAACCTGCACAATTGCCTCCTGTGAAGTCCTGCTGCCTGTTCTCCTGGCTCCTGAAAACCTAGGTTGAGAAAAACACTATAGTGTATCAGTACTTGCATGATATCTTCCTGTCATCACTTTTATGTAGGCTGCTGGCAGCCTGCTGACTCCTTTTATCTGAGCTGAGAAACCAGAGCAGAACTAAATGACCGCAGTATTAGAGGGTACAAGAGTGATTTGAAACCACTGCAGCTCTAATTATTGTTCCTTAACCAATGCAGAAGATAACTTGTACACATGATGGCTGTCCTGTCCTTTCCCCTGTGGCACACAGTGCAGATACCTCTGGGTAGGCATGATGTTCTCAGCAGAGCCGTTGATCAGTTACAAGAATTTAGTATGGTTTTATACAACTGCTTCAGTGACGTGCTATGGTTTTATATAGAGCTTTAGTGACAAAACTATTAGTATAATTTGCCAGTAGCTGAAATAATTTCTTCCTTTAAGTTGTTCAAAGCACATACCTCCTTTTAGCCATGTACCATGTAGGAACCCTGCTGCTCTATGAATTTTAGTTGTTATAGACAGAAAGAAGATGATGGGCATAAATGCTAGTCACTGTTAATGATGCTGCCTAAATTTTTGTAGAACGTTCCTTTTCTGCAGTAAGGAATAGCACAGGTTCTGATCCTACTGTCTCTGGGTAAAGTTTACACTCTAGCCTGAGAAGCACTTCCAGTGTTTCCTGAAGATGAGGGCTGTGTATAAAATCTCTGCCATATATGAAGTATCTTCAGTTACTGGACTAAGAAATTAATGGAACTCGTGCGGGTCAGTGTTGGAGACCTCTACAGAGAGCAGGTGAGAAAGTGCATCCTGTCTTCTAGGGAATCTTCAGAGATTTCTCTGTACAATTAGCTGTACCACAGAGGAAGAGTCAATGTCTGAAAGGCTTTCTGACTGCTAGGGAGAAACAAGTCTGTAAAAAAAAAAAAACAACCAAAAAACAAATCACTGCTTTATTTAATCCCAGACTGGTTCTGCAGCTTTAAATGACTGTGGGGTTCCTGGGGTCTCCAGTAAGAGTAAAGCTGATCATTACTTAAGGAAAGTTCACTGTTGGGTGCACCCCCCTCTTCAGTTTGCATGGGCTGAGAAATCCTGCACACTCCACAGCAGACAGGGCTTACTTTTTTTATTCAAGGCATTCCTGGCATCTCTGTTACATGGTTTAAAGCTCCATCTTTGCGTACTACCTTTCTTACTGCTCAGTCAACGTTTTGTCCTCTCATAATGACCAAAATAGGAGATAATGTCACAGAAATTATGCTGACAATACTTTCTCCTTGCACATGCTCCAGCAGCAGCTGCTAGTGTGGTATTAGTGGTGGCTTTATGTGGCCAGAGGTGTGTGAGACCCAGGTGCCCAGGGCCCGAGTAGCAGCTGAGCCAGAGTAGGCAGCAGGTGGGGCAGGACATTGCTAATGTGGGATGCTAAAGAGATAAGTGGAGTTTTCCTCCACCATCAAAAGGTGGTGAGGAAGTAGGTTTGGAAGAATCTCTTTTTTCCATTTGCAACCCTGTGGGGAAGTCAGCTGGCAGAGAGAGGCGTGACAGGTGAGCACACCCAGCAGGGCAGTGTGGAGACTGTGTTTGCGGCAGTGCTCAGCATTTCTGGGCTAGGAGAGCCTTGCCCGGGGTTGAAGATTAGGTAGGCTGTGGGTTGTTGTAGTGGGATGTAGCAGAAGCACAGACATGAGCTGGGGGCTGCTGCTGTGTATTTGGGGCAGGATGTTCATAAGATCTGTAGCTCTTTTGCACCAAAGGTGGAATGAACTCTATTCATGCATTTTAAAAAGAAAGACTGGCAACTTTGGATGATCTCTACTGCTGAGACACTAATTCCTTTATATTGAAAAGCCTGAATGAACTTGTTGGTCCAGCCTGTAGCTGTGAGTACTTCCCTGTTCAGGAGGACTGCTGAGCTGGATGTAGTCATTAGCAGCCTCATACTTTCCAGCCACTCCTCTGAATTTGCTGCCTCCTGCTTCTTCCTTGTGCCTCGGGGTAGGTGATGGTCACCCTGTTCAATGGCAAAGATGTGCCCAGTGTGCTGACTCAGCTGCAGTGGCTGGGGAGGGTTCTCATTAGCAGGCTCAACTCTTTAGAGAATTGGACTTTGCTCTGAGCAGGATAGCAATTCATTCATGAGGGTCTTATTGACTGATCTAATGGCCTAGATGTTGTGAATTTTCTGTCTCTCATTTTGAGGCTGGGAAATGACTGCTGGTTAGGACCCGAAGAGTGTAATGCGCCATATGGTTTGCAAAGCACAGCAGTGCTCGAGACAGAGTTTTGTCTGTCTTAGTCTATTTGGAAATGTGCACTGCCATGATTACTTAATAGTCCAGCCTTATGAATATGGGAGAGGGGGGGAGAGATTTACAGAATAGCAGCAATATGATTTAGCCTAACAATGTTTAAATTACTAGTAAATTGTAAGTGTTTAGGCAGAAGGTGGGTTTTAGTTGGTTTTTGGTTTGAATTTGTTCCAATTTTTATCAGGAATATATTATTTTTATATTAATCAGGAAGAGTCATTTACCTTGCTGGAGTTTCTGTCATCCTCGGCTGTCCTGAGATGAGGAGAATGTATGTGTTGTGTAATGCTCTCAGAATAATGCTACACTCAAAAATACATTTTTTACATGCCCAAAAAATATGAGACTAATTCCTGCTGCTTTGACCAGGAGTGACTCTGTGAGACAGGGTGAAACTGTACTAGAGTAAAATTTGAGAAGGATCCAAGTCCAGCACATGCACATGAGAACTACTAGTGAGGATTACGAGGCCAGGGGAAGTTGAGCAGCAAAGCACTGGGTAAGGACATGCCTTCTCTTAAATTCTCCAGTATGCGCAGCACCCCCCTCATGCGAGTCATAGAATCACTGAGGACAGTAAAGACCTCTAAGATATTTGAGTCCAACTGTTAACCTAACACTGTCAAGTCCAGCACTAAACTATGTCCCTCAGTGCCACATTTAGGGCTTTGGGGTCATCATCACTTAATCACCATGTGGGAGATGCTTAAGGGAGAGTGGCTGCGTTCCCTGGCACTGAAAAGGCTGCTGGGAGACAAAGCATCTTTCTCTCCCTTTCCTTCGACAGGCACGCCTGTGCCATTTCTCTCACCAAGGCCTAGGGACACAGCCCATTTTCCTTCTGTCTGCGAGATGGGAACTGTCAGACAAATTTGGTTTCTTACAAAGGTTAAATGAGTACCGACATTGCAGCACAGCTAGAACACTAAATACATAGAAGGTGCTGCTGCTGAGTACTGTTATTTGATGACAAATAAGCCCCATACTGTATACAAAGCTTTCCACTCCTAAGACGTTGCATTTAATGGCTGAATTGATGGTAAATAGAGGATGAAAGTATTCCATAAGAGGTGGCTGTCATTCAGTGTGAACGTTACCTCCAAGACCATGGCATCTGTCTAAGCCAGAGACCTCTACCCAAATCCCCTTTTACCTCTCATAGTCTTTGTCTCTTTCAGGACACAAAATAAGATGAGAAGAACATCTGGCCAAAACTCAGCTTTGTGAACTGACCCTAAGGGCTTTTGGATTCCTACCTGCTTTCCCAGCTGTTTCTTTCACTCCAAAAAATCCCTTAGGTCCTCTGGGGCCAGGCTCACCCTTAAGTCTAGGCAGATCAGGTTTCTCTTTTTAAAAATATTGCAGATTTTTTTTTTTTTAATTAGGCCAAGAGTAATGTGGTTGTTTTTTTTTTTTTTTTTTCTCCTATGAAAGCAAAGTACTGGAAAGTTTTTTACAAGCAGCCAAGGGTAGAACTGGGATAGTGTTTGGTTTCTTGGCTGAGCTAAGGAATTTAAAAACATAATCCAGTGTTTCTTTTTCATATGGTTTTATTTTTAAATCTTTATTATTAAATTCAGTTCAATTTTAAAATGTTACTATAAATATTTACATTTAGGAAATATCAGGAAAATCTTTAAACCTCTAACTATTTTTTTTCATCTGTAAATCTGTTCACAGCATTTGGCACGTTTCAAAATAGTTGTAATTGATCTAGCATTGTCAGTTTTTCTGGCAAATTATTTGGAGGGGTGTGTATGGAGGAGAGTAGGAGGAATGCACTTATCTATAGCCTGGAAACTTTAGAGCCTCCATTTCTTTCAAGTTACCATTAGAGATTGCAATCTAATGTTGCCAAATTTATTCAGCTTCTCTGTGGACCCTCTGCTGTGCAAGCTGGAGGAGGAAGGGGATGAGTCCCACCATTGTTAGATACATTTGACAACATTGGCCTTTGCAGATGACTTGGTTCTATTAAATGAATCTTGGGATGGAATGCAAATTTTTTTTTCTAAAATTTTGTAGGTCTCTTGTGATCTGACAGATCTCAAAACACAGGTGGAGAAGTCCAGCCTGCAAAGGACTCCTATATGAACAGGATCTGTCTGATGTCGGCAATAAATGGCACATCCCTCAATATGATTCATCCAGATAGTTCCAGAAAAATACCTTGGTATACCTATATATAGACCCATGAGCTGGAATATCTAAGCTGCCTCTACTAGAAAAACTGAACAGGTGGTAAAAGCAGATTGAGCAGGCTCTACTGAAGCTGTTTGACCAAGTGGGCATCTTGAAGGGATGTGCTATCCCACGACTGATGTACTTGGCAGACCGAGCTAATGGGAAAGCCATGTATCTACAAACTCTCGATTTGGCAATTTGAGGGATCAGGGGTTGGTTACCCTTATCTACCTGTGATCCCATCCTGTATTCCAGCACTTGGGATGGACATCTGGGTATTGCCACACCTTCTGGAGTGGTTCCTAGTGTTCAGGTCCAGAGTCAGCACCAAATTGCTCAGTTGTCAGATGACATCACAGGATTGGTCATCTGATAGGTATAGAGAAGGTATAGAGAAAGAGCGTGGACAACTATGGCTTGTGGCAGGTGGTGATTAGGAGAAAATTCCATCTATTTGAGGCCCCAGAGCAATCATGGTCATCTCGGAATTTGTGGGAGTTAAGGAACTAGTCTTGGGATGGGAGATATCTTCGCCAAAGCTCATCCTTCCAAGGCTGTGAGACTGGCAAATGTAGGAATTTCTGAATAGAACCAAGTTGTTTTCCCCTGGCTGTGTGACTGCGAGCTGGATAGGATAAAATTAGTGACAGCTGGATTGAGCATCACTGGGATATTTCTCTCATCACTGTGTTGCAAGTAAGCTACCCTGCATTTCTGGCAAGGGGTAGGGAGGACACTCAAATTAAGACCCGTTGGTGCTCTCTAGCAGAGAGTGAGACTTGCTCACATATTAGTGGGTATTGCCCTTCAGTTCAAGATGGAAGGGTGAAGAGGCACAACCAGTTATGTGAACTATTGGCAGAGGAAGCTAAAAAACGGCTAATATTTCAGGAGTCACTTTTAAAAGACCATAAAAATTAATTATATAAACATGACCTGATATTTGCCAAGGCAAGTCAGGCCTTTCTGGTGGACATAACTGATAGATATGAGAGTAAACCATCACCATTTGCTGATGCAGTGACTGAGAATTCTACATCTGGAGGAGCAAGTTCACGAGGTGGCAAATGCCAGTAATATAAAAGTAATTTGATTTCTTATAAGTACATGGGCAATTACAGGCTACTAGCTGAATTAGTAGTCACATGTTCCCAGCAAGGAAAGAATTACCCACTGTCATTTGAATCAGGCTCTATTTACATCTGTGGACATTTTACTTATATTCACAAGTCAAGCAAGAACTATTTTCAGGTCTCTGTTAACCAGAAATTAGACTTGTTCCAGAGGATATAAAATAGCAGGCTCTGTCTCAAGTTCTCCACTAATGTGCACAGAGGCTGCATAAAAGGTCAGTTATACATTTGCTTGATTTTACTTGACATTAATAGTGCATCACTTTTCTTTCATTATTTTTACATATACTTAGTGAGAGGTTTGTAAGTTGCCTTCCACCCCTACTCACGCCCCACCATGACACTTTTGGCTTATCCTTCTTCTAAAGGTCATTTTTTGAGCAGATTTTCTGAGATTTGCCTGCTTTACAGTCCTTTAATTTTAGTATTTGAAATATCTGGATCTTAAAGTAAAATTCAGGCTTGGATCTTGAACTCTCTCAAAGTTTTGGTGAGCAGGTCTCTGGAAATATTTATGAAGATCTTTCTTCTCTCCACCCTGCTTCTGGAAATGAAAGTGGGTCCTACAAGCAAGGCTTTCCCCTTCTGCTGGCAACCTTGGAAACACTTTCTGTTAACAATTCTCATCACACCTTGTTGAGCTCTGAGTGTTGCACAGTGCCATGTGCATCTGCTCCAGGAGTAAGTAGGACTCTGCTTGTAGCAGGGACGACACTTCCTTTTGTCCCAGCCACACCCCAGATAATCACATAATTCACAGGAAGATTGTTGTTGTGTGTCTCCCTGAGAAGGTGCAGTTAGGCCCTAGCACCAGCGCATCTTCCTGCCGTCTGCCAGCTTTCCTCCAGACTTGGCTTTCCTGCTGGGCTTTGCAGCAAACTGGAAACAGTATTTGAAGAAGTAAAAAAAAAATTTAAAATGCTGCTTCTTACTGTGTTGGCACATGACAGATGCACTGTCACATGTATTGGTACCACACTGTGTCCTAAAACTGGTACCCAAGTTCCACTACTGAAGATGAGGGTTGTATGTGCTGTGTAATACAATAAAGCCCAGTCTTCTTGGGAGCCTCCTCGACCCTGCTTGCTCTTACCTCCTGCCAAAGCAGTTGAAAACATCTGGGATCATTCACTTCTAGAAAAGGGTAGTTAATGGCAATAGACTTTGATACAAACTCACTATGCAGTTAAGGTGAATATTAAGAGAGTTTTAAAGCTAGAATTATAATGAATTATGAAACTTTTATTTATTTTTTAATTCGGAGGAACAATAAAATGTCTATTTCTAGTTCTTTTTTACAGCAGCCCTGACTAGGAGGAATGGGAGAAGCTTAGGAAGCAGCAGCAATAGCCAAGGATATTACTGGATTGCGTGGCAAGCCTCTTGGCGTAATCATAGTAAAAAATTAGGCTGTGAAATCATCTGGAGTTCTTTAGCCACTATCAGATTTTTGGCAAGGCTTTTTGCAGTAAAGTCAGTTGTATAGTGTTGGAAGGTAAAGTTTTGGAAGATGTTACTTTCCGCTATCATTTTATTTCTTTTAGTTCTTCATCCCAGTTATTTTGAGTACTAAAATTGATTTAATGCGCCAGCCGCACTGTATTGTCTTTGGGACCCAGGAATCCTTTCTTACCCCCTAGTTTTGTGATCCCCAGGAGACCCTGAGTGAACAATGAAATCTTTGCCAGGAAAAGCCTTTTTGCCTGAAAACTGGTTTCTTTAGCATTTTGAAGCGAACCCTAACTCACACAGTTCCCTGGACTGCCATGCACTCCTGAGATCCCACATATCCTTCATCACTCTGAAAGTGACAAAGCACTCCAAATAAAGCTCCTCATCTTGCTCAATATTTCTTGGTGTTTCAGAGGATCTTTTTACTATTGTTTGTATATGTAAGTGAATGTAATGCTCTCCAATAATCTTGTTTGATACCACTAGATAGTTATTTCCAACACAAATCAGGAACTGCTTCAAAGCTGGAGGTTTGCCCATAGTGTTCTACTAGCATGCTTTTAGTTAGACATCTTCAGGAACAAGAGTATAACTTTGATTTCAGGACACCTGAACAATGAATGGAACAGTTTTTTGCTTCTCCAGCTCATGGTCACCCAAGAAAAGATCCTGACAGCCTTTCAGGGAAAGGCATTTTCTGTGTGCCATCATGCAGTGGAGTCCAAGTATTGCACTTCCAGGAGTAAGAATAAGGCGCTGTTTCACAGCAAGGATGTTGGCTATTTCCAAAAAGGGAAAAAACAGAGTAAAATGTTTTCATTGAGAATTCCTAAAAATAACTTTTAAAAAATTACGTTTGCTTTACAGACATTTCTGGCACCATTGATATCAATTACGTAGGCCCAAACTCCAAATGACCTTGTTTAATATCATATGCTTACCTTCTCAGTGTCTCCCACACCTCCTATATAATCTTAATGAAAGCAAAAGTAAAGGAATGGTGCTGTAAATGAGTTGCCTGAAACCTCAAGTAGTACACAGTATACGACGTCATAAAGATTGTGATCCTCTGAATAACAAACATTAGAAAATGTCTTGCAAAGACCACAGTCAGTACTAATCACCTTGCATAATAATAATTTCCTTTTTAGAGTAATGAGTAAAATAATCTCAAGGCTGCAGTGTTTCTGCCTACCATGTAGCTGTATATTTGAATCCTGTCCTTTGGCTGGAGAAGTGAGATTGCCCAAGTTCTCTGTGTCCTTCCTAACTAATTTGTGCAGAAACAGCAACCTTAAGGAATAGGCAGCTTTTGGTAGTCCTAGTCATTCAGGTAAGCCTCCTGAAAATCATTGAAGCTTCTTTAAGCCTGTTTTTTGCAGTCTTCTCAGTGCTTGAATTCTCAGTCCTGCTGGAACTAGGAGGACTCATTTTTGAGAAAGGTATTTCCATGAGTGAGCAGGAATAGTAATTTGTAAAGGCATTTTTGTTACAGTGGTGGGATCTAGAATGTGTTGGGCCTGTTGGCACCTCTTGGGAGCACCAGCACTGGGATAAATCTTGCATTCATCCCGCTTTTGCTGACTTTCCTTATACAGCCTGATCAGAGAAGAGATGCAGCTGGAAACCAATGCATTAAACCCCCCACTCAAAACAACAACAACTACAATAAAAACACACACAAAAAAAAAGAGGCATAGAAAAGGTGTATCTGCTCAGGAATGGTGTGGGTTTAGGACTGGCTGCTGCTGACTGTAAGCCACACCTGAAGAGAATATGTAGGAGCTGTAGAGGGTCCCAGTGGCTGTCATAGGTACCTAATGAGCAGTGATGTGTCTCAATGCATTAAATCAGTTGAAGGTGGTGGAAGAGATTGTCAGTTGCATAGAGGTGAGGACACGCTGGTGTTTGGACTGAAATTTATCCTAAAGATAACATTTTCAAAAGGTATAATAATTAAATGTCTACTTGTAGTGAAATGTTACTATTGAGAATACTCATTTGCAAGTGAAAAAGACACTTGAACAAGGGTGAGATGTTTATGTACTAATTAAATAACTTATATTTAGTATTAAAGTTGAGATATGAGGCAATGCAAAATATTGGCTTTCCCACCTTGAGGACCAACTTTACCTTTTTCTTCAGGTAAACAGTTATTCATGTGGACTTTTTTTCATACAAGTAAGAACTTTCAAACCTATGTAAAGTGTGTTAAAACGTCCCTCTCTCTTTTGGAACCACACAAACCCAAAACTATTGAAGTCCAGCTGACTGGTCTGCCTAATCCCTGGTACCTGGTATCTGATAAAGGATAATATTTAATGAAGGGAACAAAAGAACATGACAACTCATATATGCTTTCTAATTAAGTGTGTGTTGTTCAAGGATTCTGATTATTTGCCACATGTCTGAGTAGGCAGAGGATCTTTCAAAGTCTGCTGGGTCTGAGACAACCTGTGAACTACAAAGTAAGTACTGATTGGTAACTCTGGAGCAGAGTTCCAGATAAGATGAAATAACCTTCAAGCTGATATTCTGGTACCTGGAAGATGGGAAAAAGATAAAAGTGCTTCTGTGAAAGGTAGTTCTACAGCACTTGTTGCCCTATGGTAGTATGCTTTGCAATAACTCATACACACCATATGCCTTATGATTTTATATACGTGCAAGTACTAGGCCGGTCTAAAAGCACGTTGTTGGGGGGAAAAATAAATAGAAAAAGAAAGTACCTATCTTTAAACCATAATGATCCTCTAATGTTTTAGAGAGAAGCTGTGTAAGAAACAAACCTGACATATCGTTTGTGGATGTTCTTGCTGCTCAGCCAAGCCACCAGACTTTCCTTTTCAGTACTACCCGTCAACAGATAAGGATTACAGTCTGATTAAGGAAGCACTCTCTACCTAAATACAGAAGGAATTTTGGATTAAAAGCTGTCCAGATAAAAGTCAGTGAAGGTGTTGGAGGGATCTATGGGTCATGGGGTGAAGTGGGCAGCTGTGTCAAAGATGTAATTCTCACTGCAATCACTGATTTCTTGTAGTATCTGTTTTTTTATAGCCATTCTTAGCATTTCATACATTTCACATTATTAACAGGCCCTATCACTTTCAGTTAGATGTAGTTCAAATGCAAGATACTGTCTTTTATACTGGAATAAAATTAGAGCACAAAAAAAATGATTTCATTTCTCAACATTTGACAGATAAGTATTATTGCTATTCCTAGGTGTGACTACATGGTTGTCTTCTCTACAATCGTAGACTTATAGAATAATATATAATATACTAACATTTTGCTGTCTTTGATATTTATGACTTCTTCTCCCAACCCAGTGTATATCACCCTTGGTAAAAATTAATGTGCCTGTGAAGAGTTAAGAAAAATATTCAGAGACTAGGAAAAGCCTATCTTCTGAAAATTTAAATTTGCAGTGTCTCTAGAGCTGAAATTTACACTTGGCTTCAGATACAGATCCCAATCAGGGTAACCACACCTCTTTGTAACCTTAGGTAAATTAAGAAGAATTAGAAGTACTTTGATTTGCAGCTATAAGGAGAGAGGCTTTGCCTCCTGGAGATCTAGGATGAAGTTCTGGCTCTACAGAAAGAACAGGGAACAGACTACTGATTCCAGTGAGACCAGTTTTCCATCTTAGTCCTTTAATATTTTCAAACAAACTCAAATTTTTAAGCAAATGAGTAATACAGTCTTGCAACCTCCTAATGTTTCATATATTTTTAGATGCTTGCTCTGCTTTATACTGTAAATGTCTATCCTTCTTACCAGGCAGACTGGCATGACCCGGCTCTCTGAAAAACACTGCTCCAGTCTTCAGGGAGTTTCCATATATCCCAAACTTGTGCTCTCTCCCACTCTTTTCTAGTGGTAAAGGGAACAAACATGCAACAAGGAAAGCAAATAATTAGAGAATAGATAGGCTAAACTTGGTTCATTTAAGCATACCTTTATATACACCTCACTTGTGTGTACCAAGTTGTAAAAAGTATATATGTTTAATTTCCATATTTACAAATCAATAAAGTAAGAAAGTTGCCCGCTCATCTTCCTGTGAGGAAGAGGTGAAGGAAAAAACAACAGTGAAAACTAGGCAAATTAATTTAAAACCTCAGAAAAAAGAAACCAACAAGATGTCTTATTTGCTGTCTGTCAGCTTACCACTCCAGGAACTTCACAGCAAGTTTCCTCTGCTGCCATGTTATGATCTACAAGAAGTTCAGGCAGTGGCACATTAATCCACAGGATAAATCAACAGGTAGACAGGTGTTAAAATTTCTGAACAGTTACAATCTAGCTCCAGTCTGTCTCCTCCATACAGACACATTCTCTAGGTCCAGTCTGACTGCTTATGTGCCTAGACACCTTCACTAGCACAGTGAGCATTTCCCAAATATAGGACTAACTGTAATAACTCACTCCCAGTTTGTGGGAGAAGGAGTTTGGTAGGTTTGTGAATTTGTCTGCATGGGATAGAGAGGATTTCTGGTGTGGTGGTGCTTTCATCATAAGAGCTAATCGTGGAAGTATTAAACATCAAGGAAATATCTTGTGCATTTAGTTTGGAGTGTGGTAAGGTCTGAAGTAATCTCAGCTGGAAGCGAGTTTCTAGAATTTTTTGTATATTGAATCCTATGTTGCTTTTCCCGGGTTGGATAGCCCTGTGTTTTTTCAGTGGTGGCTTTTTGTAGCAAGTCAGGGCCACACAGGGAAGATAAATGCTATGACTGCCAGTTTCAGTCTCCAGAGTTATTTGGATTATGGAAGAGAGACTTATTTTGTACTTTGGAGGAACCAAAGCAAAAGGCAGAACACACTAGTCAGTCCATTTTGTTAAACAAAAGACTTTTGAGCCAGTCACTTCTAGTTAGTGTGGAGCACATGCTTTGCACCTGAAGTAAAACAAACACTGTTCTCAGACCACTAACTACAGCTCTGTTTCTAGTGCACAGTAATCCCAAGAGTGATGAAGTAATAAATTCCTGCTATTACAACACACAACCAAAGCCATGCATAGGCTAACTCCTGGGTCCAGTGGAGATCTACATACACAACAAGGTCCCGATGATCACCCAGGGAGTTACATTGTCCTGGGCTTACCTTGCCAGGACACCATCTCCATCTGCCTTCCTTGCTCTGTAGGGACTGACAGGGGCCGTGACTGCTGGCTGGCCATCTACACACACAGTGAGCGGGCTTCTCCCTGCAAGGTTGTTCCAGGCTCCATCCAAAACCTTTCCCATGTTCTCAAAGATGGGGCTCTCATTGCCTGACCCTTCTTCAGCTGCATTGTAGGTACTAACTGGCTTGCTCTCCCCATGAAGAAGTAGCTGGAACAAGGCAGCCCCATCTCTATCCTTTATCTCCCAGAGGTCCCATGTCATATTAGAAGGGTTCCCTTTCCTTCTGAAAGGCAGGGACAATGGAGAATTCCTCAGGAAGAACAAATCTAGAAACAAACTACAGGACAATTTTAGAGGTATTTCTTCTTTGTTGTCACTGCAACATTATGAAGTCCTCTTGAAATTTTTTTTTCCGTTAATGATAGCTGTCACAGGGAATTATGGCTGTCAGCAGAAGGACAGGTACCAAAGAGGGCTTTAAATATATTGTAACACTTTTAAGGAAGGAGAAATACCCAGGCAAATGAGTAAAATAGATACTATAATTATCATGTTATAATATTTTAGATCTGGGAAACCTTCTGAAAATATCAATAAACTAACTGGAAAGAATAAAAATAGATGTACTCTCTATTTATTTTTGCCCTTAGTCAAACTAAGTTAATTGATTTAATATCATATAACTGAACTGTGTCCAGACAGCTCTTCTCCTTTGCTGTGGAATGGCTTCACAGCAAGGCAGACTAGAGTCCAGGCCCCCCACTGTTACCCACGTCACAGGGACAACCTGCTGGTACAGCCAAAGACACTCAGGACCTGTGTAATCACAAAAAGACAAGCTTTTTCAGCTCATGGCAGATCTACAGTGTCTTTGTGAGCTCTTCAGGATTTCTAAACTTCCGAGTTCATACTGTTGCCTTGCATTTGATGAGTGAGTTGAACTAGATGACCTCTCCAACCAGAATGATCCAATGATCCTATGATGATACATTAAGCCAAGGCAACATAATAATCTGCAGAGAAGAACGGTTACCCTTCAGGGAGACTTAGCACCTTCATTAATGTGTATTGTTTGGGTTTGTTGCTATGTTAAATACTGCAGTATTTTTGGTATGCAATAAAAAGTTGCATTGCACAGCTTTTGCAGAAAGCTTTTTTTCCTAGGGAGGGCTTAGTCTTTTGCTCTTTTACAAAAATGCCTCTAGCACCTGGAGTTGCAGCTCTCAGGAAGAGCATTAAATTATCACCTATGGAACAAGAATATGTTCACCTCAGAGAGGGAAATCTTTTTACTGTCTTAGTTATAATATCTGGAATATGCAAGGCTTGAGTGCATGCCAATGGGAAGTACTAGGCTTAGGCATTTACTTAATTGCAATTATTTTTAAAATTAGTAGTAAGACCTGAGTATTGTTTACAAAAAGTATAACAGTTTGGTAAACTACTGTGAGTTTAAAAAAAGTAAGTCTCAGAGACTCAAGGATTTTTGTAACTGAATAAGCTTAGGAAGAAATCCCCAATGTTACCCTGATACTTTTTTTTTTTAATTAAACAATATAATAATAAAGTGTTGTGGGGATTTTTTGGTGGTTGGTTGTTTGTTTGTTTGTTTTATTGTTTTGTGGTTTTTTAAAATAAGATAAACTTGAAAATATATTATGTAAAAACACCTCAGCATGATTCTCTTCATTGTCAGCACCCACAGCTAAGGGCTGATTCCATGTCTGCAAACACTGTAGCAGTGCTAGGGGCAGGCAGTGGGTCACAGGGGGGCCCCTTTGTGACACCCCACTATAGCACGTGTGGTCAGTACAGCTGCTGTGTCCAGCAGGATGATAAGATAGGACGAGGTCAAGGAGCTGGTGAGGAGCTTCCAAGCACAGCCTGACTTTCCCTCCTGTCTCAGCAGCCCTGTGGTGCTAAGGTCTTTCCCCAAAGCTTCTCACTTGTCCCTTTCCCACTTTTCATTTTTTCTCCTGCAGAATGGAGGAGACACCCCCTAGCCAGCCCAGGATAGTGTGGGTGGAGGGAGGTGCTCCCCAGGAAAGCAGCTCTCCAGCAGAGCCCTGCCGGATGATCGTGGTGGATCCACTGCAGACGGGTGAGTGAGGGGGCCTTGTTGGACTGGGCAGGGCTGGGGCCACCAGCACATCCTGCACAATGCCAGGATCATGTTTCCCCGGCATGATGACAGCAGGGGTCCTAGAGGGTGGGTGTGATGCCTGAATGCTGGGGCCGCTCGGGGCTGGACACTAGACACAGCCTCTCCTAAGGAAGGGCTCCAGCTCCTGCTCCACGGTGTAGGCAGCAAAGGGCAGCTGGCTGGCAGCAGACAGTGATGCTGTGGAATGATAGACCTTTCCTGTGTGTCTGCCAGCACATTCCTCAGCCTGGGGCACTGGCACTTCTCCCACCACACCGTACTCTGGCATGGCATCTCTTCTGCTGGGCACCCTTCAGCTGGGGGCTACAAGAAAGGCCATGCCAGGTGAATGCGTGTGGGGCTGGGCAGAGAGCAAATCTTCCTCTGCTCTCTCCTGCTGCCAGACCTTCAGTAGCCCTCCCTGCTCTACCCCTCTGTTAGATGCCAGCTGGTTACGAATGTCCAGAGAGGAAGAGGAAGTTGTGGACTCCATCCAGATCCTTGACAGCAACCTCAGCCAGGTAATTGTGGCCAGCTGGACAGCAACTGTTCCAGCATCTGCTGGCAGAGGCTCTGCTGCTGGGCTGCTGGAGGTGTCCTGGCTGGGCAGAGCTGCTACTTCCACACAGCGCTGCCCCTCAGGACTCCAGTCCTGCTGGCTATGTGTCCCCCCTTTCTCATGCTCCCTGTTTGTCTCTCTGTTCCCTGGCTGCCAGGATGTGAGATGCAAGATCACCCTTCTTCACAAGATCATGGATCTGTGCATAAACACCGCATTCTTTGGGTCGCCACAGCGCCTGGTTGACTTCTGCCGCAGATATGACCTGGTGGAGAGGATCCAGGTGAGGAGACACCCAGTTCTCAGGGGAAGAGGGCAGAGCCCCCCACCACTGGCACCCTGTTTGGGGAGCACTTTGGCAGAGCTAGGGTCTGGTGGCACTGGGTGCCAGCAGCTGCCAGGTTGCAGCTCAGTTGTGCTCTGCAGGTGCTGCTGGAAGATGAGCCCTGGTACCAGCTGTGCACGGACTTGAGGCAGGCCGCCATGCTCACCATTGAAATATTGAGGTAACTGCCCGTCCCTCCTGGGGACCCTTCCCCAGAGGACAGCATCCCCCTGCACAAGGCCTCAAGGCACTGCTCTCAGTGTCCAGCTAGGCTCTCTCTTTCAGCAAGACAGTGCGAGTGGTGCTGGAAGACAGAAAGAGAAGCCTCCTAGAGACATGTTTCAGAACTGTCTTCTGGCTTCCTCCACGCTCTCATTTAAACAGAGATCAACAACTCCTCTTAAAGAGTGTAAGTTCTGAGTGAGCTGCAGAAGCTCCCAGTCCCTCTGGGCTGCTACCTGGCCACCCTGTGCTTCCCCATGACCAGAGGTCCAGGGCAGGGAAGGGACTCAGCTTTGCTTTCCTGCCCTAGTCTCTTCCTCCCCTTCTCAGGGCCCAGCCATGTCCAGCGCTGCAGGCTGCTCTGTCCACAGCAGACTGCCAGCTCCTAGGTCTCTCCTGGGCAGCACAGGTGTCCTCCCCTGACACTGGGAGCTAAGATCAGTCTCAGAGCAGGTGAAGAATCGCTGCCAACATTCTCTGTCCTCCTTGCAGACCCTGAGAAGCATGGACTCCATGCTGAGGGCGATAGTGCTCAGCTCTCCTCCCTCCAGAATCAGCGAAGAGCTGCAGAACATCTTGCAGGTATAGCCTGTGCAAAGAGTGGGGGTCCCAGGGCTGCTCCTCACAGTGAGGGGGAGACGCTGCCTACTTGTGGGTGAGTGATCCCCCCAGACCAGTGCCACGCAGGATGGTGCCCACCTCCCATGGGGAAATGGGCTGTCACCAGGCTGTTACCAGGCTCCTTCAGGAGCACAGAGGATGACACCTGCCTTCCTGCCTGGCCACATGGTTGGCCCAGGGCTTTCTTCCCAGACGTGCAAGGGAACCCAGGGGCAGCAGCCTCACTACAGGCTTTGTTCGAGGTCAGAGGAATCCTTGAGGGATAGTGCAAGTCCCATGCAGGACTGAAGCTGCCCTGCTGCTGCTGAAGCGGGTGTTTGCTCTGGAGCTCATCAGCAGCTTCTCTCTGCCCAGGTGCTGCTGGACTTCACCAATTCTGGGATACAGGAAGTGTGGTCAAGAGCCTTGGGGAGGATTGAAATGCTGAGCCGTTTCCTGTTCTACTATTCTACACAGAAGGTAAGGCCCAGGCACCTTCTAGACAGGCTGTGCCACTCTCCTTTGCCAGGGCTGCTGCCCAGCTGACTGCTCTGGGATTCGGGCTCTGCAAAGCCTGGACTCACCTGGGATCCAGCCCTGGACACACTCTCGGGTGTGGGGTTTCAGCACCAGCTGCCTTCTGTCAGCCCTGCTGCTCTTCTGCCTCCCTCGCACAGGACTGGGACCTCTTTAGAAAAAAGGACTGCACTGTCTGCTATGAAGACATCCAGATCTCAATCCTCGGACAGCTGCTGGGACGTCTTCTCCTTTTACAAACTTCCTCCAGAGAAAAGGAAACAGCTTTGAGCGCTCTTCATCACCTCAGTGAATTCATCTGTAAGCAAAACGGTGAGGGGCATTGTGGTGGACTTTGTTCCCCTGCACACAGACATCTCCTCCAAGCTCTGCCTTTCTGCTTGACCATCTTTGCCCCTCTGATTGCTTCCCCCATCATCCAGCTGTCATTTGCTGCTGAAGCCAAGTGCTATCCTCACATCCAGGATCTTTTCTCTCCTTCCTCCCTCCTTTCACCATCTTCAACCCTGCTGATCCGTGGACCCCAGTATGACACCCTCCAGAATCTCCTTGACTGCTTCTCTCCTGCCATCTCACAAGCAGATCTCAGGGTCGTTTGGAAAGCTTGCTGGCAAAGCTGCTCTGTCTTACTGACTTCTGCATCTGCCCTGCTCTTTAGGCAGGTCAAGGCTAAAGGATAATTCACAACTCCATGGAGAAGCTGACACCACCTCTTTGCTGCGTTGCGTCAACCTGCGCAATACCAAGGTAATGAGCTCTACCCTTGCTGGCACTCTTGTCTGTGCCATTGGCAGGGCATTTGTGTGAGCAAAGGGACCCAGAATCAGAGGGGCTGATGTGGCCTCATTGTCTCTGATGAGAGGTTTCCTGCTGTCCCCTAAGCAGGGACTATCTGAGGATGGCATTCTGGTGTCCCAGCAGCAGCTCCAGTCCTCCTGCCCACTAGTGAGCCCTGGTTCTCTTTAGGGCCAGCGTCCTGTGACAGCTCACTACCCAGCTAAGCAGCACCATCAGGGTGCTTGGTGTAATATATCTTTGCTCCATTCCTTCCTGGCATAGCCCTTTGAAAGGTACCTCATGCCTTCTGAGAGGACACACATCATCCTTGCAGCCATGGAGGTAATGACAGAAACCACTGTCTTTGACAAGATGGTGGCAGAACACATTCTGGAAGTGGCCATGGGAGACCCAGACTTCTGGCTGATGGATGTAAGTGGCCTGTGGCTGGATTGCCCTGCCCTTCAGCCCTGTCAGGCCTTGTTCCTCCATCCATCCCTCCCTCTCAAACCCAGGTGTCTCAGGCACCTGAAGCCACCTTAAGGCAGCAGAGAGGGATGGAAAGGGCCGCTGAGGACATGGCTGCACTCCAGTGGCAACACCACTCTTACCTGTGTCCCCTCCAGGTGCAAAAGATTGTGAGCTGCATCTATGACAGCCTTCAAGGCATCCAGAAACTAGCAATTCGGCATTGCTTTGACTCCCTGCTTCTGAAGATGGCTGACAAGTACCCTGAGGAGGTAGTCACAACACTGTTGAACATCGCTCCACAGGGAGACAGGTACTGGCCTCGACAATCCCGAGGGCTTGTTTGCTGTGGGGAGAGAGACCTTGAGACTCTCTGACTTCCATACCCAAGAAATCCTGCAGGACACCTCCAAGGAGTGGGGTTCTCTATCCCACCAAGATTTCCAGCCCTGATGTGTTGTCTGGGCCTGCAGGAGCCAGAGTCGGCTGAGCCAGCCCAGAGCCACCATGCTTCTGGGGAACACCACCTCAGCCCCCTCCTGCCCACCTGGGCAGGGCCCCCAGGCATGCCAAGCCCCGTGGGGCTGGCCCAGGCCGTGCTGTGGCCAAGGCAGCCCTGCTGACAGAGTGCTGTGCCCTGCAGCACAGCCCTCCAACTATGGGGTCAGATCTTCTACAAGCCACAGATTCTGGAGAAGATATTAATGGCATTCGTTAGCTTGCTTCAGTCCCTCTGGATGACCAATATTCCCAGCTCTACTGCAGAAGGCACCTGCATCCCTGACTTGGCTGTGAGTTGCCAGAAAAGGCCTTTATCCCCTGCCACAAGCCTGCAGGCTCTGCCAGCATCTCACTGCTGTGCTTGCTCCTGCAGCCACCCTCCAGGCAGTTTCCATCCAAGGATTTGGAGGACAAGCCCAACCCTGAGAGCAATCAGAGTCATCCAAGAGTGGTGACAGCCTCCCTGCTGGTCGGAGGCCTCCACATGCTGTCAGAAACATGTGACATGGTGAGCAGGGTGGTGTCAGGGACAGCCACGTTGGCAGCTGGAGTCTGTGGGTAAGGTGGTGGCTTCGCTTGGCTTGGCCTGGTCTGGGAGTTAGGCAGGGAGGTGGCTGCTCCAAACACCCTCCCTGCCATGGTGGGGCCTGGTGGCTGCCTGAGGAGTTTTCCAGATGTGAATCTTCTCACAAAAAACAAACTGTCTTTCATACAGGCAAGAAAAATGCAGGTCCTCCTGCCAGACATGATGGGGGTCCTGCAGGCTGGCAGTGCAGACCTCAAGATAAAGGGCTTAACGTTCTTTAAAAATGTGATGGGTAAAACCAGCGCATTTCAAAACCTAGAGAAGACTGTGGGCAGCCCCATCACTGGGAAGCTGATGGAAAATCTCCTGCCCCTCTTTGACTCGGTAAGGCTGATGTGGGAGCCTGAGCACCAAGACAGGCACTGGGCAGTGACAGCTGCCCTGCAGACCAGCTGTGTGAGCAGTAGTCGGAGCGGGCTCTGCTCCTCTGGGCTCTTGTGGCTTCTGGGCCTTGCAGCCCAGCACTACCTCTCCCCACTCTGGAATCTTACCCTGGAGCATATCCCCTGACCTCAGCCACGATCACCCCCCATCACATGGGCAGAGAGCCACTATTTCCAAAGCTTATCTTTCCTCTTTCCTACCAGGAGTGCAGCCAGCTGCGAGAGCTCTCCATCTGCCTCTTCAGAGACCAGCTGGAGTCAGTGGTGGGGAGCAACAAGAAGAGGAACAGCTACATAAGGAATGCACTGATCCCGCTCCTGTTTCGCATGAGTGACCAGAGCCTCGGTGTGGCCAAGGTACAGGTTTCAAGGCTGAGCACTGACATAGACAGGGGCTGCTGGCAGCGAGAAATGCTTCACCAGCACAGCCTGTGGGAAGGGTCCCTGCAGAACCAGTGTGAGCAGGGGTGGAGAAGCTGGCATGGCCATTTCCAGCACCTGCCCTACCTGCTCCAGCAGGGCTTGGCAGCAACCCACAGCCACCAAAGCCTGAATAGGTGTGTCCCCACACGTTTCTTTGCTGTCCCTGGCATATGTCAGAGGGCAGGACTTTAAGCCTCAATCCCTGTACCCCAGGGCTGTCCCCAAGAGACACCCAGAAGCTTTGGTCAGGGCATATATCCCAGCTTCCTAAAGGCAGGATCACCCCAGGAACAAAGCCAAGAGGTCTCCTTTGCCAGCCATGGTGCTGTCTCACAGCTTCTGCTGTTGTGCAGGCCTCTGGGGAAGCCCTCCTTGCTGCTGCCAAGCTCTTCAAATGGAAGGAGCTCAAGCACCTGCTGGAGACACAGCAGACATGTAGGATCGGCAAGTGCTTGGTGAGGACAAGCCCCAGGGCGCAGGCTGGGTGAAAGTTGCCCTGCACCCAAAGCCCCCACCAGCCCTGCTGCAGTCCTGAGCCCATAGCCTGGAGCTGCACCCTTGTTCCTGTCCTCATGAACAAAGCCCCACGGGGCCTTTCTCTTCCCTGCACCCAGCAGGAGGGAGGGCTCTTGGCAGTGATGAGTGCTGGCAGGAGGGACTGCCCCAGCCAGCTGGGGGGCTACGTGACATGCCCATCACCTTGTGCTCTCTCCAGCTGGTGAAGGACAGGAGCAGGGCTGAAGAGTACCTGCATCAGAGCCTGCCGTACCTCAAGGACCCTCAGGCCACTGTGCGAGAGGTGGCTGTCGGGTTCATTGGTGAGCCCCAGACCCTGGAGTCTCCCTTTGGACAGCCTGGGCCCCATTCCCGCTGCTGCACTGCCCTGTCCCTGCCATGTGCAGGGCCTCAGCCCTCCCTGTGCCACCACTGTCCATGTAGGTGGGCTTGGTGGCCACCTGGCTCAGTTCCATTCCCCTGGACTACTGGTGGTTCCTGGGGTCACTCCTGTTAAAGGATAAGGCAGGGCCGGGGGCCAGGCTGCTGGAAGCATGCTAGGGAGCAGGGGCTGATGGAGCTTTGTGCCCAGGGCTGGCTGCACGGCACCTCCAAAGCATGGAGAAGCTGGATGAGATCTGCAGCGGTGAGTGGGGAGTGTGGACGGGAAGCGGATGTCTGGGGGTCTCTGCAAACACAAGAGTTCATCTCAGTTCTGTTTCTTTTGGTCACAGTCCTTCAGCCCCTGCAGGCAGACAGCGATCCCTCTGTCTCTAGCCTGGCAGTTCAGACGACCTGCATCCTCAGGAGTCCAGGGGTGCAGCAGAAACAAGGACGCGTACTGCGAGCATTGTGCTACTGGTGCCCAGAACCAGAAGGAAGGTAGCTGTGATTTCATAAAGCTGGAACAATTGGCCCCAAATCAGTGGTGTCCTTCAGATGTGCAGCATCTTGAGCAGATTGTCCTTCTTGGCCTGTCCTGCTGCCAGTGGGATGACTTCCCCCTCAGCACGCATTGGCCCCAGGCTAATTTGAGAAATGGACCCCTTGCTGAGGCTCCCCTCAGGAGAAGCTGCATTTGTCACTATCTGGGAAAGTCCCCCCAACCACTTGATGAGGATAGGGCACAGAAAGAATGGCCCCAGCTCCAGCATCCCCATGGGTCTCCAGGCATTCAACAAAGTGTCTGCTGTTGCTGCATTGCCACCTCCTTTCACCATGGTGGATTTGGAAGGGTTTCCAAACAGAGTACCATGGTGTTAAGGGACCAGAGGAAAACTTCAGGGGTCCTTGAGGAACTGGATGACAGAAAGTCTGTCACTGCCACCACCACACACCAATATTCGCTGGTGACAGAGCACAATATGATAGCTGTGCTTCGCCTGGGCAAAGCAAGGGAAGAATGTCACCAATCCTTAGATCCCAGTGGCTGGTCCTGTCACGTGGATGGTCCAGACCTGGGATTGTGAGACAATAAGAAAGAGAGGAGAGCAAGGGGGCCCAATCTGCTCCCTTTTATAGTTAACTTGTTGCCCACCTCGAACATAATCAAGAATTTTTGCATGTTTTCTTTGCACAGGCACAGCCAGCCCTTCTCCAGGATGTGAGTCGGGGCGTGGACTGAGCATGAGCCTCGAGGCAGAGCAACAGTTTGGCTCAGAGCAGCGCTGCCCCACGTCTGGGGGCCCCCCGTCCCCTGATCACACCTTTCCTATAGCAATACTCAGAATGTTTGAGGCAAAACGTGCTTAGGTCCAGGCCGCGACCACGCCCGCTCCCGGTAGAAGCAGGGAGCAGCTCCCGCCGGGAAGCCGTAGCCACCAGGGGTGGCATGGGACACGCGCCGCTGTCCCCAGTGCTGCCCCTGCCCACAAGGGGCAGCCGTGTTGTTTGTTCCCCCCAGAGAGGGAAATCTTTCTACCGTCTCAGTTTTAATATCTGGAGCAAGCAAGGCTTGGGTGCATGCCAGTGGGAAGTACTAGGCTTAGGCATTTACCTGAATTGCAATTATTTTTAAAATCAGTGGTAAGACCTGAAGAGCGCTTAGAAAAAGTGTAATAGTTCAGTAAAGTACTGTGAGATTAAAAATAAAAAAAATGAACTCTCAGAAACCAAATGGTTTCTGTAACTGAACAAGTTTAGGAAAAAATATTACCCCTTGTACATTCCTTTATTGTTTTAATAATGTGCTTAATAATAAGGTTTTGGGGGTTTTGTTTTGTTTTCTTTTTTTTTAAATTTAATAAGATAAGCTTGAAAATATATAATATAAAAACACGTTAGCATAATTTTCGTCATGAATTATTTTTGTACTTGCCTATCTAATTTTTGATCATTTACTAAAAATAACATCGTTGAAGACACTCCTTAAATTGTAAGTTGAAAGAAGGAATTGAGTTACAATTTTCCCCAGTGTTTAGGAACTGTAAATCTGGTCAGGAATGTGAGTAACCAAATTCAACTGGCAGCAAGACTAGACATTCCTGTCCACAGGAGAAAGTTACACAGAACCTTTTATGAATGCAGAGGAAGAGCGATTTTGAAAGTTGCTGAGATATATGAGTTCTTTGTTTGAGTTTGTGAAAAGCAACAGGCAAGTTCAAAATCTTAGTTTTGCTTTTGATCCGATACTTTTACTGAATGGTGTTTTTATCTATATACAGAGATACAGATGAAGATTGAATTTGACAAAATTCCGACATCTAGAAAATGCAAAGCATATTAGAAAATGGTTTCAGGTAAAATGCGATTTCAGGTTTCTTGGTCTGTGACGTGGTTATTTTCAATACCTGCTTTTTCTGTCTAGTGGTTTGTCACTTGGCAAATGCATCCAGAAATCTCTATGAAAATCCCTTTAGTAACAGTATATACAAAAAAGTTCAGGTTAAACTCAATCACTAGCAATCATTTAGTGACATGAATAACAGAATAACTGAGGTTGAAAGGGGTCTCTGGAGATCATCTAGTCCAACCCCCCAGATCAAGCAGGTTTGTCTACAGCAGGCTGCCCAGGACCATGTTCAGGGTTTTGAGTATCTCCGAGAATGGAGGCTCCAGAACCTCTCTGGGCAACCTGTGACAGCCACCCTCACAGTGCAAACTGTTTCCTGCTGTTCAGAGAGAAGCCGCCTTTGTGCCCATTGGCCCTGCTTCTGTCACTGGAAAAGGACTGGTTCTGTCTTCTTTGCACCCTCCCTTCAGGTATTTAAATACATTGGTGAGATCCCACCTTGAATGTTCTCTTCTCCTGTTTGAGCAGTCCGAACTCTCCCATCGTCTCCTCATATGTGAGATGCTCCACACCCTCCATCATCTGGGCTTTTTACAGAACTCTCTCTAGTATCTCCATGTCTCTCTTGTATTGAGGAGCACAGGACTGGACACTGGAGGCACTAGACATGATAACTTTCAAAGACTTACGAGATAAAATGCGAAAATATTTGATAATACATTTTTTAAAAGAAATTTTAGTATGGTTTCAGTGGAAACTAGACTTATGTGAATGACCGGCTCTTCCTCTAGACGGCTACAGGAACGCAGCAATTCCTGCATGTTATTTCTCCTGATGTGGCTTATCTCACACTTTAGCAACACTGATTTACAACAGCTCTGGTGTGTCCTGGTCTCTAAAAATAACCCCTGAAATTTCAAAAAATATCTCTAATTCTTATTGCTCTAAATAATCTTGTGTCGTGGACATTTTGCCTCATCACTGTTAATCCCTGTCTTCTGCAAAATCAGTCTTCCTTTATGGACTTTGGGATTTCTTTCTTTTCTTGATTGTCACTTACTTTAATGTCCTTCTGAAGTGTAAGAGGGGTGGCCTTGTTTTCATCTTAAAAGGTTGGGAGGAAGAAAGGAGTTGTCTCTTGTTGGAAGCACTGATTCATTGAACCACTTCCAGTTTTAATTTTGAATTAAGATATTAGGATCTTGGAGACGTGTTTAAAATTATGTACATGTTTAAGTGCTTTGTTGCCTTTGAGGATGAATGGATACAGATCAATACAGTGACAAAAACAGGCAACTTTAATGCTACAGTGGTTCTCTGAAATAGTTTTCTTTATAAGTGGAACAAAACTTACTGTAACAAATTATTTCAGGCACAGTTGCTAAAATTCTGAAATGACAGCAGCTAAATCAACTTCCTTGTTACCTCGATATGTTGGAAAGTCACAGGGTTTGTTACAACTTTAAGCAGTGACTTTCTGTCTCCCAGTTTTTTTCCAGGCTGATAATGTTCTTGACCCTGTAACTATTTGTTAACAGGTTGCTCTTTTAAGTTAGAGGTCTTAAAAGCCAACAGTTTACAGCACTCTGTAGCAGTTACTGGATTTGCACAACCTCAAGATTTTTTTTTTTTTTTCATTTGCCATGTATGTCCTAACAAGAGATACATACATGTATATCTACATTTTATGTATGTGCATATGTATACACATGTATATATATGTGTATATATATATGAACTTTTGTAATACATGAGGAGCTCATGCTTACCTAAGTAGGCCACCCGAGTTAGCAGTGCGTAGTAATCTGCACCATGTCTCAGGTGTGTGTGTCACAGAAATAATTTTTGAGGTACAGTTTTGCCTTGCAGATTATCAGTGTGTCTGGGTACTCTCCCTTGGGACATGAAAATATTTCCATTTCATTTCCATTAATTTTAAATGGGGTGTTTGGTAGAAGGCTATTTAAATCAGGCTGTTAAACTCGGCAGTTTGCATTGATGTGGGAACTGCTGAAATGAAAGTTGAAGGAGCCACTCCTGAGTGAGCAGAAGGGGGTCCCTTGCAGTGGCTCTGGTGGAAAGTGTGTGAATTAAATTTTAGTTTATTTCTTACTTGCCTAGAGAGTGGAGAGTTCAACAGAAAATCAATACTGGCGTAGCAGTACTGGAACAACTTCTTCGAGTAGACAAGGCTTTGTTGCAGCAGTTTTGTTTCATGGATCATTTGCAGTCCCTGACCACGGTTCCAAGTGAAAGCAGTTCTTGGACAGTCTCACCAGCTTCAACTGGATTGATCAAAAATGACCTGAATATTCCCAGGTGCAAATCTCGGCGAGTCTGTTCACATGCTGATAGTTCACCAGCTATCCTTTATGTTGTCATACCTTTGCCAGTGTCTGGAAAACCAAGACTTATTGCTGTATCTAGTTTCCACTTCAGTGGAAGGACAAGAGTCTGTCCCACATAGGTGACTGTGCAGGCAGGCCCACCCTTAATTAGAGGTGATTACAGAACAGTAGGATGAGTTATTTGCATCTTTTTTTTCCTCCTCTATTTTTCTTTTTCTAGCTGGAAGTTAGAAGAATAAACACATTTGCCCATCTCTTCACATGCAAAATACGAGAACTTTTGTTCTTTTCAGTCACATAAGGTGTCTAATTTACTGTCACACCATAAACATTAGCTTAATAAATGAACATGACCAGCTTGCCATATGACACGGAAATAGATGCCCATAAGAACGAAAGATCAGTCGGAAATGATACAGCCTAAATACACTTCAGGAAGTCTTTTTTGTAAGATTCTGCCACTAGGATAAATTATGTAAAAGCCACACTATCTTCTATATTTAATTTTGAGGATAATATTCAGAACGGAGATATAAACAGGCTTATAATTACTAAATTATATTTAAAAGGGAAAACAGAAGTTTTATTATACCTTTGTACTCAAGTCAGAGGTAATTTTGCAGTTACTGGTCCCTAAAGGGACTGGTCAGATATGTATCAGTAATTCCACATATGGTAACAATTCTTCTTTTAACACTTGCAATTCATAGCTGTACTTTTGTGTATATTTTCTGTTTTCCTTGGTTGTCCCTTCCCTGGTATAATGGTTTTTCACTGGAGTTATGGCAACCGTTGTGTGTTGATCTTTGTGCTCCAGCCAAGCCTATGGCGAGTCTCAAAATGGTGAGAAATACCTGCTTCCAAAATGCAAGTGTATCTGACCCTCTTAGCTCCTCTGCTCAGATCTTCCCTCTTCGTGGTCTGGGATTTAACTGGTATATATGATTTCTGTATTTTTCGTTATTGTTTCTTGTAAGAAGAAAGCATAAAAAACCTCTATCAGAGGAGTATTGCCTGGATCCCACTGAATAGCTGAAATGACAAAGGACTTTTAATATTCCACGAATGCTTTTAATCCAGCCTTATTTCAAATATAAAATATTTTGTTTACTTTTCTGACATGTTTTGCGAACATATATGCCCACACACATGTGGACACACAAAAAGTTCTCCGGTCCGGGGGGGGCGGGGGCGGCGAGGCGGGCGCTGTCGCTGTCCCTGGTGCTGAACCCGGGCGCGGACCCAGGAGCTGCGCCCCCCCCTCCCCCGCCACAAAGGGTACACGCGATTCCTGCAATCTTTGCTTCATGGGATGTGACGCTGGTGTCCTCATGGCTGACAGCAGTCTGACGTACTGCCAGGGCTGCTGTGAGAAGTCCTCGCCCTTGCTTCTGTGTTGTTTACTGGACAATTTGTCTCTTGGATGTGGCAATTCCTTTTGTCATGTGTGAAATGAATAAAGAGGGGTATCCAGAGAAGGAACAGGAGATATGCTGGAACATGCATGCCACATCTTTAGAGCTTTGTGTCCTCCAATAACCTGGAGATATAAACAAAACTTGAACCAAAATAGCCTGTTCCTTAGCAGATAAAAACTAGTTTCACTGAATTTGCTTTTTGTTTCTCACTCAGACTCTGATTAGTCAGACTGTGAGTCACAGCGATTCATGCTAAGATAATAATCTTTCATCTACAATGAAGCAATTTTGCACACCAAAGCATTTTCTGTGAGACATGCTAGTCATACCCTTTATGTAGTAGTATTTCTTAATAATAGTTTGTTCAAACTCTGTGCTTGAATAAGCAGAACATTTCAGTACCTATAGTACTGATTTGGAGAGAGCAGAATTTCAGAGCCATTCCGCCATTTCCAGCCATTCAGTCTGGAAAGCATTTTTTAACTCGGCTCCCTATACTAGGGTCTAACTGACATGTGAGTTACTTCTTTTTTAAAAAACTCCAAACAACAAAACTACAAGCAAACCAATCTATTCACTCTTCCAGAGGGAAAAAACCTCTAAAACTTGATTCTTTGTGTCACTTTATTTGTTATCTTAATTCTACCTACAGGAATCATATGACAGGAGAAAGAAAAATTATATTAGGTATTGTAATTTGTGTCTCATATAAAATTACTCCTTGCTGCTTAGACTTTTGTCTTTCCTGCATTATCCTGTGTCATCTTCTATTCTTGTTAATTATCATAGGTCTTATTCAATAATCAAATTGCACAATAACTGTCTTGACAGCAAAAACAATTGTGAGAAGATAATAATGGCGAGTATGAGTGGATGAGGTAATTTTAAGACATTGCTCTGAGTCTGATGACTTCCACAGAGAAAATTCAAAAATAGAAAGGATATACAGTATTATCAGTAACTTTGTATGAAAATGCTGTAGAAGTAAAATATGCATTGATAGAGATTCCTCTCTCCTCCATATTAATGACATCCTGAACCCTCTGTACTTTCTTTTTGCAGTTAGGCATTGTGGTTTTGATTTGTATCATGTCCTATTCAGGGTGTAAGAATGTCGAGGGTTAAGCTAGTGAGATGACTCAAGGGCACCAGCTCGTTCTGTGTTCAAAGATTCCTCTCCTCAGGTTTCCTTTACACATAAGGACAGTCAGGACAGTTGATACAAATCCATGACAAATGTGAATTTGAAGTAAGTACAGAACAATAAAGGAAAGAATCCTTATTCTGATAAAAATAATCTACACGTTAGAATGTAGTTTAACTAAAAAGTAAGACTTTAAAAGCCATGATAGACCAACTGTCCCAAGTTGCAGGATATACCTGGCAAATCCTGAAACAATGTTTCTCTTTAATGCATACATTAGAGGAATATTTTCTGTGAGGAATCCAGGGAAGGATACAAATAAATGCATTACAAAGGCAGAGTCACTGAGATTGAACAAGCCTGGTGTTGGAGACTTAGATTGGAATCATTGGTGGGATTGTAGCAGGCAGCTTGAATGGAGAAGTTAGTGGGAAGAGAAAATTTAGGCAAAGTTTGGGCAAAGAAACTTGGGGCAAAGAAACAAGGAACCAATATGAAAACTCAAAAGCAGTCTTAGTAGTTGAGGAATCTAGAGCTACAGAAAAGATGGTGAAGAGAAATAAGGACAAGGGTATGATACAGACTGGCGAATGAAACTGGTTCTTTTTGAATGGGTAAGGGAATCTGTATCTTCACCAAAAGGTCATTTCAGAGGATCACTGTTTTACAAAGTACCATGTTGCAGCTCCCTTTAGGGCTGATTCTGCAAAAAAAATGCCAACTTTGCTACTAAGACATTTTTAGTTAAGGCCGCGTAATGAAGATGCGATTTTATGTCAGCATTTCTCTCTTTTGTCATGTGTATGTACATTAGGAAATCAAGTAAAAGGTTGGAAAAAGAGAAAAGATATCATTAGGTTATGATGTGTATGATTCTCCAGTGAAATAGTTTGCTTCTTCTAGTCTTGATGCTGGTGAGTGGCTCAGAACTCATGAAGAAAAAAGAGTTTCTATTTCACTTACTGCATGAACACCAGAAGAGCTCTGCCTGACCGTGTAAACCGACATATAATGGTAAATATGCAGAAATCATGTTGTAGGAATTCTGGCTAAGCAGCCAAAAGGAATCTTTTTAACCTCTGCTTCATATCCCATCTGTAAGATCTCATCTCATTAACCCTCTATTTACACAAATCTTATGAAAATAAATGATTTATGAAGCCCTTAGCTATTTAAAACATGAATACTTCAGAAAGGTTGGTGACCCAATTCTTAGAAGGATTAAAATAATGTGGAACAAGTAAGGATTATATCTTGAATGGCAGCAGACAAAATATATATTGATAAAAAAATAATATGATAATCTGTTATATATTCTCAATAAAACAAGGTTGGCATGAAAAGAAATACCACCAACCTATCATAATGAAATTAAAGACTGATAGAAGTTGTAGACTCAAAGGAACTAAATTAATGGTCCATAAGTAGCCTTAATTCTGGTATTTCTTGATGTTGACTTGTTCAACTTTGCACCTGAAGAGGTTCTTTTAGCAATTTTTTTGTTGTTTGTGTGTGTGACATGTACTTTCATAAAACCTGTCTTTCCTCATGTTTGCACAATGCAAATATCCTGGAAAACACTTAAAATGCTTCCTTGTTAACAAAAATCTCAAATCCTTGCAGATTAAGCAGGCTGGAGCAGTTAACAAGATTTCTATATGCCATCCAAAATGCTAGCTCAGTGGAACAAAGCTTTGTCTCGTTCACAAACACAGCCGTCCTCTTTCCCTTTTCTTGACCATGAAGTCCAAATGATGGGAACTTTTGCCCCAGAGCTTTACATTTCCAGTATCTCTAACAACAAAATACATACTGCACCACAGATACTGCCATGGATTATCATTTTACTCCATCTGCAGAAAATGCTTCAAGAGTTAAGGTCACACAGCTTTTATAACAGCAGTCTTTCTAGTGACATGAAAACAAAACCACCCAGAACCGTTAAGCCCCAGCCAATTCCATGTATTGTGTGTCCAGAGTTCTAAAAATTAACAAGATTCAAGGAGTGAAAGTGTCTGCTGGCAGATTGTTGGTAGACAGGAGTAGGCAATGAGTGATGAAAGTGAAAGTAAAACTAGAAAATTTAAATCCATGGGATTGAATTCTGAATAGCAGCACATAACCTAACAGTTTCTTTATGTCAGGTGTTGCAAGGTTACCTTCGTTTGAAACTCTCTTATAAAGAGGCTAAGCAGGTGGTGACCCTCTGTTGCAATGGTAAGTTGTTTCCATCTTTTCTGCCCTGGGGTAAAAGAATTAATCATTAAACTTCTAATAGCTGATTAGCAACATCTTTTGATGTTCTATGATGGGACAATTTTTGATATAATCATCTACAGGAAAGTTTTGAGACCTCACTGAATGTGCACTGTCATGGTGCTGAGCACTAGAGAAACATAAAAAGAGGTAGACAGCCTTGCCCTGGAGAACTTATTGCCTAAAATAGGTTTTTTCATTTTCTGTTTTTTAAAACTTCGTTCACCAATGTTGCCTCTGGAACGGATGCCTGAGAAGGGATAAAACGGGAAAGAAACCTACAAATTATACTCAAAATACAATGGATTTTCTAGTCTCATGGCAGGAAAACCTGGGCTCTTGGATAGTTTCTAAACAAGGAAGGAGACTGCTGCTTCCACTATACCATGTATCTCATCCGTTGTGAATTTTTTTCCCTCCCTACAGATGCTATAAGGGCTATTGGATGTCATAATAAGCATGCCCACAGTTATATACAGGTGGCCTTGTGTTCCAGAGAGGATGATGGCATGGGGAAAAGCAGAAGAATCTCTGTCCCTTGTGAAAAGGTAGTTTTGCTTTTCCTACCTTTTGAATATGTCTGTTGCTAAGGGCGAACACTGTAAATTTCAGAGAGCAGCATTTATTATTTGGCAAATAAATAAAATAAATTGGAAGGTTTACAGTGCACCTTGGGATTCAGACTCAGATGGGTAACAAGCTGGACAGAGAGTGCAAAACCATGTTTTGAAAGTGCCATCTAGTGGCTCCCTACGAGGAGGGGGTTTTTTTGTGTCAGAAAGTGAAGTTCATCTCCCCAAAATTTGGGGTCAGACCAATGCTGGCTTCAGAGTCAGGGCGGTCAGTGGAAGGACCTTGGTAGCTATTTGCAGCCTCGATAAGAAGTGCAAATTCTGTAACCTGGCTCAGCTAGAAGATGTGACAGGGAAACATGGGCAAATGTCCCAGGAATGGGGATATGAATCTCATTGCTGCACCTGCATGGGAAAATGGAAGTGTGTGAGGAGATATAAAAATAACAGGCACATAGAAATAACTGAGGTTTATTTTACTGTTGGCAGACCACCAGTTTTTTTCCAGGACAACAACAACAACCCCTAAATGCCCAAATTAAGGTGATTAGTCATAGAAATGATTTTCTGAATTGCTGTTCTTAAATACATTAAAATCTGACTGCAGACCTATAGGGATCTCGAAGGACAGAGTGAAAATCACTGATGCACATTATTTTCTTAGAAATATAGGGACAAAATAACTGTGCCAAACTGTATGGAACAGATTCTTAGCAAACCAGTGGCAGTTTTCTTTGGATGGAGTGCGTGGCTTTGTAACTAGAAAACTGCAGAAGGGAAACTAATATTTGTCTTCAATCAGATTTTGCTGCTTCAAAGCCAAACGCTTCGTAGCTATGTGTAACAACTTCAAACTAAATTAACTGGTTCCCAGGAGTCACTGAATTCTATATGGGCTCTCGGTAGCTTATTACTGTATAGTTTGGAGTTCTTAGTTTGGTATTAGTTCCTTGTAGAAATCATCTTTTTGGTTACTGATCTTTTTCTGCAACTGAAAAAGGCATTGTAAGCCAATATAAATCAATGTATGATTTCATTTTTAACAGTTTCAGAAGATCAGAAATCATTCTTGGAAGTTATAATTTTAATTCACTTGCCACTAATTTAAGCCTCAAATTTTCTTCTGAGTTTTGCTCCTGTGGCTGGAATAAATGGACTATTTGCTCCTAGTTCTATTTACACACATCTATCAGAATGAGTGACGTTCTGAAGAAAGATAACACCTCTGCAAGAAGCAGTTAGATAAGCAGAAAATTTATATTCATGTATAATTTAAAGGCAAAGTATAACTGTCTTGAAACTGGTCCTGAATTATATTTCATTCAGTACCAATAGTATTTTTCTGCAGTTCTGTTTTCATGTGGCACTGGTAGTCAAATATATGACTAAATATATGGTTCGCTGAAACACCTTGTTTAGCTCCATTTGTGGTCTTAAACTTGCCACTTCAATATGCTTCATACAAATATTTAGTTAGATATATGTTGTTTGGGGTTTTTTTCAGACCGTACATCCTTTTCTGAATTGGGGTCAGAGTATTAATGATTGCACTATACATTAAAATAGATGTTCATGTTGTTGCTCTATCTGTTTTTAATAATTTAGGAGACATTCAGGCACCGTGGTGTTGAGGCCTAGACAAACTTCTTAATCTTCTAAGACCCAAATAAATGATATAACATATGCTAAAAATCCAAAAAGAAAGGAAAATAACCCACAAAGAACCATCCAGACAGGAATCTCAAAGTCCCATGGAAATAAGTCTGTTAATTTAATTCAAGATTACACTTTCCTGATCTTTACAGTTGAAATTAGTTACATCTGGAACATCAGGAGGGAACATCAATTTCTTGGTTTTGAGAGATATTTTGATATTAAACCAAATTATGTCCCCTGAAATGAGGAATATGTAAGTGATAAGGACCCATAAGGCTAGGGAGAATTACTGTTTTTCTTAATTCTACTGATGCATAAAATTATGCTAAAAAATTGATGTTTTCCTGCCTCTCCCACCCAAATATTTTGGATATTCATTCTCTAATCAAAAACATTATCAAATGAAAGAAACTCTTCCCAGAAAACATTTTCAAAAAGAAAGGGTTTTTTCTGTAAAGCTTGAAAAAAAAAATTCTTTACCTTACCACAGGACATTTGCAAAAGCAAACTGCAGATGCTTCCTCAAGTTCTAGTCATATGACCCTTAATTTAAAATGTGTTTCTTTTTAAAACGTGGCCTATAAACATGCTTGGGGGAAGCTCAGCAGAGTCGTTTAGGAAACAGAAACTTGAGACATGTGGCTGAAATATGGTACTGAGAAAAATAGAATGCATCGCCTTAAGGACATTGAGAGTAATTTCAAATGTAATTTTCTAAAGATTTTCTCTTCTAATGGAATCCTGGAGAGACAAGGGACGAAGGCAACGAGGTACATGGCCAGCAAGCTAACTGGCCTTGAACTTTGTCGTTTATTGTTTGTACTTAACTTTAAAGTTTGTAAAACAAACCCTTCTGAGGTAAAGCACTCAAGCAAATAACTGTCAAACTGTTTGTCTGGTGTTCTGATCTTCAAGATGACCAAGGAAATGGTGCTTTGCCTGTATAGATTCTTCTTCTTATAGGTGAGCTATTAATGAATTGATAGAGTTTGTTATATTTGTGCGTTTGACAGAGGAAAAGAAGCAGTCAGTACGAAATCTTACACTGAGCTATTGCCATCTGAGTCCACGTTAATTGTTGCATTAATTGTCAGTCTCAGCAAAGGGATGACTAGAGGGGTGATTAGGGGGGACATCAGAGTTTAATCTCTTGTTGCCAAAGGACTTCTGTTTAGGCATCTGCCACTGCCTCTGCAGTCTGGACCCTACTCTTTACTGCCAGCATACCCTCACTGACAAATAAGAGAAGGAAATTGGTGTACTGCAAAACTGCAAAATTATTTCATCTTTAGGTTTCTGCATGGTTCATAGTTTTAGTCTGGCGGAGGAAGAGAAGTCTTAGATCAAGCTGATATTTAAAACTCACATAAGGCCCAAGCATTGCTCCTTCCTTTGCTATAGCTGTAGTATGCTTGTGCCTTCTGTCTGGCGATACATGTACACAGCCTCTACTGGAGCTGGCAAGACTTCTCCTTAGCCATGGTGTGGTGTGAGGACAGGTTGCTTCAGAAGGGAGACAATCCCTTGGTGGACTGTTTCATAATGGAGTGACTGGCAGGTCTTGCCAGGAGATGTAAAGTACCCCCAGGCACTGCCTGCCTGTTCTGCATCCACAGAGTGGGAGAGGAACCTCTGGGAAAATTCACACCCTTTCCCAACTCACCTGTTCCCAAAGAGAAGGTACCTGAGGAGCAGACTCCAATTTCCTCTATGCTGAGGCTCTTAGGTCTTCTAGCCATAGCAAGGAGGAGCAAGGAGAACACACTCCCTTCAGGTTCCCTCTGTAGCCACATTATCCAGCCACAGCCTTGCCCTGGGGAGCCTTAACCGATGGATTTTTCCCTCATGATGACACAGAATGAGGGGCAATCACACAACACTGTGTAGTACACCATACATTGGACTGTCATTGAAAAACAGCAGCATTAGTAATCCTGAACAAAAGTCCAAGCTTCTGTCTCAGTTTTTTTTTTTTTAAAGTTGTTTTCAGGGTTTCTATTTCAGAAATTGTTCACAGTCTTCTAAAATACCACATGACTGTACACATCTTTCTTAAACCACTTCCATGAAGCCCAGGTATTAGTCCAAGTTAGGTATGCAGCTGCCTCCTTGCTTTCAGAGCTCTGCTCTGGCTCATGGCCAAGCCCCTTGCAAATAAAGTGTTGGAGGTTTTCTACAGGCAGTAAAGAGAGGCTACTGTAACTATCTCTGTTACTTATCAGCTAATTTACTGGAAACCTGAAGACTTGTGTGACTGGCCAAATATTCTTTCTGGAGAGAGCACAGCTTTCCCTAACAGAAAATAATTTAAAAGGCATTGCAGCTTGCCAAATGATGTATCCAGATTGACAGCTGTGTGAAGAGGAGTCTTTTTATTGATTGCCTTTCTAGAAGACTACAAATTCTGCCAAAAAGTTAAAGGGATAGGTGTATATGGAAGTGGCACCAACTACTTAGTCATTCTGAAGCTTAGCACTCTGGATGAAATTTTGGCTCGTGAAACGAAGAGTATCTTTCCTTCTTTCATCCTCTTATTTTGTTTATAGGAGAATGTAGAATCAATAAAAGTTCAGCAATAGTTCAATAAAACTTCAGGAGGTGAAAGTAAATCTAACAAATTGGATATAATGAGTTTAGAGAATTTCTCTCTAAAACTTTCCTCATATGTTGACAGAGTAGAAAGGCACAGACTGATTGCAGCAAGTATTTGGTGCATTAAGAACTAAAAATGTACTTGGGTTAAAAATAAGAAAAGCACGTGTTTTACAGCAGATATAAGGATGGTACCTGGAAGTGGTGTTTCAAATTAAGTCCAGACTTGCTGCAGAGTGCTTATGGATAGCAGACTTTGTAAGGAAGAGCATTCTCTGAAAAAGCAAACAGGAAACCACATTTAAAAAATGATAGCTGAACATATGGAAATTTTCATATGCATGATGCAAAGCGAGGAGTGTGAGTTACTAAGAGGCAGTGCTGTAGCTGGTTCCGAGTCACGACGGGCCTGTGTCAGACTCCAAAGCACTACTCTAGTCTAAACTGTAGTAAAGAGCTCATGTCTCAAACCAGAGCTGGCTTGCAAGGCCTGGGGAGCCACTTTATAATGGTGTTCAGATATGTGTGCTTTGACCTACAATGTTTATTATTTGGAAGTGTTTCTTTTATCTAGTAAGAGGCTATGAAGAAAAACCAAACAGGAATACTCCCAAAAGGCCAGAAGAAGACCATCAACCAGCAAAAGCTTGAGATTTCATAATGGAAAATGCTCAAAGCACTAACTTTGAAAACTTCGGCACCATTAAGAGCAAAGTTGGCTTTGCTCATACGAGCTGGGACTAGCAGCATCCAAAAGCAAAGAGGATGTTTTTGGAGTGAAAAGGACTTTCAGCAGGGTCTGTCTTAGGAAGGAGAGGAATTTGGAAAAATCAAGCTAGGCATATCTGTAGAAGGCATAAAGTTCCTCTTGCAGAGACATGCTATTATGTTGTGTGTGCAGCTGTGGATACACTCCTGCTGGGCTGTCTGAGTCGTAGGTTATCTGCCTAACCAATAAGGCCAGGATGATAAAAGCACTAAACCCCGAGCAGCAGGATTCTGTGCAGACAGCTCAGCCTCCAGGTTATCCAAATGGATAATTCAGCCACAGCACTGCCTCTGTGAGGGCAAGCAGAAAACAGTAGCATGAGTTTAGCATGAGGTAGCCCAAGACGTTTCCATAGGGCTGTGCCTTTGAGCTTGCTGAACCCATTGTCCCTGGATTAGTGGGTATAGCAGCTATGGGCGCTGTGATGGAATGCACAGGCTGCCTGCTACATATATTTGAAAGAAATTTTAGAAAAAAACAGAACTGTCTAAACTGCTATTGGGGATTGTTGCCAGTGCTATGTGTGTGTGAAGCTGGGCTGCTGTGCTATTCAAACAGTCACTGAGATGCTGTTATGAAAAGTTGTCCCTCCTCACTTTTTCATATCTCATAAGCAGTGCAAGCGGATCAGTTTGACGACCAACTGCTTTAGCCCAGAGGGTACCACCATCACACAGAATCGTAGAATCAACTAGGTTGGAAAAGACCTCTGAGATCATAGATTCCAACCTGTGCCCCAACACCGCGTTGTCCACTAGACCATGGCACTGAGTGCCACATCCAGTCTTTCCTTAAACATCTCTAGGGATGGTGACTCCACCACCTCCCTTGGCAGCCCATTCCAATGTCTATTCATCCTTCCTGTGAAGAAATTCTTCCTAACGCCCAACCTAAACCTCCCCAGGTGCAGCTTAAGACTGTGTCCTCTTGTCCTGTCACTTGTTACCTGGAAGAAGAGGCCAGGTACCACCTGACTATACCCTCCTTTCAGGCAGTTGTAGAGAGTGATAAGGTCACCCTCGAGCCCCCTTTTCTCCAGACTGAACAACCCCAGCTCCCTCAGCCATTCCACATAAGACTTGTACTCCAGACCCTTCACCAGCTTAGTTTCCCAGTGCCATCTTATTATCTACTCAATTACATGCTCTATTACATCTGCTGCTCCACCCTGCACGTGTCGAGGCGTGTTCTAAGGACTGGGATTTGCCTGACAGTGCGATGGGAGTGCTGTGGTTGTGTGTCTATGTCTGTCTCTAAGGAAATATATGTATTTTTTCATAATCTCAGCTGCTTATTGTAGCCCCTCTGTCAGTCAGAGACGCCGGCAACAGCCCCGCCGCCAGAGTGCCGCCAGTGCAGAGAGGCCAGGGGCAGGGAGAGGCACCGTGGGCCGTGCACGGTGGTTGCTGAGCCCTGTCCCGGTGCCGGTCCCGGCTGCGACACCGCCGCGTTGGCGGCTCCGGGCGCCCGGCAGAGAGCGCTGGTGCCGCTGGTGTGGCCGCGGACGGCACCTGCTCCACACGCGTGCTTGCACACGCTTTACATACCTTTTTCCTGTTGAGCTGCTGGGTTTTGTTCTATTTAACGGGGTACAGCGGTGGCGAGAATTCCTCCCACTCTGCCCAGAGCTGGGCGAGAGGGCAAGGGCAAACTGGTTCGGGGTCTTTCCGGCCGCCCCCGTCCTCCAGCAGGGAAAGGCTTTACAATTCCTCCCACCTGGCAGCCGTCTCCAAGGAAATAAAACGAATATGTCAGTTCTAATTTTTTAAAGGAATTTTCTACCAAGCATCTGATTAGTAAGTAATTATCGCGATTGCCACCCGCCCATCCCCTCTGGACCGCGTTTTTTGTGATGGCTGCTGTCTCGCATGGGAGCGTTTGGTGCGATAGAGGTGGCAGAAAGGTTTTGTGCTTGTCCACACCTCACTGGGTTTCGTACGGCACTTCCTCTATTCCCTCTGCAGTTTTCCAGATCGCCGCCTATAGTATGTAAGCATAAAGTGCGCCCTTCGTGCCGTTTGGGGTTGCTGTAGGCTGTCACAAGTATGTTTTATAGAGGCTGATTTTAATTTTGCCACCCAGGAGAGTAATAGTCCCAAGGAAATGAAGCATCTTTCTGCTATTGTTATATATCTGAAGGAAAAATCCTGGCGCATAATTGGCTAAGAAATAGTAGTGTGATGAGTCAATAAATTTCTATTGTGTAGCTTTCTCTGAGTGAACAATGCTATGTTCTGGGGTAGTGTTAAACAATTAGTTCACATATCATGCAAATAAGCACATCCTAGATGGATACATCTGGGGGTAGTAGAAATTATTCATCTCTGGCCAATCAGACAGCAGTTTTTATTTATTTCAGTGTTTAACAGAATACCTCTCTGAGCTCTGGGAGACCTTGTGAGCAATTGAAAATACAATAACTTTACAAGGAGAGCCAGCAGTTTTTCCTAACTCTCGATCCAGAATAAAAATGTATGACAAAATACCCTGTTCCCACAACGATTATCCTTTCTATCCCCAAGTGTTCAAATAGATAGCTGGGCAGGATTGACAGACCTCTTCATTGTCCTGCCATTTGGGGCTCCCTACCCTTTCTCTAGTGGAAGAGTTTTTGGCATTAACATTTCTACCAGTATCAGGCAGAGGGAGAGAAGAGTTTGTCCAGGAGTCCATCAGAAATGAGTGATAAGGACAGAACCTTAGTCTGCGTTAAAGCAACTGGCTGTGTTGAGGAAAATAGCATGAAAGAGAATGCAAATCAGCCATATTGTGTCTTTTGAATTTCAACCATCATCTCCCTCTGCAGTTCTATTTAAAGTCAAAATATTTTATCTTTGATTATATGCGGTGAAAACATTCACAAAGAATGTACCTTCATCTTTGGTACTCATCATTATGCTTGAGTTGTTCAGAGTAGTTCTTTGTAAATTCCTGCAGTTGTTTTTATTGTTTTGTGTTACAATAGTGCCTAGAAATCTGAACTGTGCTTGCTAGATGCTGTTTAAATATGTACTATGGGACAGTCCCTCCCCAGAAGGTTTGCAGACTAGCTCTTTACTGAGAATAGAATTTAATTCCTGGATGTCATTTCTTTGTACATTTGAGTTTGAATCTCAAGAAAACTTAATTTTTCTTTGTTCTCATTTAATCCCAGTTATTGCCTAATTAGAAGTTAATGTTTTTTGAAGGGGAACTACCAAGAGAGATTTCAAGCAATGTGAAGCATGCAGGGTTTTGAACTAAGTCTCTACAGATGGTGCATGCCTACAGACCCCACTAGATCTCTGTAAGGCATTAAGGAAAATTTTAATATTTTTCATTTTGTGCAGGGAGATTAGTGGTCCCCAGCTGTGCCCAAGACCATCCATTCTTCGCAGCTGGCCATTCTTATTAATCCCTAGGAAACAGCCTATGTTCTAATTTGGTGATTTTTAAATACAAACTGAGCAAAATTCATTTAAACACAATAGTAGAAAAATTGAAATCATACTTTGTGGTGGATCACATTCACGAAAAAGTAACTTTTGTGGGGATAAAGAAGCAATCCCCAAGGTTCACCTCTGTTGTTTATTTTGAAGTATCATGGTAAGTGTAATGAGAGAACATAAGCATTCCAGGCACACTCCTTCATGAGCCCAAATGCATTTTTATTCTGGCTGTTGTTTTTTGACTTTACGTGGGAAGAGAGATGTCAGCACAGAAAAGCATCGAGCATTATGACAATTGGAATTAGCAGTCCGGAAGACTGTTAATGATGCCAAAACCCCGGAAACTGATGCTTTGTTTTTACTCATGTTCAGAATTTTGAAGCGGCTCAACGTGTGTTCTCTGAAAAGGTGAAGTTTCTTAGGACTGTCAACTCTGACAATAAATGATCAGCAGATAATAACAATGAGAGCTCACTGGGGTGCTGTATGCTTTCTAGCCAGGTAGGTCTGGCTAAAAACCAGTTCCAGCTTCTCTGTTTCTCAAGTGCATAATCTCCAGCTGCAGGGACTGTGCCTGGCCATCTGTGTCGCGGTGGAGGTCCTCTTAGTTTACGTGTCTGAAGCCTTAAAGCAGACACTAATTTTCTCCTAGTTCATTCCCAGCTGGTGCTTGGCTTTTTCCAAAATTCTGATTACTTGAGCACTCTAATTTATCATCCTGCTGGTCAAGAACAAATCACAGTTAGAGTAGAAAGTGCATGCTTTGCAAAAGAACTTGCTAAAAACACAGACTTTTCTTGTAAGCCATTTAAGAGACTTAAACAGAGTGAATTACGGGGGAATATAGTCTCCCAGCCTTCACCTTACAACTCCAGAAGCTTCTGAGGGCTTTGGTCACTATGCCTAAGGAAAATATGCAGAGCTGTTCTTGTTCCTGCATCCCCAGATTGTTGATTTCTGTCCAGCCTCAGGCCAGCTCTCATCCTTGGGTTGCATCTGCATTTAAAGGTGTTTATTTGTGAATACACTTATTTTTCTTGTTTTCTGTTGCTGAGCTTTTACTGTACCAGCTCTTCCTTAGGGATAGCTAGGCAGAGAGCTGGGTTCTAACAGTGCTGAATCCTGGTCTTCCATTGTGGCAGAGCCATTCATCTGGCACTTGCCAACGATGGCTTGGTTTTACTTTGATGCTATTAGCTGTCAAGGGGATGATTTAACACACAGTGAATAGTATTTCTCCAGGAACAAAGGAAAAATTCAAGAAATGCTGTGAAACTAATTTCTTCTTCTTTTTTTTCTTCTTTTTTTTTCCCTAATGCAGTTGAAATTTGAATTCTCCAATATAAAAACCAAACCAACAAAACAACCCTCTGATCTCCCTGTCACTGAAGATGCTGAAATGGTTGTGCACTAGGAAATAAAAACTCCTGAATGAGGGTTTTTTTACACTTCTACTGTCTTCTTGCCCTTCCTAAAATGTGATTGCAGAAATGAGTAATTAAATGTGATTTGCATCTTTTTAAGGCAAAAAGTTCAGAACCCTCTATGTTTTTCAACAACTGGATGAAAATGGGCATGTGAAAAATCTTAGGTTGTGGAATATTCAACGTTTTTCTTAGAAGTCCACTTCCATATTGAAAATTACATATTAAGATTGAGGTTATGTGAAACATTTTTAAATGCTATACTGGTTTCCTTTGGTGTTTGCAATAAAATGCACCTTTTATTTCTTTTGAACTAGTAAGTCTTATTTTTGTTCTGTTTAATCATGTAGAGCAGCATGTTAATCAGAAAATTCAGTATCTGAGCCTCATCCATTGTGAAACAGTGTGGCTTCCTTCATTGTCTCCCACAAAGAGTCTAATCTGGAAATTCTTTTATTTATAGTGATTGGGGAACTGTATGATTTCTGAGAGTGTTCTTTGTCTTTGCATGGAGGCATGCCTCATGTAACATGGCAGAAAACCCTGGTGACTTGTTCTGTTTCACGCTGGAACTTTTGTATGGATGAAACATAGGTTGCATCTCGAATAGCAAATTACTTTTGCAGCAGGGGTGTGTTTCTGACGCCCAGGTCCTGAATGTCCTCTCTCACTGGGTTTACTTTCATGTCTACGAGTTACAAGGTTGCTTCCACACCACATGGAACCGGAAGATGCTCTCTAGTGGCTGTGCTCCACCTGGTGACCAGTGTTCCATCCGCAGGAGCGCATGAGAGCGAAAGGAAAGTAACCTGCCTTGAAATGTGTTTAGTGCAGACGTGGCATGCTCAGCCCTGTTTAGTGGCTTAGCCCCATTTATTGGCTCAGCCCAATTTTGGGCTGCTCTACTTGTTAGTGCAGCCGTAACCTGGGGCACATGAAATATGAAAAACAAAATAGAGGAAGAGCATGTGTGCTATTTAATGTGTGCATCTTTTTCATACTATATTCGTTATATTGAAAATTTAGCAGAGGAATGGTGGATGGGTGAAACATAAATCCCAGGTCTGGAAACTGTAACCTTGCACCCCATTTCAGAGAATATATCAAAGAGCTTTTGTGTTTTGTCAAACGAAGACAGCAAAACAGGGAGAGACATTATTAATTGCTAATTAGAACTAAGTGCCCTGTCATTGTTTAGATAGAAGACATTTGTATCTATTGTTTGTCACTGAAGTATTAAGAATGCTTACCAAAGCTCCTGCAGTGTTAGTTCAAGGGTAGTTATTTACATTTACAGGTTAAAATCTTAGTAATGACACCTTGCATGGACCAGCACTTACAACTAATTGCCCTTATTATTATATTATCTTTTTTTTTTTTTTGCATGTATGCTCTCGTCCTCTGGTTTACCTTAGAAAGTAGCCTCAGAGCTGATTTTATCACTGCTGTAAATGTGCAGAGTAAATTGAAGACATAATGTGTCCCCAAATTAACTAAGTTAGCATTTGAATTCCATTTTTGGAGTTTAAAATACTATGAAAAATATGCATAAGTACATATTCATAAGATCTTCACCTTAAAGTATCAAACAGTGATTATTAGCCTTTGAAATATCATGAATAAAAATGGAGGAATTCATTTTTATATGGTGAATTTTCAAAAGACTTTAAATATACAAATTAAATGAGTGCAACATGGTGTTTCTGAACAGTAAAAGTCTAAATCCAATCTTCATGTCAGTTTTGAGAGAAAACAGATCTGCGTCAGGAAAGCAGCAGATCAAACAGCCAACCTAACATTACAGTTCTAAGTTTGGAGATGGCCAGGCTTTTGCAAACCGGTATTCTCCAGTGAAGTTCATTTTGCTAAATTTAGTGAATCACATGAAAAAGCAAATGACGACTTGAATCTGTCTTTAGTTTATACTGAAAAGCAATGTAGTCAATTGTATAATAGCTTATTACCTGGTAGCTGCAGATAGAAACACCCTGCTGGTTGCAACCTGCTGGGACCTTAGCTTTTCTAGGATTTTTATTTGGATTGAAGTCATGTATGTGGCAGTATAGCAACTAACAAGGGACACATTCGTGATGTAAGTCATGGAATTATTGAATCATAGAATATATTGAGTGGGAAGGTACCCATCAGGATCATTGACTACAGCTCCTGGCCCAGCACAGGACACCCTAAGAGTCACACCATGTATCTGAGAGCATTGTCCAAATGCTTCTTGAACTCTGTGAGGCTTGGTGCTGTGACCATGTCCCTGGGAAGCCTGTTCCAGTGTTGTCACCCTCTGGGAGAAACCCTTTTTCCTGATAACCAAGCTAAACCTCCCCTGACTCAGCTTCATGCTGTTTCCTTGAATTCTGTCACTGGTCGTGAGAGTTAAGAGATCGGTACCTGCCCCTCCTCTCCCCTTTGGGAAGGAGTTGTAGACCGCAATGAAGTCTCCCCTCAGTCTCCTTTTCTCCAGGCTGAACACACTAAGTGACCTCAGACACTCTTCATATGATTTCCCCTCAAGGCCCTTCCTATCCTCCTTTGGATGGTCTCTGACAGCTTAATGTCTTTTTCATATTGTGGCTCCCAAAACTGCCGCCAGCACTCGAGGTGAGGCCGCCCCAGTGCAGAGCAGAGCGGGACAATCCCCTCACTTGCCCGGCTGGCCGTGCTGTGCCTGATGTCCCCAGGACACGGTTGGCCCTCCTGGCTGCCAGGGCACTGCTGACTCATGTTCAACTTGCCATCAACCAGGACCCCCACGTCCCTTTCCATGGGGCTACTTTCCAACCTCTCATTCTCCAGTCTGTCCATACATCCAGGGTTGTCCTGTCCCAGGTGCAGCATCCAGCACTTGCCCTTGTTGAACTTCATACAGTTGGGGATTGCCCATCTCTAATTTGTCCAAGTCTCTCAGCAGGGCCTCTCTGCCTTCGAGGGAGTCAACAGCTCCTCCCGTTTTTGTATCGTCTGTAAACTTTCTCAGTGTCCCTTCCAGTCCTGCACCCAAGTAATTTATGAAGACATCTAAGAGCACAGGGCCAAGGATGGAGCCCTGTGGAACCTCAGTAGTGACAGATCTCCAGTCTGATGTCACCCCATTCACTTTAACCCTTTGTGCCTGACCCATGAGCCATTTGTTCACTCATCACATGATGTGTTTTTTATCTAGCTGTGTGCTGGACATTTTGTGCAGAAGAATCCTGTGAGAGACAGTGTCAGAAGCTTTGCTAAAGTCCAAAAAGATTACATCAACTGGCTTTCCCATATTGGCTACGCGGGTCATCCACCATGTCATCCTTCTTCTCAAAGACACACAAAAATGTAAGTGTGTCAGCCTTTGGGTTTATCATCACATGAGTATCAGAGGAGAAAATATGCAGCTTCAGGAAGAACAGCTCCCCTGAAAGCCCTGGAATGGTTTTGTTCCTTTACTCCAAGAAAAATATGATGGGCCAAATATCTGTACAGAGTATCTTCATTTACCTCCGTAGAGTAACAGACTCTAAGAATTTAGCTGTTGTCCTCTTCCCTCATGTCTCATGGTTCCTGTAATGACATTCACAATTTCTTTTTTGTTTTCCGAAAAGCTAGCTAGCCCCAAAACCTCGGAAAACACAGATATTCCTGTAAATCAGAATGACATCATATTAATTGCAAAAATATATGTGTTCCTGATGTTGCCACCTTAAAAAGATAAGTCACAAGATTGTTTGTTTACATTTTGTTTTGTGGGAAATTCTTCGGTTTTGGATGGTGATGGCATCCTAACACAGTTTGATGTCAACAAATGCAAAATTGCTCTGCTTGTGCTTTGAACTAGTCCGTCATCATGACCTTTTGGCTCAGGCTGAGCTGCTGTCTGTATGCCTTTGGGACAGTTGCTGTCATCCTTGGAGTGAGGTAGAGAAAGCCTTTAACTCTTTGCAGTGTCTGGAGGAGAATGGCCTGAGATACCTTACAGATACATGTGTAATGCAAGTGGGTATTGACCACCTAATCAGAAAAAAGCAAAAACCTTTCTAACATAACTTGGGCATTCTGAAACAAAAGCACTGGGAATGGCAAGTAGTTTTTGAAAACTGCTTCCTGAGCTTCACTGTTCACTTTTTTCCTCAGTTTCCAGGCTGTTGCTTAATCTATTTTATAATACTTATGACATGATCACAATACTAATGTGTTAGTCCCGATTACAAAACCACACCACTTCTTATCCAGAAGGAAAAGAGATAAAATAAAAGAATTGGAAAGCACTGGTATGGCAAGTCCTAAAAATCTATGAAATTTAGTGTAACAAACTTTAAAAAAGGTGGAAAAAAAGAGAAACTTGTGTGTGATTTGCAGCTTTATTTTCTTGGGGCATATGTATGAATTATATATAAAGCACAGAAATTTATAGCATAGTATTATCCAAAGTGAGAAAATTATATCATTGAATTTTGCAGCCATTTACAGTGATTCTGTCTGTTAAACTGTGCAAGTAAATTCTTGCTTTCCTTGTATGTTTTGGAGAATTTGTGTTGTCATACTCTCTGGTACCAAAGTATATGATGTGTTCTGATTTCCATCATTGGGGTGTAATCAGCAGCTGAATTTTCCTGCAGCACCTAAAAATAATGCCACCTTAGTCACCCAAGTATGACTTTAGTCTCCTCTGTCTGGTCTGGTTGCAGGGACAGAGGAGATATATCCCCAGTGATGAGGAATTATGGCTGTGGATTAGGAGGGGATATAATTCTGGTTTACCCTGTCAAAAGTCTCTGGAAATGTATTCAGTTTTGATTCTGTGTATCCATGCTTAAAATGCTGGAAACATGGCTGTTCCATGCCTGCAGTCTCCCTTTATATTTTGTGGTATATGGACAGCCTTGAGAAGTGCATACCATCCTCCCTCGTTGTCCAGAACACTCAGATTACACTATGTGCCTCACCTCCCTTTGGGTGCCCCTTCATCTTGGCACGAGTCATTGCAAGGCTTGCTTTGGCTCTGTGTTGTTCTCTTTTCAACATCTTTGTGGAATGTAGTATCTCTTCGGGGCATAATCAGCCAGGGTGCAAGGAAAGAACACGGGACAGATTAACAGAAAAATCACTGCAATGCTGATATCTTGCTGATAGGCAAGAATCTCCACCACCAGCAGAGCAAGCAACTTACTTCATTTAATTGTTGTATTTGCTTTTTGGGAAGCAACGTCTTAATCACAGTGAGTGCATGCCATACCTCTCTAGTCTTGTCACAGCTCTGGTCATCGAAGCACTGAGACTTTTGGCGACTTCTGGACCTTTCAGGGAGCTGTGGTTTTTGTACGGATGGCTCCACAGTGACAATCATGTCTTCCCACTGCTTCCTTAGCAGGAATTTCTGGCAGAGCAGACTGTAATTCAGGTGTTCCATGTGGTAGACACAGACCCTTTGGGTCTCAAAGAGTCTGTCCTGTGGGTTTATTCAGGACACAAACTGGGAGTTAGAAGTTTGGCCAGTACATCCCTGGTTCCACAGACATCCTGGAGAGTTAGAGTTTCATAGTTCTTCTAATCCTATCACTGCTGTTGTTCTGAAGCAGAGAGAAAATGCCTTTTTTCGTTCCACTCTTGAATGGGAATTTGTTCTTTAAAATCTCTTTCTGGAGTCCTGCACATACTAACATCCATGAACAAAGAATTTGGGCCTGACTTGGTGTCCTTAGACATTACCCACAGTTTCTTGGATAGGTGTAAGAGAAACAGCCCTATAATATGAATAAACTAAACTATGAACTCTGTGGTGTTAAACGTAGGTCTGAACTCTCAAAAACAGAGGTAAGGAGTACACTACAGAGAACTGCCTTTGCCTCTCATTTACAAAGTATGTTGTCTTGGATGACCTCTAAGTTTGTTGGCCAAAACACTTTAGACCTCCTTTGGTACATTATATTGTTCTTCCCAGTTCAGACAACTGGGTTTAATTTTCAACACATAATTATTCTACACTTCTTTGTGCGTTCACTCTTCATCTCCCCGAAGTAAATGCATTTTGACAGTTACCACCAAGAAATAAAAAATGTTATATTCCGTGGTTCATTGGACGCAGTACTGGAAAGTGAATCATTCCCTTCCTGCGTAAGTGTTACCATATATTGTATTTTGTTACAAACATGGATAGAATATATATATGTGTGTGTGTGTGTATATCTAAACCTGTGTGTTTTGCCTGATCCTCTATGTCCCTAGGAATCTTATAAGTTTAAAGGCCCTGGCTGAGACATACGTTTGAGCATTACTAGATCTGGTCCACAACGAGTGGCTTTATAGCCCTAGAGCCTCCTTCAGACACAGTCATTTTAAAAACCTGCTTATCCAGGTTCTTATTTGAACACTATCATGGCATTTTCACAGCAACAGATTTAATACTCTCGAACAGTAATTCTTGGAGACTCAGTCAGAATATGCATTATTTCTTTTTTTTCCTGCATTTCCTTGCTTTTATTAGTTTTCTACATCCCTTATGTTCTTTATCTCATTCCTGCTGTAAACGTGAATAAAAAGTTGATTTTATATCAGCATCTCTTTGACATTCAGGGGTGAAAAAAATGTTGGTTATCTTTTAATCTGTTTTCAATTTGGAATGCAAGTAGATGTTTAGGTTTATACAGCTGTTGCTGACTCTCAGCATCATTTTAATGAAGTGCTCCTTTTTAATGTCTGCCAAAGCTCCATGAGAGATTTGCATATGCATTTATTAATCTGACACAGCACTGGAATGAAGTCGTATGCTGAGATATTTTTCTCTTCTCTTGAGGATGTTTTCAAACTCTGTTCTGATCATCTCATCATAAAGGATTAGCACAACTTGTTTATATGTGATTTTCCACTTTCAATATAAAGGCCTTCTCCTATGCTCAGGGGAATACATCCTCATCTTTCACAACATGCCCAAGAAGAGTTCAGAAGATAGCCCAAAGGTATGAATTTTATTAACCTATTGGCAGGGAAACTAGTTCACTAGCAGTCAACAGACTGTGTTTCCAGGAGAATTCCTGTCCTGGAGCAGAACATCCCTCATTGTTCATTAAGGAGCAACATGGCTTTGCATTGCTCATGGTGCAGGAAAGCAAAATCTTCTTCTTCATCTTCTCTTCTTGATGTTATATCTAGAATGACAACGCTTCAGCTCAATATACACTTTAAAAAAAATTACTTTAAAAGATCGAATCAGTTGTTTCTATCCATGTTTGTAACCTGGCTTTAGATGGCCTGTAAGATAGTAGCCCATGTGAGCTTCTTTCTTTCATCTTTCCTTTATGCATCCATATCTGGAAAGAACTCTTTATTCCCTGAGGTAGATGAAGTACTCCTTCTCTTCTCTCACTGTTATACCATAGGAGCAGTAGCTGAGCAACAGGGATCCCAACAAAGAGGAAGAACACCATTTATCTGTGAATGAAGTTTGGATGGGTTTACCATTCCCTGCAGAGATGTGTTTTTTTTCCATCCATCATCCATCCTGTGTTGTTGGGATCATGGATTCTGGCCTGTCTGCTTGCAAAGCAGTGGGTCAGATTTTGTCTTGGTATGCCTTGTCCCATCCCTGTAGAGGTGACATTCCGGCTGCTGCCAGGGCAGGGCCTCGTACAAAAGTTGGGTTAGCTCCATGGACAGAGCTGTTTGCTTGGGGTGAAGGCAGTGCTGCTAATTGAAAGATTTAGGAGTGGTGATTCATGACTTCTGTAACAAATGCTGAGGTATGTGCTTATCCAACCAAAAAGGCCCTCAGGAGGTGGAGAACATCTGGCAAACCCACATTAGGGAAGAGGTTTGTCCCCTCATTGCTGCCTTGGGTTAGAGAGCACTAAAATGAAGAGTGGAAAGAGGAACTCTTAGGCTATAAGACTGAAGAATTAAGACTGCCTGTGCAGCTTCCTCCTCTGCTCTCTTGTATATCCATTAGTGCTTAGAGCTTGCTTCATTACCTCTCACTAGCTCTCCAACTAGCTATTTAATAGATGTAAAAAGAACAACCAACCCTAACACGAATATTTAATATATTGCAGGCTTAAGGAAATGGATGTTATTGAGCATGTCGTGCTGTTAGTGAGAAATGGAGTAATGTAGCAAGCTGCTCAAAATATTCTATGACTTTTCCCTGCAGTCTTGAGATATAACATACCTTTATAAGGACCTTTGTGTTTCTATGGTGGTGTAAATACTTCTTGATGTAAGTAACAATGGAGTACTTTGTCTTCTCCTGCTTATATTTTGTACAGCTGACAGAGTGAGCCATATTAAAACTGTGACTTCCCATTTAATATCTCTGCTTTACGAGTCAGATTTCCAGAGAGTTTGAATTAGTGTAATCTCAATGATATGTCAAAGAAACTACCCTAAATCTACTGGCCCTATATCTCTAAATATGGCTTATTTATACGGCCCAAAGCCCCATGGAATTTTATAATTCAAATAATTTCTAAATTAAACTAAAGCACTTGGAAGCAAGATACATGATTAGGATACACTTAAGAACATGTTTCTAGCTGTTAACATTTCCTACTATGTTTTAACAGCTCTATCAGACGTTATAATTCATTATGAAATGCTGTAGTCTAAAATCAGTTTCACAAGTGAGGAAGCTGCTTCTGCAGAGAAGCAAATATTTAGAGAATTAGCCCTGGAGCCTGAGCAGGACTCAGATGGAGAAGATGGACAGTGACAAAAGCTGAGGCTTTGACTGCCATTGATCTGAAACCATGGGAGTACCAACCTGGCATCACCCAGAGCTAAGGCTGGTCCCATTGAGGCACAGCTGCATCTCTGGGTAATGGGTAATGTATTTGCAGATGTTTAAGATTGGGACAGTTTGACTTGCTATGAATTAAACTGTAGGCTTTATTATAGACAATAGACATCATTGCACTTTTTAATTAATTTGTTTTGAAAAGAATGCCTTCCTAGCTCTGTGCTGAAGACAGTGAATGGGCTGAAAAAAAAGTGATGATTGTCTAAGATTTATATGCAATGTATTCTAATCCAAATCTGTTCCTTTAAATGTTCGTACTTCCCCCTTCCCCCCGTCTTCCCCTTCCCACCAAATTCTGAATTAGGCAATCAGGGCACATAAATTTCCAAACGAAAGCAAACAGTATCCTTTCAGCCTCCTCCAAAACAGTTCTTGGACAAACTCTGAGGGGAAAAAAATGTTATCAATGCTTAAAGCTGTGTTGACCCCAAAATGAAGTTTTCCCGGATTTGCTGCTGCAGTCTCGCTTTTCTGCAGTGTTTCATAGGAGGTAATTTCTGTGCTGGTTATGATTTGAAAGGCCTGGCCTGCAACCCAACCTCAATCAAATTGGAAAAACATGTCACCAAGGTCCTGGTCCCTGGTCCTGGTATGTGCTTGGAAATACAACTCCCCAGTGCGGAGAGGTTTCTGGCAAGTCAGAGAAACTAAACTCAATTTCCATGGCTAGAAATTGCTGCAGGAGCATTTCATTGTGCTGCAGTTGCTGCGCTCTGTATGTTTGTGTGTGTGGGTGGGGGGGAACTTGCAGGCTTGCTTGTGGGTGTGTGTGTCACTGAGATAGGGCAACTCTGAAAGCTGGATTTGTGGACAGAAATGACAAATTTCTGTTAAATTATTGACACAGAAGGAAAAATACTTTTGTCTTTTGAAGTTAATTAAAACCAAATGGGATTGTTTCCTCAAGGGAAAAGTAGGAGTTTAGTTATGATGCATCCCCTCCCAGAAATCTTTCAAATTATATATACTGTACCCTCTGTTTATATAAATATGAATTACATGATTGTGTGTACAGGGTCATTTGTAGTTCAAATGGAAATGCAATGCTGCTAGGCAGAGGCTATGCAGAGATCCAGGGGATTCTAGGATCTGCTGTTTAACCCTTTTCAAATGTTCAGTGGCTTTGAGTAGATCTGCAAGAAAGCTTTGGCCTGGTATTACAAGGAGACACCCTAGTTTTGCTGGTAAATCCAGATTTCTATGCAGCTTTAAATGGAGAGAGGCTGATTTTCTCTCATTTGTGTGGGGTTGTCTGATTGTACATAGTTGTGGATGGTGGCAACCAAGAGTTTATGCTCTGCATTAAATTTGCTTATGTGTTCTCATCCAGCTGTGAAGTTCAAATTTTGTAAGGGATGTTTTCCCACATGCAGGATAACAAATTTGTCATATTGACCTAAAGGTTGTTCTTTTCCAATTTGCAAGTGATTTCTTTCCCATTTCAGCTAACTTAATAATAGTTGGTTTAATTGTCATTAAGCTATAAATAAGTTGTCTTCTGAAACACTAGGTTTTTTTCTCTGTCATACAATCATGTTTCTGTATGTCAGCAGAAAGATATATTTCTGACTGGGTGTCCTTCTATCTTTTAAGCTGAGAGTTTATCAAATTTAATTTTACCATAGAGCATTCAGTTATGTTTTTGCTCTTTTTGTTTACATCCTTGGACTTTACTTTCTACGGCCTTATGTCTTCTTGCAAATTCTCTGAGGAAACTTAGACAAAAGAGATAGAGTTCTCTAACTCAGTAGCTCTGGGCAGCCCAAATATGATGCTTATAAGATAGGAATGTCATGACTGACGCCTTGGAAATAAAAAGTTTTGTTCCCAATCAGTAGTTTTGTTCCCAATCTGTGTCATGTCATCTGTTTCACGTCTTGTGTCATGTCAGTCTACCCTCTCCTTGCCAATTTCATTAGTTTTCCCAAAAGCTTTACACATTTTGGGTAGTCTGCGTCTTATTTCAGCTTTAAGAAGACTTCCTCTGCACAAAACTTCCCACTTAAATGAACTTCTCCACTGCAAATGTGAAGAAATTACCACTGTCTATGTGTGATGTCGCCTAAAGATTGTAAGGATGTGTATGTCCTGTCTTCCTGAGACTGAGAGTACAGCTGAAGCCCAGAAAATTGTTTGGCATTGATCTTAGCATGGGAGAGGAAGACAAGGCATCCTGCAAGAGCTCCTGAGCCAATTCTTCAGATGACATTTTTGGGGTTTTTTGCAGTGTTGGTGGCAAGCAGGATGCAGGGTTTGTCTGGTGTAGGAAAAGACATAATTCATTCTTCTGCTGTTATGGGTGGAGTGCCTTCCGCTGTGTCTCCTGCAAAGATGTCAGGAGAGCTGTCCGTACCTTGTCACAGTGGAATAAAGGCTGATTGAAGAGCCAAATGCTCCTAAAAACTGGCCTGTGCTTTCAGAGCTGGCATCGGAAAGACTCATCTTTTACCAAAGAGGTTTGGGACAAACCAGCCTGTTACTGACAGGGAATGTTGGGCGAGTGCCTTTTTACTCTGCTTCTGACCTCCTCACTGGCGCATGTCCGATTATCCGTTCCTTATAAAACATTTAAAATCATTTTTAGTATCAAGGGACATGTCTACATTTCTGTTAGCAGTGAATTTGCTGGAGCCACGTTCATAATGGCCGTTAATAAAAAGCAATGAAGGTGGATACAGTTTCAGAAAGCAAACGCTTGAATTAGATACACAGGTATCAGTATTGGATTCACAGGTATCACTATCTATTGACCCAACACTGTATCTCTCCTGGTCTCACCTCAGGTAATGTTAGAGCCAGCCAGGTCAGTAGGCTTTTCCAGTTGAAATGGAAACAGGGCAGTTGTATCGTCTGAAATTTGTAGCAGCTCCTCATTTGGAGATCACTCTTGGTTTTTGACAGACAAAGCTATGTAACTAATACAGAGGGTTTGTTTCCTCAAATTTAGTTTTCCAGATGCTTTATTCATGTTATCCTAAGAGTCCTAGCCTCAACATACTTCCACTGAGCAAAATACCTGGGCTGTTTAAAGGTGTGCATGGATCATTGCAAACAGCCTCACACTTCTGTTTCTTCCCTCTTAAAAAATATCATCATTCATTTCTCTAGTATTTAGTTATATTAATGAACAGACTGTTTGAAATGAGGATAGCAGAAGTGTAAAACTCGGTGGGCTGGCCATGGGACACGATCACATGGGTTACTTCTCTACTAAGTGATCAGTGATGTCTGGTGCTTGGCACTGTCCATTTACGTCTAATTATTGCAGAGATATTGCAACGTGAAATTGGAGCACAGCAGGAGAAATCAAGCCAAGCTGTTAAGCGAGATGATTTCTATCAGTTATTTTTGTCTTTCGTTATGGTAGCAACAGGGTTACAGAGCTGGGATATTTAGCCAAAAACCATAATGCAGAAAAACGCCTGATTAGGCTGTGAATACAGTCGCTGCCACCCAGCAGTTTCATACTGTCACCCTATTCTAGCCTTCCTATTTTATGTAATGGCATTTAGCTCCTTCTGCATCTCAGTATCCAGCCCCCTCTAACACTGCCAGCTCAAGCCCATTGTCCCTACATATTCTTGCACTCTGAGCTCAGCTGGACTAGCCACGGTGGTGCCCATCTTAAGTCCTCTGAAATCCACTGCTCCCCTTGCCTTTACCATCTCCCTGCAACCTCTTGTAGCCTGCCTGATTCCTTCCAGCTCCAGACAAGCAAAAATGGCAAGATTCATTTCACCAGTAAGGAGATCTTAGGGAGAACCAAGGTAGGTTGGAAACAGGGAGAAAAATCCTACCTTTTAAAAGTACAATCTGAGCATTTTACAAGCATTTTCACATTTGCGCAGTAGCTCCCTGAACCTTAACTCTCTCATCTCCTTCATTATTTAGCTCTACTTTAATGGAACAGTTTCTTAATGAGCCACAGCAGAAGAAGTAATTACTTTTGGCTGGGCATTTATCAATGGTAATTTAAATGTTGTTTTGTCCTTTGTCAGATTTGTGCATTAATTCAAAGCTCAGTTTGGTTCTGAAGACTGAATCAATGGAAAAGGCAGCAAGAAAATCTTCATGTTCATGGACTTTCTTGCTCAGTTTACAAGTAGAAGATTTTTTTTTCTAGCTGCTAGTTCATCATACCTTAAACTGGGCTGGGAACAGTCAAAGAGGGTTCTCTCTGCTATCTATGTGTCAACAAGTAACATAGTCCGTGTTGCCCCGTCGAGTTACCTTTTCTCTCATACAGGTTTGATTAAATGGGAGTTGCTGCTACGGAGTTTTATCACACTGATAGGTGTTTGGGATGTGTCACAGCGCAGCAGTCTCCAACTAGCTAAGCAAACTGTACTTACAAAGATAGAAACTGGTCAAACCAAATCCAGGATCAGCATGCATATTAGCTGCAAACAGAATTACTACAAAGGTCAAGTTTGCAGATACTCCAGGTCAGACACAGTTCTGAGGTCTTAGATGAAATCTTTGCATCCTCAATTCCATTCTATTTATCCACTGAAGTGTGTTTCTGTAGAATTTGATTCTTCTTATGTACTATACCAAAATAGTATATAAATGGGTATATATGTATAGGTATATACATGTATGGGGGTTTATAACATTTCAATGGCATTCTTCCTCATGAAAAGTTTTCTAAGCATGGGGCTGTTGAAAGAGGCAAGTGTGCAGTGCTGAGGGACTGGAAGTATCTCTTCTTGCTGATCGACATGTTTTGGAGAAAAGAGCCCTTGAGAGTCCTCTGTGTCATCTCAGTGCACTTTTGAGAAAGTTTCTATAGAAAAGGCACATGCTAAGTATCTGAAAATGCTGTTATGTTCACAGTCACTTCAATGCACAAATGCACATGCACAGATTTTACGTAGGTAAAACCTCTATCTTGCTGTAAATCCCATTCTTAAACTTACCAGTGTCTGGTTTGGATGCAGTCAAGGTTTGGAAAAGTTAAGGTTGCAAGCCTACTTGAGAATAAGACTGAAACTCTCATGATTTGCCACCCTTTTTTTTCTTTTTTTTTTTTTTTTTGGTCAGCTTTTGAAATTGTCATTTTCTTAAGGTAAGCTTGAAAATTAAGAAACCCTACAACAACTTCTGCTAATACAGTGAAATGTGCAAAGAGGCTGAATTTGAGTGGAACTTGAACACGTGCTGGCAATGTTAGCAAGGGATTTTGTTAATATATAGTAATCCAAAATGGCTGTAAATTCTAATCAGTCAGAGCTGTCAATAAGGAAAGAAAGAGATAATTTTCAAATGCTGTTTATGCTGGGCTTGGGAAGCGATGTACAAAAAGTCTATCAATAGGTCCACTGTGCAGTGGACTGAATTGATCAGAGATGTTGCTGAAAAAGACAAACACACTGAAAGTGACACAAATGAAAACTGGTTATTAAGTCAGTTAAATTACTCTAATTACTCAACTAGTTTGAATATAATGCTCAAAGTATCTTCTAAGTTTGTAGTTTCAACGTATCAATTTTGAGACAAGAAGTGATTTCAGTAGCTAGCTTTGTTGAACTCTAATACCTCCAGTGCGTCTCTGGCGATACCCACACTCAACTTCCCCTCCTGATCCAGTCCCTCCAGCTCTTGCATTCCTTGTATCTTATTCTTCTGCAATTCTCATTTTCTCTACCCTGGAAAAGATTCAAAAGTAAATAGTTTACTTACAATGTTACCATGACTTGGGATGTTTCACTGATGCATTTACTGTTCATTTAAATTGATCAGGTGTCAATTCAAATTCCTCTAAAGGTATGACTAGCAATTGTAGCCACAACTAACAAATATCCTGCAAGAAAAATTGTGTCAGTTTTTTTTTTCGGTTGGGTGCAGACAATGAAAATAGAAATAAAAATTGTTATATATATTTAATTAAAGGTAAGGCACAAAGGATTATAATAGTTTATTCACAACTGAAACTAAAGGTCATTTGCCATTTTAATATTCAAGCACAGCAAACCCCTAGTCTCAGTGTTTTCCTTACCACATCCTTGAAGGACAGAGATAAGCAGGAAATCCTGTGGAAGCAGAGTGCATGAAAAGTATATTATTGATGCATTTTCTTTCATTGTCTTTGATGGAAATTTGGTATGGAGGGTGTGGACTTTTGAGATTATGGAGTCTCAGGCAGGAATTACAGAAGCAAAGGCAAGTTGGAGGAATAGGGTCCTGGGAAGAGAGGGGGCTCAGAGAGGGGGGAGACAGTCTCAGTCTCACAGACTTATGCAGCAATATTCAGTTCTGTTATTTTCAGCAGTAAAGCACATGTCATTTTTTGAAGGAATCAAGGATGAGAAATATTTAACTGTACAACAACTGCTGGAAATTATTTGGGATCTGGGAATTGATGGATCTCTGTCTCTTAATTTCCTGACTCTCTTCTTTGGAGAGTGTCATTTTCATGGCTCATTGTATATCCTCGAGTTTCCCACTGGGTCACACAGCAAGACCTCACATTGTCTCCCATGGAATCACGCTCACCAGCAAATGGACAGCACTACCTACTAATTGTCAGAGGAGTTCAGAGCTTCTTACCAAACCTGTATGTATTTCTACCTCAATGATCATTTACCAGGAAATTTTATAGAGTCCTCACCATGCTGAGATGCCTTAAGAAAAAAAAAAAGTTGTCTGATAGCAAGAAAGAGAGAACAGTGGTCTGTCTCCTATGGAAATTTCTCCCTTGACATTTGGGAAGTCCTTTGGTGGGAGATAAAGGGAAGTTTTTATTAGTTGTTACTATTATTTGCTTAGTGTATCTTCACTGAATTTTCTTAGATTCACATATGATGTGAACAAAAAAATCCACATTTTCTGAAGGTGGATTGTTGTAACTGTACTTCATAACACAGAGAGTTGTACGCTCTGCCTTAAACAGCCAAAGATTTTAATGATGACAGTGTAATATAGTAACCATACAGACCTCTGTGTAAAGGAAGTAGTTGATCAAGGAGGTATCTAACTATTCAATTTTTGGCAGTCTAGTTTGTTCTAATACTTTCTTGGATCTGAGTTATGGTCAGATATTGAAGATGATGATGACGACTGTAGGATGCCTGGGAATACAAATCACTTTCACCACACTGGCTTCGATGTGTTGTCACGTTATAATGATTACAGTTTATTCATTGTCACTAACCTGCTCAAATATTTGAGAACAAAGTGGTGTGGTTATATAAAACATCGTGCAAGAAAACACAACTCTCAAGATCACTTTTAAGCACTGCTGTTGTCATCTGAGGTCCGCTTTGATCCCAACCACATATTCGCATAGTAGCTCTGAGGATCTGCGAACCATTTCTCCCTTTCTCCCTGTTTTGGGTTGCAGCTGCTTGTTAGAACACTTCAGGATTTCTCTTTGAAGAAACGTGGTGGTGACAGTGGCTGATCAAACCCCAAATGCTCAGAAACCTTGGGCTGCAGGAGGAAATCCATATGTCAGAATCTTGCAACATCTTGAATCTATTATTGGAGGAAAAAGAGGCAAATATTTAGGGAACGGTTTGGGAACCAGAAAAACAGGATTCAGCTCTCAGTTTCCCATCTAACCATGGAATAACTGTTCCATTCTCCTTGTTCCTTAGTTCTCTGGGTGAAAATAGATCTTTTTTTTTCCTGCAGAGGCTTGTAAGAGTGACTTAAATAAGTGTTGGGACATCTGAGCATTCTGACGATGGTAGGAACTCAGATGGGTGCATTTAGAGGCATGAGCGGTTATTCCCTGGTCTGAGAGTGATTCAGCTCCAAATTATATCTGTTTATAGGACAGAGGTATAGATGCTTACTGCTTGTAACTCCTGAGAATTTTGTCAGAATGATGTCAGAGCAAAGCACACAGTAATTTTGCAAGTCACAGAGTAGCTGCATGGACAACCACGTTGACCCTTTGGAGTAATTACCAACAACACCATCTCGTCTCAGCACATAATTCTAATACAGCTCCAATCTGTAGAATTTTTATGGAAAGGCAAGTCTTACTGCATGGACTATAGAGACTTACAGAAGGTCTCTGTATTTTGCTTCTGACAGTTTCACAGAGCCAACAAGTTAGAGAGGATGTGAGCTGGAAACTCCTAGTCTGCAGCACTGGTCCAATGTTTTACTAATTTACAGCTTCTGTAAAATTTTGTTGATGGCATCAAGTCTACAAAAAATATATTTCAGGGCATAATATGGACCAATGATAAATATTTAGTGGTGAAAGTCTATGAAGAGCTTTGTCTGAGTCTAGAAAACCAGTCTGAGTTCATACGACAGACAAATTACATGGAAATGAGTATCAGATATCAGTGGTGGGAGGAAAACACAGAGGTCAACACTGTCCTTTTCAGAGTTATTTCTATAACATGAACCTGCAATTGACATTATACATAATGTTTTGCCTCTTCAAATGTAAAACTGAAGGGCAAATACTAAAAAAACTTTCTAATGATAACGCTCAGTTGTGCAGAGCACTCCTGACAGTAACGTAATTCCAAGAAAATGTCTGTAATATGTGTATGCTTTTGTTCTTGGAAAGGGTTCCTCTGATTGCTGGTGGCACAGTCTGGCTGCCCAAATGAAGTGATCCCCCAGGAGCTTTGGATCTCAGTCCAGGCAGCCAGGCTGGAGTCAGCACCTTGCCAAGTACTGCTCCACACAGCCAAGCTCACTGTTGGGTGACCTGCACAGGGAAATAAATGGGGTTCGTGTGAATGTTTTGACAATGCCACCTTTAAGGATGCACTAGGCTATGCAAAAACATTGATATACATGATAAAAATAACTTATCATTTCTATTGTTAGGGAGAGTGTGCTGGTTTTGTGTGAGATAAATATTTTTTCACAGTAATTAGCATGGGGCTATGTTTTGAGTATGTGCGGGAAACAGTGTCAGTAATACAGAGATGTTTTCATTATTGCTGAGCAGTGCTCGTACCACGTCAAGACCTTTTCTGCTTCTCAACCCCACCCTGCCAAGAAGTGGGCTGGGGATGCACAAGAAGTTTGGAGGCACACAGCTGAGACAACTGACTCCAAGTGACCAAAGGGATGTCCTGGACCATATGGCATTGTGCTCAGCATATAAAAGGTCAGGGAAGCAGGAGGAAGGGGCAATGTTTGGAGTTATGGAATTTGTCTTCCCAAGTAACTGTTACCTACAATGAAGCCCTGCTTTTCTGGAGATGGCCAAACACCTGCCTGAAAATAAGTAGCAGATTATTTCCTTGTTTTGCTTTGCTTGTGAAATAGTGTTCATCTCAACCCAGAAGTTTTCTCACTTTTACCCTCCTGATTCTCTTCCTCATCCTACCAGGGCAGGGTGAGCAAGTGGCTATGTGGGGTTGGGTTGCTGGCTGGGGTTAAACCACGAGAAAGGGATTGCATTCTTGTCTACAGAGTCCAGCCTTGGAGGGCCCTGAATCCAAAAGCGAGGCCTCTTGGCCCTTTCGTGATGCACACAGTAATTTAAAATATACATCTGGAACAGTGCAAAGAGAGAACATCCAACATCTGTCACATTCCATTATCTTGCCTTGATGTTATTAGGCTATTATTAGTATTTAAACTAAATATATCTTCCCACAGGCTGCTAACCATAATATCTCATTCAAGTACCCATTCCTTTTATTGCCACAAACTGTTCTGAACATCACATAAATGAAACTGGAACATCACTTGATGGACTGTTATCATATTTTACTGCTTTATTTTATTTTAAATGGGAGGAAACAAAACTCTCCAAATGTTGTCGTATGGTTTGAAGAAGATTAAATGGATTTCCCTATCGTTTTGGGTGAGGGAAGTGAACAGAGGCTTCTCTAATGGAGATCAGATGCAGGCATTTGGTTCCACACTAACAAGGGCCCATATGCTGTTGCTGGTGTATCAGTTTTGTCTTGGGGCTGTAAGACTCTGGAATGATTGGTTTGGGTTTTTTTTTAACTGTCTTTTATAATTAATTATCTGGCTCCTCTATCTCTTCAAAGCCGAGTGAAATAAAGACGTCGTAAGAGAATAGAATTACTCTAAGCCAGAAGTTAGAAATGTTTTCTTCCCAAGCCAAATGCAGTATTTCTACTGGGAGCTCTGCTCAGCAGTTTGCGAATAACTGCCCCAAACCTCAGGTAGCATTTTGAAATGAACTGTGTTTTTAATTTGCATCAGCACAAATTGCAGCTGCTTGCCCAGGGCCAAGAGCAGTGCCCTTCCCAAGGCTGCCATGAAGGATGCTCAGGAAGCATCCAGCATCACAGACAACTCACAATGCATCTGTTCCCATACATTAAGCAGTGCCCACTTACGTTGCTGGGTCCTGGGACAGGATTGTCCTCGTGCTTGAACACAGTGGTCTTGGGCGTTTTTTCAGCCTGGGCCAGGCAGTGCTGTTTCAAATGGCTCCAGAGGTGGGTGGATGCTGGTACAGACCAGAGGCAGTGCTAGCGAGTAAGGCAGGAGTGCTGTGGTCATGAGCCTTCCCTGCCTGGGGCGTCATCCCCAGAGAGCAGTCCTAACAACATTTAATTTCAAAACAGAGAGAGTGAGAGTCCTGCAGGCATTGGTGTGCCTTCAGAGGCTGTCCTACCACCCCTGCTCAGTGAGCTAGAGGGTGGTCACAGTGCTCCATCCATCTAGAAAGTCTGAGCAGAGCATCAGTGCAACTCTGAAGCTTCTGGTGTCTGACCTCTGGCATCCTACACACTGGAGGTACTCGGTTTTAAGCTAATCCTATCTTCTCGTTGACATTATTTATTCATTGTTTTACATTATTTATTACAGTACTGTACTTGTCAAATATGAAAACAGTAACAATACATTAGGGGCTACTCTTTCCAGCCCATGCGAGTCATCCTTTTACATAGGAGCAGAGACCCACGTGGACCCGGAGCAGATCAACTGCCCAAGTCCCTTCTGAATGGCTGCAGGGGCCGAGTCTGGCAAGGGAAAGTTTTACCTGCTTTTCAGTGCCATGACTGTGAGCCTGCACCCACAGCTATGCTGACCTGTGTGGATGTGCCGGCTCCAGCGAGCATCCATGCTGCCCAGTGACACTGGCTGGCCATGTCCCAGCTGGTTTTCCCACTCTGAGTTACAGCAGGCACGGCTTCTCAGCCTGCATTCCCCGGGGACCCAGCAAGGTCTGGGCTGCTGGCACCCTGCAGGAGGGATAGAGGCTTCAGAGCTTGTATGCAAGCCAGCTGAGACAGAAAATTTGAGCTCTTCTTTGGGCCAACAGCGCAACAAAGGCAAGCCTTGCATTACAGGCATGCTGTTGCTCTGGAAACTTGAAGCCTCCCATAAGCAATGCAATTACTAGCTGCTTATCACTTTTGCTTCACCAAGGAGGAAATTTATTAATTTAGAGAACACTGAGGACAGAGAAAAACTATTTTTTTTAACGAGGCTTCCTTCTAATGGCATCTAAAGAAACCACATTTCTTTCTCTGTGGTTTCTACCTACCTCCAGAAGGCAAATGTATAAAATCTCTTTTATCAGCCTCTAAACACTTCCTGTAGAAAGCAAAAAGATGGCTCTTTTTTCTGTATTACTTCATCTTGAGCAGGCATGGAAACTTGTTTAGTGCACATCTCTTTAGCTAAAATTGATATACAGCTGCCGCTTACCTCAGCTCTTCTTCTGACTTGTTAACAAAATGGTTATTGCAATGTGCACCTCTTAAATCAAAATGTTAAATGGTGTTTGGGAACAATTCATGTCCTCTTTCTTCTTAGCTGAATCAGTTCCCTTAAGGAACTAATCTGTAAGGCTGTCACAGTAAGTACAGGTAATGAATAATATTCTCTTTGGGGGATGAGGGAGTGTTTGAAAGAAAAGTGTATGAAAGAAAAGGCTCAGCTATAAGACAACAGGGGTTTAAAAGTTTTTTTAAGCTGCTACAGTTCTTGATGTCTAAAAATGCCTTTGTAGACTTGCTGCCCTGTGCAGTGTCTTCTGGGACCCTGCTTTTTCCTAAAATACCATGTTTGATTTGGCACTGTATGAGGTGCCTTTTAAAGCAAAAGTGAATGAAAGCTAGCGGTGTCTACTGAATGTTTGTAAGTGGCAAAGAACTGTAGGAAATGTGTTTTATTCCCCAGAGCCTGAGGAGATCACTAGGCAGAAAACCCCTTGGTGGCAGCTCTGCTGCAAGAAGGGGTGATGGTGGCAGTAGGGAAGCCTCGGAGATAGTTGAGGATGGGAGAAGGCACCAAGCTGCCCGTCATGCTTTCTGCAGCTGCCCCACCCAGGAAGGAGATGTCCACTGAGTTTAGGGTGGGTTGGGTGCGAGACCATTTGGCTTTCTGGCACAAAACAGCAACTGAGCCTAAAGCAGCAGGGAACGGTCTCTGAGTTTTATTTTTGGAGGGTGTTTAGGACCCTTCGTCTCTGAAAACTTGCCCCTGTGTGCAAATAGATAAGGTAAAGGCAGTCTGAGTACACTGGACTTTACAATGGGATACTGCTGGGAATGGCATTTGTATTTTCCAACTTTAATAATCTGGCAGTCCCCACTGTGGCCCCATGCTATTTGGGTCTATCCCAATTTTATTGAAAAGTGTTGTTGAAAAGACATATTTTGCACACTGGTAAGAGCAGACCTCATCAGAGTTACTTTAAATAAGATTTCAGAACCCTTTTTTTTTCCCTCTCCAGGATATTTTCCAGTCACATTCTGCAGTGTTTGTGAGCAAATGTAACAGCTGTTCTTTCCTTAATCATTATCATTGGTCTTGTTTTTAGTTTTTTGGGTTTTTTTCTTTCTTGACTCAAAGCAGAAGATGATGGCCAGGCCCTTGCATCTCCAATACACACTTTTTCTGTTGTCTGTATAGAAACGTGCACCTCTGCAGGTGAGTGAGCTCGGGTGTTCAGCCCTGGGAAGCAGTTGTAGGTGCCTCTCCACAGCACACCAGCCACAGAGGAATGTGTGTGCTCACAGCTCACAGCAGGACGAGGCAGAAGTGGAAGGGAATTGTTCCAGCAAAGTACACTGCCCAATCCTCCTTTTCTGTTGACAGGGAGCTGGATAGCCAGAGGTACGAGCAGTGAGTACCCAAGCACCATGATGTAGGAAATACACCTGGATCCTTTCCTTATCACCTTGAGGTAGAGATTACACACCAATTCTAGTAACTGGCTAATGCAGAATGCTGCAAAGTGCCCCTTGCTAAAATCAGGTTCTTACAGTTCATCCTCACATTATGAGCTACCACCACTGGTGTTCATTTTTTCTAGTCAGTATGCCGGACAATGCTCATGGAGGGACACTGGCTGATAGCTCACCAGCTGAGACAAGAAGAGAATGGAGTAAGGACCTCTCCTCCTCTTGTCATCTCTTCTTGCAGCATTCACATTCTTGCAGCCAGGTACCTCTCTAGTTTTCATTGTTCAGAAGAAATTCAGTTCTTCTCTGAGATCTCACTAATGAAAAATGAAATTAAAAGCAAATACCATGAAAATACCCAGAAAAATTATATCAATGACACATTTATTTAATTGCTGCCATTTCAGGTCAGATTCCTTTAATTCTTGATACTGTTGACTTCAAATAAAATTTAAGCTATAATTGTTCATACATAAGGACATCCTTGATAGGGCGAAGATGGTGGCCAGGGTTGGAACAGAGTTGGAATTGTTTGTGAACCTCATACTGGGACTTATTTCACTTTTAACTGTTTGCTTTTGCAGGGATAGCAGTCCAGTAGTGTTATTTAATTGATATTTATAACCATTTTTTAAAGCATTCTGATCTGGGAAATCAGCATTGCGTATTTTTAGAGCAGATTTCTGAGTAAAGAGAGTAGTGGTTTGCTATGTGCAAATAAAATGATGTTACTATTTTTCAACTGCCTCTACTTGCAGTGGAGAAAGTTCGTTCAGCAAGAAAAAGGAAAAATTTGAGCTTTCATAGCAAATGCTGTTTTTAGCCTGCTTCAATCTTTGAACTAAGATTATACTCAACCACTCTTTCTCATTGCACAAGCAGACTTTGGAAACCGATACACTAAAATTAGGAGGCATGTTTGCATTTTCAACCTCTCCAAGTGCAGCGCTGCAAATAGTTCATTCCAGCTATGTCATTATTGTACAACATAGGGTTTGGGGTTTTTTTTAGAAAGCAAATGTCATTATTTACATCTCTTCCACGTTGCTTTAAAAAAAACCCCGCTTTGTTTGGTAAAACGAGTGTGAGGACCAAAGTTGCCTTTACTGCTGTGTCCTTGCTGACCCCATAAGCATGGGTTTGTCACAGGCACTTTGTCAGCCAGTGGTTCATCTGGAGAGGAGGTGTGAATGCAAAGTTGTGTCTTTTCTGTGCTCAGGAGATGAAGAAGAGATCAGTAGAACAGTAAGTTCTCCACTCTATTCAACAGTATGTTACTAGTCCTGAAAAAAATTAAATTGAATGTGTATCATTCTGCTAGGGTTGTGTAATCCCGGTACCTGGGAGAATTGACAAAGATTTTGCATAGTCCTCCTCATGAGTACAGATGAGGTACAGATGAGTACAGAGGTAGTGTTTTTTAAGGCATTGTGATGGAAACGATTTTTTTTGTTTGTTTGTTTTTGTTTGTTTTGTCATATGGTTCTTTTCATTCTGAAGGCTTCCAACTAAAGTTAGCTACCTCTTTACCCTTTCAGTGCTTCACATGCGTGGAACTGCTCCTCACAACTTCTGCATAAAACAACAAGGAAATCTAATTTGCTTAAATAAGAGCAAGGAATGATTTGATAAAAGCAGACAACTGAAAACCCAGTAAATCCTCTTTGACTAGAAACAGGTAGCCCAGCTTTTAATTGCATACAACCTGAACACTGTCACTACCAGAAGAAATTAACTGCTATAGTTAATCCTTGCTGGCACCACACCATGCCTTGGAATGGGTATTCTGTGGGGTACAGGCTCTATTCATGGTCATGTGTAAAAGAAATTCTTCATGAAGCACTGAGCAGGTGTGGGATTGAATACAGACTAAAGTTTGGCTTAAGGACAGAAAATTACGTAAGGATTGTTCTGGGGGAGGTAGGAGATCTCTCTGCATTATGTAGGGGGTGGGTTGTTTATTTTTGGTTTGGGGTGGTTGGGTTTTTTTTGTTGGTTTCTTTTGTTTTGTTTTGATTTTGGGTTTTGTTTGTTTGTTTGAGAGAGAAAGAAAAAAAATAGTTTTATTGCTAACTTGCCAAGGAGGGAAACTTCGAGGAACGGACTCGAGTTTCTCCACTTTGCCACCAGATGTCTGTCATGAGCAGGGAAAGCTGGTGACCTGAGCGATACCCAAAAACCTGGATTTGAGGCATTTTTGAAGATCCGACAGCGAAAACTCGAGTGAAGTTACATGTTGCCATAGAGTTTTGGACCGCGGGTATGCTGCGAAGGTTTCTTGGCAGAGAAAAATCCAAAATCCTACCGGTAGCTCTACAATATATGTTTAACTCTTAAAACGTGTGTGTCTCAGCCTGCAGCAGTTGTAGTATACAGAGCCTTTGAACTCCTCCAGAGAATTAGGTATGCAGCTCTTATCCAAAATCCTAAAATCATTGGGGGAAACTTGCCCTTTTAGATGGCAGGAATAGCTGAAAGCAGTCACTGCATGTGACCTCTAGAAGAAGACTTAGTCCTTTCAAGTCTCATCGAGTTGCTGAGTGACGCTGTAGCTTTCGTAGGACTGATAGCATTAACTGAATCCCACAGTAAAACATCACATCCACAAGCAAGAGGCATTTTCAGGCATTAGTAGCGTACAACTCTGGAAAGCACTTCTGGAAAAAAAGTGGAAGACTTAAACTTAGCAAGGTGCAATGACTTCATAAGGAGGGTATTAGCTTCCTAGCTACACGAGGGAACTTACCTCAAGAATAAGATAACACAAGAAGGAAGTACTGGAAGGTTTGCTGTGTGTCCCTGTCCTCAAACTTCTTTAAACTCAGATGTCCAAATGCTTCCAGCTGTTATAACAGCTGCTGTTTATTGCAGTAACCCCTATTTCAGATTAAAAACATAAAGGTGATACACGAGAATCAGAGGAGCAGAAACGCCCAAGAGCTGCCCTAGAGTCTGACACTGTCTGCTGCTAAATGTGCACCATCTCTTCCTATCTTCGAGAGAAGCAAGGGACACTTCGGATGGAAGGGTTTATTCTTCAGCAATAACCGTGTAATGGGACACTTCCCTCTCTCATTGTCAAAACAGGAAGCGGAGGCTGCAAAGTTCTGGACACAGCGACACGAGCTACACTCAAACAGGCTCAGGGACCGGGAAGTGAACGGCTGTGGGAAGCGGCTGCTCTCCTCCCCCACTACCTGCGGGATAAGTACCTGCCTAGGAAACGTCCCTCACTCACCTGAGGGCTCCTGTATTTCCTCCCAGCCTCCGGATGTCCTTCCTAAGGAGCTACAAAATGTCCTGCATCCCTCTCAGCTCGCCAAGGGGACAACTAGTGTACCGGGCTCTACTCCTGGGAACCTGGGTTTTCCCAGCAAGATCCCATACTGCTTCACAGAAGGAAAGGTGTATTGTTCACTTCCTCTCTGGGAGTGAGCCCTAGTCTCCTCATTTAATAAAAGCAGCCCCATTGCTCTATGCTGAGAAAAGTGAATAAATGAACCAGGAGTACAAAAATTTCCCTGGACATTGCCTTCCTGCGTCCTTCCTGGGTGACACAGACCTCTTCCAGGAAGGTAGTGGGATCCACTACAGCAAAAGGAGCATGTTGGGTCCGTGCTGTCACATGCACCCTCATTTTCAAATTTCGAGAGTCTTCACAATCTGGAAAAAAAAAAAGTTGCAAAAGCAACTTGCCTATTCTTCCCTCCCACCCCCATGACAGCCATGCTCAAATCTCCTTAAAGATGCCTTTTTTCCTTTCAAAACAACCTTTAAAATACCCAGCATTATGGTGCTCCTTGACTGCTGCAGTTAAAACACACATTTGTAACCTCGCTTTCAGAGACGTGAAGGCTCCGTGTAACCTCCACTTCTGAAAATACAGTATTCTGTCCTGAATATTCTCAGCTGTGTCTCTGGGAAGCTGAATACGAGCCTATTGCCAGATTCTGATTCTAATAAAGTTAATGGAAATTTTGCCAGTGACTTCAAATGGTCCAGATACTGTTCTCGGGCCAACTTCTATGAAATTACCCCAGTTCAAACTTAGAGCAATTGCACTGATTCAGTGAGACTAGACTGGCTTTACTCATCCAACCCGTGGAAGATCCATGAAGTCAGAGATCGGGGATGGAAGAGCTGCCTCTCGCTCAACCAAACTCCTGTCATTGGACTGTTGGATGGTGTTTGGGTTTCGGGGTTTTTTTTCCTTCTTTGATGGAAGTGATGAAATCAGAGCTGCAACATTGCTGGAGGAAGGGGTATGTTCTTTTACGGCAGTATAGCCTGCTCCATAGGATGTAGACCGGTACTCCATCGATCAGGGCTGGCGGGGGGTACCTCGGTACACCCGGCCATGTACCACAGTTCCCTGTTCAGTTCTGCAAGATACTCCAGAAAAAAAAAGTGTGTAGAATACTGTAAGCTGCTAAAATGAACCGCAAGGCTTATCCACATTTAGAAAACTCCGCCTATTTTCAGGACAAATAGCCAACACCCGCTGGGGGCAGGAGGGGTGGCCGAAAACCTTCCTTTAACAAGAAACAAGCCGACAGAGTCCGGCGGCAGAGGCAGCTGGAGCCGCAGTTTGACGGAGAGCCGCTCCAGCGCAGCGAGCCCGTGATATCCGACGGGGCCGGCGCTTCTCAACCTGCTCCGCCGCCGCCGCCGCCGCC
>VZTF01004108.1:1078005-1185511 GCA_013397755.1 Cnemophilus loriae | reverse complement strand
GGGAGATCCTCTCGGTGCTGGGGCTGCCCCACCGCCCCCGGCCGCTGCCGCGGGAGCCGCCGGCCCCTCCGCCGGGACGGCTGACGGCAGCGCCGCGCTTCATGCTGGACCTCTACCACTCCCTAGCCGAGGGCGCGGAGGGCAGCGCGGGCGCGGAGCGCGGGGGCCGCCCGCCGCCCCCCGCCCCACCGCTGCCTAGCCCGCAGGACAGCGCCTTCCTCAACGACGCCGACATGGTCATGAGCTTCGTCAACCTGGGTGAGTGAAGGAAGGAGGAGGGAGGGAGTCCCGGGCCGCGCGGAGCCCACCCAGCCGCTCACCCGTCCGCCCGTCCCGCCGACACCCCTGGGCCGGGCAGTGGTGACGAGCGGCCGCTCCCCGGTGGGGCGCGACGGGGTTGGGGCTTTGCCGGCTGGGACGCACCTTGGGCTGCGCGGGTTTCGGGCAGGAGGGCAGCTTACTTCGGGGAAGGGCAAAACCTCTCGCAAGCAGCAAAAAAAGAATATAGCCCAGAATGCAAAACTTTGGGGACAGGAAGGAACAAAAAAAGAATAATTATTCTTTTTAGTAGTTCTCGTTCTGATGGTAGTGGTCAGAGCTTGTTAGTTCAGAATTAAACACATCCTCCTCTGCTTCTCGGGCAGCAGAACTGGGGCCATGCCAGAGTACAGGTTGCACTCACTCTATGCAAGGTCCAGCAGTGCAGAGATGCCTTTGGGGTTTGAACAAGGTACAGCCACACTACTCCACGGTGTCCTCGTCTTCTCTTTTTTTTATGTTTTGTTTTGAAGGGGTCAGAGCTAGTGTGGTGGTGAATATGTGGCTCTGTGTAGGTTATTCTGGTGATTGAGCACAGGAACATGATAAAAGTGGAAATCTTGAATTAAGTTCTGTTAGACAACAACCTGCTCTTCAAACAAATCATCCTGTCAGGGATGTGAAGGGCTCTAAGGTGGGCATTGCAGTGGGAAAGTCATTAAGCTTTTTTACTTAAAGGAGCTCTTAGTGCTATGCAATTGTAAGGAAACAGTGTAATTAGATTCAGCTTAATGTGGAGAATGAAAATATTTCAGTTGGCAAATCACAGTTCCTTTTTTTAGGGAATTCCTGCGAAGCTCAAGTATCTTAGCTGGTCAGCTGAAAACTTTGCCTTTTTGCTAGCGTTGCCAGAGCTGTGTGCCAGAAAGACAACAGCTTGTCTTGTTTAAAAAAAAAAAAAATTGTTGTGTGTTTACTCATTTGGAGCAGGGATATATTACTGCAGCAGGAAATTTCTCGGAGATCCCAGTGCTGGTACAGGTGTTCAGTAGCTTTGTACCATGCTGTATGCATCTAGAACAAGAGCCGATTAATTTTTATACCTTATGGAAATCATGTAGTAGGTCAGAAGTATTGCAAATAGTTGTTGAAGGATTTGTCTACACTGAAACCGAGACGACCAGAACTCGTGTGGGTACAGCTGAGCTGCCTTAGGTGCTCAGACCTTCCAGGAGCATGGAGCCTTGTGTGTACCTGTTAGGGTCTCAGTTGCCTTGTTTAAAGTCAGCTCGGAGATGTTTAGATGGTGCTGCCATCTCAGAGCTCAGATGCATTTGACTGAGACATCCTGAAACTGTCCATCAATGAAACCAGCGCGGTCTGTGATCTCAGCTCAGAAGCTGAGATCTGGGAAATATTGTACAGGTTTCAAGTCCAAAGGGCACCTGCCTCTGTTTTTCTTCCCTCCCAGCCTCCCCACACCTCTCTGTCCTTTGAATACACAGAGCTGCTGCTGCTGTCTCTCTTCTTTGCCTTGGGGACTTTCAGGACCTATACTTGGAGCTGTGAATTTCACAAGTGTGGTGCTGGTTATAGCTGTCTGTAAGCAACCCCAAAGGCACATTTTACTTGAGGGATGTGTAACAAGCTGCCTGCAAAGGGCTAGGCAGTTCCCAAAAGAGCTGATTTCAGGGATAAGCATGAGCATGTGCTGTTTTAGAAGGTAATTAGCTGTTTATAAAGCACCAGGAGAGTATTATTAGATGGTAGACCTGAAAGTATGTGTTTCTTTTGAGAATAACCCCTTCCACTCATATGATTCAAATCAGTTCTGATAATTTGGATCTAGACACTTATGTAACAACCAGGAAAATTATTCATGTAATGTAGTAAAATAGTGCAATTGAAATGCTAGTTACGAGCCTCAGGAAGCATGAATCAACTAGAAATTTCTCATCAACTTCCAAATTCCGAGTCGTAAACCGTAATGTCATTTAATGTGATTGTTTGTTACCAGAGTGTTGGCAAATCGATGGGCTGGGACTGAACAGCTGTTTGGCTGTTTTCTGTGGCTTCTCAGACATGTCAGGGATTTTTTTGGGTCTTTCACCTGTGTATTGACATTTACTTTTCCATTTAACAGTAATTCAGGTCAGAAAACTAGAGGAAGCCTAAGGTTATATTCCAATATAGAAACCAAAGGTTTGATGGGAGAAAGCCAGCTTGTGATCTGTCAAAGTAGCTTATTAGATGAAGTCAGAAATGCAGCAAAAGATGGGGGGATCACAGCAGAAAGAGAAGAATTCTTGATCTCAAGCACACTGACTATTCCAATGAAGTACATGTCAAACAATCCTGAAAACTCACAGCTGGATTCTGCTTATAAGTAGATACTGCCAGAATTATTTTAGTTGGGGCTTTCTGCATGTGCCCATACATACAGTTACTTCTGTTCAGTTAAAACTGACTTCTGAAGAAATTTGTGTTCAACCTTAAAGACTTCCCTTTCCATTATTGAAAAGGCAACTACCAAAGAGATGTGAGGGGCCCCACTCCTCAGAGTGAGGAGGGTACAGTATCACCTGGGGGTGCAGGTGGGTGTGAAATTAGTGTGGGTGTGAAATTAGTGTGAGTGACCTGCCTTCAGGTGCTGATGCTGCTTCTGCTGCAGCTCAGAACCAGGTAAAGGTTTGATGCATCTCGTTGTGCTGGAAAGTCATCATCTAGGTCAGCTGTGCAGAGGAGTCCTACTTTGTCATGAAAGTTTGCAGGTGTTGATGTTCTTATAAAAGTGCATTTAGTTTTTCCAGCCCTGTAGCCCAAAAAGAGTCACTAGCTTGTAGTCATTGCTGATTTTAAACATTCGAGGCTCCAGCCCTTCCTGACCAACCTACGTCCTTCAGTCTGGGGATACAGCAGATGTGTTTTCTGTCTGGGGAAGGCTATGTTTCCATATGTGCTCAGAGTATGGGTCCTCTTTGCAAACGCCTTGCAGAGCTGAGTGACTTTGGTGAGGTCTCGGATTATTCAGGCAGTGCAGGCTTGTCCCTGTCTCAAAGGTGATGGTGTTCATGGGGATGGTTTCTATGATGTTTTAGGGTTTTTTTAAAGGGAAAAAAGAAGGTCACAGAGGTGTGGAGGTTCTTCAGACACAGGGAGTTGCTGTCTTACAGGGAGGACAAGAAATATCAGTCTTTGAAATGGGGAGTCTGGGATTTGTCTTGCCTACCTGGTGATGTCTGTATTGTAGTATGGGCTTGCAGGGTGTGGGCAGTGGTTCCCAGAGGGGCTAATTATAGGGGAGCTTGGTGTGTCCAGGGTTTCCAGGAGATACTTAGCACTTTGTTTTATAAAGCACCTGGAGAGCAGTATCAGGGAGGAGAAGTAATATTTTGTTCCTATTACAAGCGAAATCACACAAGATATAAACCAGTTCTGATAGATTAAATTTATTATCTAAATTATCAGGTTAGATACCAAAAAATAATTTGACAGAAAACATAACCTGTCCTTGGTAAATCTGGTCCCTTTTTTGGGAAGATGATCCTTGAAATGTCTATTTTGGGTGTTTTCATTAGGATGAGGCATCTGACAAGCGCCTGTTTCTTTTCATTTCCCACATAGGAAGTCTGGATAGCTAGCACAGATGGAAGCATCTGCATGGATTCACTGATGAAGCAGGGTACCAAACTTCTGTGCTGTGGAAATGGCAGTACAGCAGGGTTATGGGGCTGGGGCGGGGCAGTGCACTGTGGGCCAGCAGGCATCTTTGTGAAACTGTTCAGCTCTTTTTGTAGGAACAGCCTTGACATGAATGTATGGCGTGTCTTGCCACAGCACTGCTGGGAGAATAACATCTCTTAATGTTTCCTATCTGGAAAATGTACCTTTCTCATGGCACGAGATAAGGTTATCTCCTCTTGGCAAAACAGCCCGAGGTTGGTATGGAGAAACCTCTCGAGGCAGTGATGCTGGATTGACAGCTTGGCCCCAAGTCTTCTCAGGCACATCAGTGCTGATGTGAAGGGGATCTGGTCTCCATCCTCTGTTTCACCAGCTGGTGTCTTCAGAGTAAGGCATGCTGTGTGAAGCAGCAGCAAACAAGACTCTCAAAGACTCTGCTACTTTAACTGCATGCAGAATTATTTGTGTATAATGAAAGGTGCTGTGAAGCAATCCTGTGTCAGAACACGATCTTTACCCGTGTCTTCCTATCCTGGCATCCACACTGAGAGGCAAAACAGCCATGTACTTCCTACAATCAAACCCAAGGAATTCAGTGGAAGTCTGAGCTTCTGCTGTGACCCAAATCTGGGGCTGTTGATAGCTGTGCAGGAAAAATCTGAACCCATGAAATCCTCCAGAGATAAGAACCATAAAAAGAGTGCTTTGGGGTGTGGTACCTGGTTATTCAACATTGTGGCTTTTTGTAGCAGACTAACAGCACTGATTCACTGTATCTCTACTTTTGGAGAGAGGGTTTTCGCTTTTATCATAAGAGCCTTGGGAGGACTTCATTCAAAAGGTTGAGGGGAAGCTCACCTTTTGTCAGGCAGTCCTGCAGTCAGCCCTGAAGCTTCAAAAGGATTTGAATCCCCATCTTCCCTGCAAGACTTCAAGTGTCTGCTGGGGCAAGAGTGTTCCCTTTCAGTGCAAGGGAGTTGCTTGGAGGTAAATATATGACTTGTACAAATACTCTCTCTCTCTCTCCTTGCCTATAAAGGAGCACCTTATGGATGTGATGTCTTCCAAACAGGCTTTTCATCTTTTTGGCAGCGGTCACCTACCAGATTTCGTTCTAGGAATGATCTTGCACAAATCCATAGCACCTTAGGTGCAAGCAGTATGCCTTTGTTCTGCACAGCCCTTCACAGGAGGGAAGCAGTGCTCCAACATCCTTACATGTGTTTCTAAAGCAGGTGAATTTTTTCATCTGAAGGATTTGATCAGCCCACCTGCCTTTTTCCCAGTACCATGCTTGCCGTTGGGAGATATGAAATTAGGCAACCAAGATGTATCAGGGATGTTGCGTGATTGTATTGATGGGACTGTACCATTCATACTGTCATCCCATCTGTTTATACTCTTGGCCACGTGTTGTAAAGGTCAAGACATCTACTCAGAGGGAATAACTGGAGTGTGTGATGCTGCAGATCTGGCTGTGCTGCCAGCTGGCTGTGTACAGCCTCGCTCGCTCGGCATGTGAGCAGCGTCCTCCACTTGTGTCCAGAGCAGGCCAATATTAGAAATCATGAAGCTGATGATGGGAATGAGTTTACTGACTTCTGCCAAGCCTTGTATAGTGGGCTTTGATGCCAAGACAGATTCCCAAGTGCTGAAGAGCAGCCTTATATATGCTGTTCAACTGATGCAGCTCAGGGTCCTCATACGTGTCATCTCCTTGAAGTAGCTGTTGCCTGTGAGCTGCCTGCTAGTGTGAAGCTGCCTGACAACATGATTAAAGAAAGGGCAAATGGTCTTTTAAAAGTCCTCAGCTCCTCTGGACTTGGAATTTGAGGAACTGTAGTCATCCTTCTGCCTTTGGCCAGGAGCCCTGGAAGACGTGTGGCTCCTGGAAAAGCTGCTCTTCAAAACCTGTACTGTTAAAAGGAGTAGAGGGTCATGTTCATGTAAGCAATTTACCCAAGTCTAACTGTCATCTGGACTAAGCTACTGGAACCAGACTGTGTGACATTAGTAGGATTATTCTCTGGCTTGTGAAAGCTTTTCAGAGCTTGAAAATTTACAGTCTTAGACTTCGACATTTCACACAAATTTTTCTTCCAGCAACAACAATAACAACGGCAATTTATTGTAATTGTAAAAAGCTAGTATTGCCAAACCACTCTTGATTGTTTCAAGCCAAATTTTTTATCTTTAAATAAATGAAAAGTTGCATTTTTAATTAGAAACACAGGTGTGGGGCTGGGTTGCTTTTTTTTTTTTTTAATTTTTTTGTAAAAATAAAAGCAGAACTTCCTAGTTCTTTCCCTCAGAAAAATTCAAGCTAAACCACTTCTTATAAAGAGGTTTTCTTTTGGCAATTATCTTCCAGCTCAACATGGCTTTAGCAGAAAATCACTTGGGCAGCTGTCATGGATGTCTTGTGCTTAGCTCCTGCTGGGACTGCTTGCTGCAGGCTTGTCCCTCTGCCAAGGAGCTGTGGATCCTTACTGGGTCTAGTCTGGTGCATTGCAGTGGTTACGCTCTCTCCCGTAGTTTTAAATATAAACTTGTAAGCAGTGTTTGTGATTTAGGAGGAAGGAAGGTGGTGTTTAGACTTTCCATGCTGTGGAGTCACGATTCTTTTTAGGTCATCTTGCCTCATTGCTAACTTGTAGGGGGTTAGAGGAAGGTATGATTTACTCGGGACGTAAACAGTCCCATTGTGTATTTCTGCTGTATCCCAGCAGATGCACGGCTATGCTGTAAAGTACAGCCCACCTACTAATCATTTGACCATTTATATAGCGGTGTGAAGCAAAGAGCAAACGCCGTTGCCCAAATGGAAAAACGGCTCATGGGTGAGAGATTCCCGTTTGTTACAGCAAGTATCAGACCTCAGAGCCTGGGAGATGGAGGTTAAGGACTGGAAAGCTGTGTTCTGCTCACCTGGTTCTTGGAGCCTGGTGTTGGGTCACACCTAGGTTCCCTGTTTGATGGGGCAACAGTTTTAAATGGTAAGAGGGTAGGTTTAGTTTGGATATAAGGCAGAACTTTTTCAAACAGAAGTAGTGAGACACTGGAACAGGTTCCCCAGAGGAGCTGTGGATGCCCCATCCTTGGAGCTGTTCAAAATCAGGTTGGATGGGGCTTTGAGCAACGTTCCTGCCTTTGGTAGGGGTTGATCTGGATGACTTTTGAAGGTCCCTTCCAGCCAAAACTGCCTGGAATTCTAAGTGGGAATTGAGAGGGCACTTGGGAGTGGGATTCTGTAGCCATGATATGCTGAGGGTGAGGAGACATGCCTGAAAAACATTCAGTGAGTTGTTTCTTTTCACCTTATTTCCAGTTGTGGCTGGCGGAGGATGAGGAGTGGTGCTTTCTGCAGAGCTGCAGCGTTTGCAGCAGGGGTGGCTGGTAGCAGCACCCTAAGAGGTGCCTGTGGCCCGGAGCAGGCTCCCAAAGCAGTGGCTTTGGGAAGGGCATGGGGCTGCAGCTGCTGCAGGGCTGTTGCAGGAGAAAAAAGCTTAATTAAAGAAGCTGAGTCCCTGTGCGGATTGCAGGGGTGTTTAATACCTTGTAATGGACTTTGATTCCTAAAACCTGCTGTGGATTGGAGCTGGTATTTCCTGAACTTTCACTTACTTAAGAAACAGTCTTGTAGTGTTGGGTAGAGTTTTGTAGTGGATTTGTTTGTTTGTTTGGGTTTTGGGTTGGTTGGGTATTTTTGGTGATGTAATGAGATTAATTTTTTTGTTTTGTTGTTAAGGGCACAAAGATTTTGACAGCGCTGCTTTCAGCTCTTTTTATTTCATGTAGCAGTGTTCATCATAGCACAATGACAGAATTGAATCAGTGGTAGCAACAGTGGGAACTTTTGGCAAAAAAGGATAATGTAGACAGAGCCGAAGTGTTCTGCTAACTAAAACAGTAGCTGTATTTTTCAGAGAGCTAGACATGACTGTTTTGATCCAATGTGGTGTTAATCACAAGAATACATAACTGTTTTCCTGTGAACTTTCCCCTTAAAAATATCCAATGATATCACCTGATGTTTTGCAGGAATGCTTAGTATAACCAGAATTTAGAACAGCTGGCTTCATATAAACTTGGAACATTCATAGGTCAAATATTAGTGTATAAATAAAAACATTTTGAAAATGAAAACAGAAGCACAGTATTGGAAATATACTGAATGTGCAGATGTACTTCATGGCTTGAATAGCTTTACAAATTAATCAAGGCAGTGTTAACACTTGTTCTGAAGAGTCAAATTTCCTGATAGTAAATGAGAGAGTGTTTCCAAACAGTATTCCAAAGATGTGTTATTCTATGTATGTTAATGGTTGTTTGCAGTGTGAGAAATGTATGAATTGGCTATTTGAATCACTCTTTTAACGAATATATATTCGTTCAACCCAAAATCTTGTCAAATGGAGATCTACAGTTTCTTTTATCAAGTGCAGGCTGTAAAATGTGCCATGTTTAAAGCATGCAGAGAGATGTTTATGTTGAGGTGGACTGCTGCAGCTTTCTTATCTTGTTGCTCACCGCATCGCGTTTGTGTGGCGTGTATGGTCAAGGTGTTAGACACTCTGTTTGTACAAGGGCTAAAGGGTGACATAATGTCTATTGAAGCACAAGTGTTAAGCTCCACACCAGGCAACAAAGAGCACTTAAAAAATGAGAACAGATTAGAACTCATGAGCAGGGTCTGATAGTTGCACACGTAAGCCAAGAGGTGTTGGAGGGAGGAAAAGATTGGCAGCTGTGGTGTGAAACAGATGTGGCTTCTTGCATCCCTGTCTCTCCTGGGCTTTCCAGACGACTTGACAGAGAAATCCGGAAGAGTAAAGCTCTTAGCAGTCAATTCCAGACTTTTTACAAGGAATAAAATTATCCAAATAAGTTGGAAAATAAGGTTTAACTGTAACTAATGCGTACAAGATGCAAAAGACTTGTCTGCCTCTGCCTTTGTAAACTCTGTAATAATACAATATTGTTTGAACACGGACACTTGCTGCAGCCTAACTTCCATATTTTTCAATCTGCTTTAAAATATCTGGATAAAGGTTCTGTATCAGGGAATAAAGAAGTGATCAGAGCTTTAATTCCTCATGTCACAGAGGTGCAAGCTCCCTCTGTCCAAATTCAGATGAACAGAGGTCGAGGCAGCAGTCTTTAATCGCCAGATGCTCCGCGGGGAAAAAAAGGAGGAGGCATTTCCTATGTCACTTACCATGCGCTTCCCATTCACATTTCTTCACTACTTATGGCCATACTGGTGTTGTGGTGCAGGAAGAGGCCTTATACACTTTTAATGTACCTGAATCTTCATAATGATGCCAAGCCTGGTTCTTCAAAACATCCGTGTGCAAGCACTGAGAGGCTTCTCTGCAAGCCTTGACCTGTGTGCACAATTTTGATGCAAAATAGAGGGAGGATAGTTCTAAAATTTAAGCGTGGTTTGAAATTCCTGTTTTAATGTCTATGCAAAGATTTGATCCACAAGTACAGAATCCAGGTGCTCAGCTTAAATGATGAAGGTTGGCAAAGAAACCTTTCATTTTAGAAAAGCAGCAGCCTCTCTTGCCCACAAACCATCATCCTGAGACAGCATTTCAAGCATGCAGATCCTTTTGCTTAATTATTGTAACATCAAACATCTTTGACATGAAAGAGATCAAGCAGTGGCTATGCAAGATAATGGCTTGTTTATAAAAATAATTTAAACAGCATATGAGAAGGATAAACATGCATGTCCTGCCAAAATTCACTGTATGTTCTGCAGGCTTTGGTGATTGTGAATCTCTTGACTGGCTCTTTCAATTTCTTTCTTTTTTTTTTTTTTTTTAAACCCACAAAGGAAAAAAGGCAGAGGGAGAAGGGAGTGAAGAGAAATGAAAGGAGACTTTAAAAAAAAAAAAAAAGAGTTCTCATATTTAAGGAATTTCCAACTTATTATGCTATGGAAGATAGCTGAAGAGAAAAAACATTTGTTTAACATACTACAATAGATTTTCTCTTTGAGATGTCTGTGTCTTGTCTCTTGCATGTGATAGCTTTTACATTTTAATGATTGTAGCAGCTGTCCTGTCCAAAAATGTTCCATTCTGCAGGATGTGTAATGCTCGTTACTTGCTAGACAACATCAAGATACTACTGTCTCTTATTCAGAACCTCAAAACACTTCATAAGCATTGAAGTCTCACAGTGTGCTCTGACAAATGTAAATCACTCTTATACTGATTTTCCAAATAGCTAAGCTGAGGCTCAGAGGTTATGACTGGACCAGGGCTGTGATGAGGAAATTCTTGCTTCCAGTCCTGCAATCTCACCATGAGACTACGTGCTGTTTTACTGACCTGGCCCGTCCTCCAGCGGCTCATGGGGTGAAACAAGAGGGTCTTATTTGGTGAAACCTGTCTTTTTTCAGGTGGCAGCATGAATCAGCTGGAGCCTACAGGTTCTCACTTGGCTTAGGCTTTAGTTCTTCCTGCTTGTGAACCTTGCTCATCAGTGTAGCACAGTCTGTGCCTTCTGCAACTTTAGGGACATGACTCTTCAGACATGATTGCCAACAGCTGAACAGAGGAAAGATGAAAGAGGTCACAGGCTAGCACGTTTCACTTGAAACTATTGGAGAGCCTAGTAAAGGTTTGTTTGGCTTTTGGTAATGCCCATGCTGCAGGGAAGCTAACAGTAGATGTTCTTCTGAGTTAACTGACAGTTTTGTTGAGAAACTCCCCATAAAAATGCAGTGTAACAGCTGAAGTTGGTATAATGGCTCCTTTATGTTTCAGAAGCTATTGGGATTGGGTCTGCCTGATACTTTTGCTATCTCTAGTCTCAGTAAAAACAGTTTTATGGGGTCCCAAAACAGTCTGTTGCTTCTGGCGGCCAGAGAGCTGGCAGCTCCGATGCACTGAGGCTTGAAGAGATAGTTCATTAATTCATGGCACTTTCCAGAATAAACATGGCAAACCTCCTCTGAAATAACAGACGGTAAATCCTCCTTGTCACTCAAGACTGCACATTTGTCTTCAGAAGGGGGCCATGAAAGAAGCTGTCCATCTCCTAATGAATGAAAAAATAAATAGAAGAAGAATTGTGCATTGTGTTGTACTTGACATGGTGAAGCTTCGGGATGGAATAGCAACAAACCTTTCCTCCCATCTTAGCCCTGTTAATTGTGGACCTAAACCAAGCAATGTCCACTGGGCAGGCTATCAGATGGCATAAACTATCGTAGCTCTTTGCCAGGGATCCCTGGTGGGAATGACAGCACATTTTTCTCCTTCTTTGACTTTTTGGGAAGGTAGGTGTCAACATCTCTCAGCTTTGGGATCTGGGGGTTAAGACCTCTGGTCTCTCTGTGCTGCGAGACTTGTGAAGGTTTCTGCAAGCCGGGGTTGCTCGGAGCGCACAGATGTTTTGTGCAGCTTGTTATTTTCTATGTTGGAGGTTATGAGTCAGATTACTGTTACCAAAATGTTTATGTGAAATCATTTCTGAGTCATATATTTGCATCATATACAACCTGCCTGACAATCAAAACATTCAGCACTCGGCTAATGATTATACTGAGTTTTCCAACACTCTGCTCCAACATAACATAATTACACGGCAGAGTGCAATATATTACTTTGACAGGGTTCTTCATGCGTCTTGTGATGTCAGAACATCATCATTGCTATTATTTTAAATTATCAGAGTTTGTTGCACGAAACAAAGTTAAAAATAGTGAGAGGCAGTTCCTCAGAAACAAAATGCCCTGCAAGTGTTCCTGTGTTTTTTCAGTCCCCAAGAAAACAGATTTCAAGAAGTTGCATAGTACTTTTAACTTTATTCTCTCCATAGAGGTGCTTGATCAAGGCTTATTGATTTAATTGACAGAATAGCTGTGGATATTTGCCTAAAGAAATTGTTTGGTGCCTGCGGGACTGTTTGGTAGTTTCTCTAAAATAAATTTTTTAAGATAGAACCAGAGTATTTTTAGCAGCCTAAAGTCTCTAAACTACAACTTAATACACTTTGTTTGTCACTTGTGCGAGTGCTAGAATAAATAAGAATTGCTTACAAAAGTATTCTGAATAACTAGAGCAAGCATTTAAAATTACCCTTCAGGTGTGTGAGAACTCAGGTAGGAGTGTTTGCCACCATGTTCCAGTGAATGCAGTAACTCCTCTTTAACAGTTTATTCTAGAGCAGGATGGGGAAATCTGAAGCACCCCCCAACTCTGGGCTAAGGTAATGGTCAAGGAGATGAAAAATGTATAGGGGCAAAGGGCTGCTCTTTTGTTCGTTTTAAAATACATGTCTATGAAAAAGCATATGAACGTTGAAATGGAAAATTATGTTAGGGCTGACTTGTCTGAATTTGGTTTACAGTCTTTTTGAATTGGTTTGGGAGCTCGATTATAAGTGTGAAGGGCACTGGGAGGTCCCTTTAAATATAAAATATCGTTGCATTTCATCGCTCTTACTGAACTGGCAGTGTGCAAAGTGCAGGATGGATTATGATGACATTCTTTATGTTCCTAGTGAAAAAAAGTGTGGACAATACAGTAGTGGACTTTCCTGGCTACAAGTGACTGAGCTGTGTTTAGTAATTAGGGAGCCTGCATTCGGAGCAATAAAAGCATCCCTGTGTAGTAGTAGTGAGCACCATCTTTGCTTATGCACTCTCCTTGGCCAGCGTCAGTGGCAAATACATAATTGGTCTATGAGGACCAATATATTGTGAAGTGTAGTGGAAAATGCCAAAATAAAATTTCAGTTGGATGAAGTCCATTTGTCCTGTGCTAATTTCTAGCCCTGTAAACAAACACAGCTGCTGAACGTCGAATCAGTTCTCAGAGTGGTTAAAAACAGTGATGCATTGCTAGTGAGATCACAGCAGAAAAAAAATATGTAACACATGAGGCTGCAATAAGGATCACGACTATCCTCAACTCTGATTAATTGTTTCTGTTTATATATTTTCATCTATTTATGATGCTTAGAATGTGAAGATTGGTCTGGCAATCAACAGCATTCAGCTGAGACAGTCAGAGTATTAAGTATTGATGAGCCATTTGTCATGAATTTTTGCAAAAGAGTGAATTGGCACCCAAAGGCTTGATGAATGCATATGTATGTATTTTGTATTTCTCTCTTTCATACCAGTATATCATCCATTTGGTCATCTGGGCTTTATTGTTATTTGTTTATATATATGAAGTATACATGCAGGTAGGTTTGCCTGTCACTTCATCTTAATTAAAATGTCTTTAGAAGTACTGCAACACTGAACAAGGTACGTGAGACTTCAAACATTAGAAATCTTGGGGCCAAGCCTGCTAGGTCATTGGCAAAGTAGCAGCACTTACACTGTAATTTGTCTCATGGCCCAGTTATATGTTTTGACATCCTTGAGCTGACTAATTGCTCTGGGGAAAAAAAGAATCTTGATTACTGTAGTAGAAAAGACTGTTTCCAACCTCTTCTGTCCATCACATCTGTTATCTAGGGATGGCTGCATGGTCATCCCCAGAGCTAGCAGAGTACGGCACTTTTGAACAGCATCAGTTTTAAAGTTTTGGGTATTTTATAGCCATACTGGGGCTTTGACCTGTGGTAGGTGCTTCACTCCATGCTCTCGCACAGCGCGGGTTGGTGCCACCCTCTTCAGAAGCCTCCTGGGGCTTGAGGAATAATTGGGTGTTCGTGTTACTGTGTACTGGACTAGTGCCATCATGGATTTTGTCGTGTCTGCAGAACATGACTGGGGTCCATCAGTGGCCCGGGTTCTGGAAACTCTCCTAGCCCCTACCCCAGCTCAACTACAGGCTGGCATGGAGCGTTTAAATCTCAAACTGTCAGTCTGGCACGTTCCATAAACACTAAATTGACTCAGAGTGGCTAGGTCTAGTGCTATAAAACATACCGTTCAGGTATTATTGCCAAGAAAAAAAAATCACCTGTAAATAGCAGACTTACAGCATAGGGGCTTATTTCTGTGCTTATGCTTTTTACATTTCAATTTTTGCTCCAGCTTGGCAAGAAGTTAACTTAAATGTCAAAACTATTTTTATGTAAATATATGCATTATTGAATCTCTTATTCATAAAGCAAATAGTACTTTAAATCCACACAAAACAGTTGAAGCTATATATTTTCTCACTACTGAATTTGGCTTTTAATAACTTGGAGTGAACTGTCCAAAATAAAGTTAGGAATCAAGGGCACTTTATTTTCCAGCTAGCAACATATGTATTCTTGGCTTTGCACTGTACCAATTCGAGATGGAAGAAAACCTGGATTTGTACTACAGATCCTCTCAGCAATCAAGTAGAGAGAAATATCATAGTTAAATAAACTCATTATTTTTAAATTAACAAACTTTTCTGAAACTGTATGAAGCTACAAAAAAATATGAAGGACTATTAAGAGACTGTGGAGGCTTTGATATCAAACAGTGGTTTTCTTATGTGTTTCTCCTGCTGGAAGTGCAGCCTTGTGCCAGAGTCAGATGCAGCAGCTACCCAGAAAAAAATTTCACTGCTGCTGTTTGAGGAGTAAGGACAGCAAAACCACAGCTGAGGTTAGGGATTGTGTACTAAGCCCAGGTCATAGTGGCCTGGAAGGAGATGCTTGCTGTTCTTCGTGGGTTTCATGGTTTGTCTCCATGTCATGGATTTTCTTGCCTCACTGCCCTCCTGCCTGTGGGAAGTTACTTGAGGTCAGTTCTGGATCTCGAAGATAGGGTGGGAAAAGTCACTTCAGGAAGTCATGCAGACAAGAGCTTGTTGCTGAAGACTACCTGGCCAGTGCTCTGCCACAGTGTCCTGGTGGGATCTGCCTTGTTGCTGTCTTATTTCTCCCTGCCACATGCTCAGTGTCAGAGCTGCCATAGCAGACAGGTCTCCATAGGTTTTGCCTTGCCCTCCGCTGCAGGCAGGAGTTCCCTGAGCATGTAGGTGTGTTCAGGCTAACTAGGATGGAAAGAAGAGAGATAGAGGAAAGAGGGAAAAGGGAAATCCTCGGCAGAATTGCGTGTGATCTGCCATCCCAAATTTCAGTTCAAGCTTTTAAGTACATTATCCAGCAATTCAGATCATCTCTGGCTGGGTTGCAGGGTATTTGCCTGCCACTGTGTGTGGCATGAAGGGCACACATTGCTACTTCTGCCCTTTCTTGTTGAATAAACTCAAGCTGTACTCGAGGAGAAAAAAAATGTTGGAGTGCTTTCCAGGGAAGCTGAGCTGTGAAAGCTGCTTTGGTTATCTGAGGCTGAAGTACCTGTGAAGCACAACTGGGGAAGACCCCTGGAAAAAGCCAGCCCTTGGAATGTTGGATACAATCACAAGCAAAATATGAAAGACACCACCAGAGTTGTAGTAAATGCAGCAGCTGGTCATGGGTGGGTCACGTCCAGCAAATCACTTGGACTGGCTGCTCATGCCTGATTTTATGGGCACGAAGGAGAGGGGAAACTCTGGAGAAGGAGGAATGAACTGGACCAGAGAGAGGGTCGTGGCTCCTGCCTGTGTGGGCAAGTGAATTTGAAGGATGGTGACTAAGAGATCCTGGTTTTCTAAAAATAATGCTTTCCACTGACTGAAACCACAGCTCTTGCTGATGCAGCTTTTGATTATTTTACCTCTTATTCCATCTTTCCTAGTTTGCATGATTCAGACTTATGTAAACACTAATAATGGTGCCTCATTGCGGTGAGAGCAGTGCTGTGTGAAAGAGACAAGGCTCACGGGGGCAGGAGATTTGTTCTGAAAGCCTTTTTGTCCATGACATCCCCTGTGCATCCCCAAGCAGCTGCTGGAGTGAGGGGTGAGATATCTGTCTGTCTGGTGGTGCCCAGAAGAGAAGTCTGAGGAAAATGATGTTGCTTTCTTTTCTTGCAGTGTCCTCTCCTACAAAACTTCATCATAATGACCTTTATTCTTTTTCTTTAAATGCAGTGTGTGTGAAAAGGCTGCTGAGAGTGGGGTGCTTTGGGTTGTCTTTAAACACAAGCCTTAAGGAAAAACTGAAACAACAGATGAATAAAGTGGTTGTGGTTTAGCTTGAGCCATAAATACTATTTTCCTTTTTAAATAAGTTTTTGGAAGGTGAGGGAAAACCAATTATAATTGAGTTTAAAGCAAGCAGACTATTCCTTTATTTGACTGAGATGCGTGATTCATCTTGACTGGCTTTTCCTTAGTTTTTAAGTCATTCTTCTTGTGTTGCATTCATTCTCTGAGCTTATTTTGTTAACCTTGCCACCTGAACAAATTAAGCACATGTCTTCATGTGGTATTCTCTTTATTATGTACTTGCTGGTCACAGCTGGGACACCTATACTTTCATCTGTTTCTCTGTGTAGCCAGAGGACAATTAATCCTGCAAGTCTTTTTCCCAGCCGTTGAAAACTTTTTGTGTGTTGTGCAGATTATGTGAATACACTTAAATGTCCTCTTTTTCCATTGCTTTGGCATTCCTTTATGTGCTTGGAGTGCAGAGGTAGTAAGCTAAAGTAAAACAGCTAATGCTTTCATTAGCAGTGGTGGTGTACACAAAAAGCCCGAGTCTGAACAAGAAACATAAATTCACGTTAGGACTAGCAAGGACCCTCAGAGTTATTGAAAACAAAGATGTTGTAGGCATTTTGTCAAGCAAGCTTCACAAAAATCTGTTCCAATTTTCCTCCATGGTCTCACAGGTCACAGGACTCCTGCCATCTGCCCTGGAAAAAAAAAGGCAGGAGCAAGGAAGTGAGAACCAGCACCTACAGCTGACAGCTGCTGGGGAAGATGTGCTTGGGAGCAGGAGAGATCAGCAGCGTCACTGGTGTCCTGGGTCCTCACAGCCGTGCAGCAGCTGTTAGGTGGTGTTCCCAGCTGGATGTGAACTGTTCTTAGTGTTATAGAAGGAAGAGAAAATACCTACCAGGCAAACTCCTCTTCCTGCTTTGATTTGAGGAAACTTTTGTCTCTGGTCCTAGCCTTAGCATGTGAGAGATGGTCAGTAATTCACTAATAGGGTCTGAGCAGGCTCTTGCCCCACAAGAGACACTGAGGCTCTTTGTCTAGCTTGGGTCAATACCAGATGCTTCTTCACAGGACCACAGGAAAAGGCTCAGACTGTTGATATAAGTCATAAAATGCGGGACTGATATGGTGTTACTATGGGCCAAATGAGCACGGGAAAAACAATGGTCGCCTCCCATTTTGTTGTACTCTAGCAGTACTGACAAATTTGACACATTTGTCCTCATTTCTCAAGGTTTAAGTTCCCATTTCAAGAGCTGCAGGGGCAGAGGTAAAGTAGGACAAAGCATACCTCAACTCTTCTCCCAGTTTTTCATGTAGGTGTGCACATGCTGTGCTCATGCTCTCTTCTCCTCCTGCTCAACTCCATCAGCTTTCTATTGGGAAAATCTAAAGTTCGCAGTGCGAAGATGTTGGAGGTGGCTTGTGATAGATGTAAAACACAGGTACTGTGTATTGCCTGCGGGGATGAAGGATCTGCTAGTTGAAATTTGGCTTTTTGTTCTGACTTGTGACATCTATACTGGTATAACTGTACAAGCATTGGTAGAAGCAGTGACTGAACACTGTTCAATGAATGCCCCAGACACGAGTGCTGGTTTAGATAAAGCTTGACTTTATATCCTTCTTACGTATATGATAGAGAACAGACTCAAAGATCTAACTCTGTGCAAAATTATTTTGAGTGGTATGTGGCCAGTAGGTACCCTGTGTGAGAGTAACCAGTGTGTCCAGAAAATGAGACAGTTTCATGATAGTGGGGCAAAAAGCCCTAGAGTTTAACTGAAACAGCATTAACAGATTGTCTCTTGGAATGCAATCAGCAAGCAGTAAGGTTGTTAAATAGATACAAAATTCAAGTGACTTTACTCTTAATAAAGAGACAGCTAAATAAATATTTCAAGAAAACAGTGAACTCAAATTGCAATAAATTTTATCATTTAGTGCACTTTTAAGGCCCCAGGACGGGAGTATATCTGCATTCAGGAAAGCACTTAAGCACGTGCTTTCCTGAGTAGGGACGGTCTAAGGCTTATATTTAAGTGCTTTCCTGAATGTGGGCCAAAGCCTCCTAAGAGTTTATTTTAAAGACACTCTTCCCTTAATTAAAACACTTGGTCAAATGTAACAATTAGGTGTCAGCTTGCTTACTGTCACACAGCAACTTTCTGTAGCAGCAGGCGGTAGCACTGTACAATGACTGAAGTCAGGAAGCAAAGACTGCTTCAGTTGACACTATGAGAGGAAACTCAATTTTTATGGGCCTCCCAATAGTTCCCTCTGGCAGATGCCAGCAATCTAAAATAAATTGAAGAGCTCTGCCAAGAAGTGGGCCAAAACTGTTTACAGGGTCTGCAGTGTAACCAGTCTGAGCTTAAGGCTTTTCCCCACCACAGCAGTGCTGAGCAGTGCTGAAGATCTTGCTGGTGCTGCCAGTATGTGTGGTTGGACCTCAGTCATTCTGCCAGGTGTTCTGTTCTATTTATTCAGACGTTAAATTTTTATTTGATCATTCCTCACAAGAATCCAGTTGTTCTTTTTCTCACTCAGGTGGCCGGGAGCCAGTTGTGCTAATGGCACTGTCAGATGTGCTGGGAAAAGTGGAGTCATTGCAATGCTGCTTCTCCCCTGATCCAGGGTCCTGGTTGGCTCTGAAATGTAGATGGAGCAGTGGTGGCTCCTCCTGCCCTTCCCTGCATTGGGTATTCAGTGCTTCCTGCCTGGAGGAGCAAGAGTTGCCAAAGTAGTTAGGAAGTTGCCTTGCTGGGAGGGACAGGTGTGACCTGGTCGCACTAGTAACTGTGAAAATCAAGTTGTTCTGGAACATGTTGTCAAGGAGTCCTTGTTCCCCAAAGAGATGGCCTTCAAGCATCTCCTGCAGTGCCAGGAAACACAAAAAAGTAAGGGTTTTATTCTAGCACCTTGGAGGCAGACAAGTGACTTTGATGAGAGGATTTCCATACAGAGCCCACCTCAGGTCCTGTACTTGGGGCATCCCTGTCCAGAAGCCATTTTGGTGAAGTGCTGGAAGCGGTGTTGGATTCCTGCCTTGTGGCACCCTCAGCTGTCCTATGAATGAGAAAATTCACTCTTTGGTTTTCCTGAGAAGTGGGACTTTATTTAAAGTGTGTATGGTTTGAAAGCCTGTTGCATTTTCTTTCTCTCATCTTAGGCTTAGTAAGCCTGCCCTTTACCTCATAACTAAAGCAGTTCAGTGTCTTCCTCACTTCTGCTGTCCTTTTGAGTTGACTCCGTTGTTACAATGGTTGCTCCGTCTCACTTATTTTTATATTCTTTTCTCCAAATTTGTGATCCATAATTGTGAGGTAGCTCACAGCAGTCCAAGCCATTGCCTTTTTGTGTGTGGTTCTTCTGAGTGACCCCTGCATAGAGTTTTCATCAGGTTGCAATAATCTTGATTTTTACATTTAATTTCTGTTTAATTTCTGGTGTCCAGAGATGTTAGATGTGGCAAGGATTTGAAAGGTGAGGTGAAAGCAAGTCCATGCCATGTTCAAAACTGCTCCTGAAAGATTTTCCCACACTAAGCCTCACATGCTGTTGTCCTTTTCTTGTCCTTTTGGATGTGGTTTCAATTTGACCTTGGGAGGACCTAAAGCTTGCTCTTGGCTCTTCCTGGCAAAGAGGCAAAGAACGAAGGAGAAAATCTTTTTTGTGGAAAAAGGTGAAAAAGGATGTAAGATTTGGTAAGCAAAGACTGAAAATTGCATCCCTGATAGGTTGAATTTTCCACTTTATGGAGAACGTGCCAAAATACTACAATAAAATACATAATATGTTTCCTCCGCCTTCCCATTGTAAAACTTGAGAGTCATGGCATATTAACCAAAACCAGATACATCCACTGAGTTTCCATACTCTGAAGCAGTATAGGGTGGGGTGAAGCTGGTATTAATAGGTCTATTCATCACAATAAATGTTCCTGGTAGATGTGGGTGGTTCAGACTCAGTGAAGAAATGGCTCAGAAGTGATCAGTCTCCACCCAGAGAAGCAGGAATTTTTAGCAGGGAGTGTCCCACATACCGGCAATAAAAAATGATGGCTAACTGAAGAGTCTTTTCTTGAAGGGTTTTATTTTAAATTCAGGTGACCTGAGGTTTCATTAGCACCAGGAGTCATTTCGGTTCCCCTGCTGTTTCCTAATGCAACTTGCTAATTATCGGTCTGTGCTGCATAGGTAAATCTGCATTTGATTAAGAGCTGGCTTTAGGCTGTCATCTTCTCACTTTGGTCCCAGTGCACCATAAAAAGCCCTATAAAATATGGAGGTTCTTGAGGGAGTTGGCATCTGCAGCGCTGACAGACACGAAACCAGCATTTTTGTGAATTTGTGTCATTATGTAAGCTGTACATTCTCTTCAGAAATGTATCTATTTATTCGTGGGTTTAATTGCTATTTCTTTTACAGTGGGGCTTGGAGTTCGTAATGAGAAGTTGTGCTGGGCAGTGTACCAATACATAACAGAGAAGGCAGCTCTGCCCTTGACTGCTAAGAGGACATGACGGGATGACAGGAATAACAAAAGGGGTGGAGGACAGAGTAGGAAAATGTGCAGAGATCAACAGAAAAACATGTGTCTACCCACATTAAATAAATTATTTGAAATACAGTGTGTTATGTATCAATATGCAGGAATATTCATTTTACAGTATTTCATATCACATTTAGAGATTTACATGGTTTTTTAATCTTTAAGGAAAAGTAAGGATTTTACAACATTTATTTCTGTACAGGCAGAATAGTCTTCTGTACCTAATCTTGTTTCCATTTGCCTGGGAGGCATGTGTACATGGAAATCATCTTTAGGCTGGTGCAGCTGAAACAGAAAATGAGACATCGGTGACATCTGGGTTTAGAACTTGGATATCTGCTCAAAAATGGATGTTTTGAACTCTCTGCTTGGTGGAGAGCAGAGGGATCATTTCTCTTGTTGAGTGATGGACCTATATTGATGGTTGATCTCAGCAGAATATACAGAATCACTCAATTTTGGAGAACAGTTTAGGGGATTGAATCAGTCAACTGAACAGGAGAAGAGCAAGCAAATTTCTATTTCAGTGCAAAGCCCAAACATGGACAGAAAGGAACCTTTCCCCTCAAAGTTATTTTTCTGGGGGGATGGCAAGAGTTCACAGAGGGTTTTTGACACAAAGCAGTCACTGAGGTAAAGGTTGTTTGCTGCCCGCAGTGTTTGCTGTGGGCATTTTCAGAGGCTATAGGCATGGCTTTGCATTTCATGGTATATTCTACAGGGGAGCATATGAATTCCCTGGAGGTGAGGAACACATTCTTCCTCTGTCTGATAGATGGGCTTTCTGGCCATTTTGATGTCCATACTGTGAAGTCACAGAGACCAAGTGGGTTGAACAATGGACAAAAGTTGCCTGAGAAGGCTGGAAATGCAAATGCATTCCTCTTTCTTACAGTAACACGGATGTTTGTCTCAGCCCTGAGTTTGTTTGCTGTGGGCTTTCTGCAGCGATTGAAGACAGCTTGTGCCTCGGTGGAGGAACATTGTCTGTTCAGCTGTGCTAGGGCTCGTAATTTGATCAAGTAATTCTGAGGTGGTCGCATTTTTGTGGATGAGTGTGGGAGGCTGTGTCCCACGTCGCACCCTTGCTGTCTTGGGTTTTACCATTTAAGCCTCCTGTTTGCTGATTACGTAAATGCTGAGGTTTCATTCTTAGGGCTTCATTTCTGGGTCTTCCTGTTCTTAACTTTGAAGAAGGCAGCGATCTCCACCACAGTCCAGCCAGTGTTCACAATGTGACTTCTAGATTGGCTTTGTACACACTGTGGTTTGCACTGATGAACTGCTAGCCCTCATGGGTGAGAGGTGGCTGGTGCCAGGGTGAGCTTGGATGCTTGTGGACTCCTCTGAAATATGTGGCAGTGAGGAATTCAGATGGTAAATCACGTTCCTGGTTGGTGGTGGTGAGAACAGATGAGTGGTAAGCCAGCCTGAAGTGAAAAAAGTGGCCAAGGCTGGGGCCAGGAATCTGCATTGGTCAGTGATGGAGGGGAGAGAAATGTGGGACCGGTGAAACAGATGAATCAGGCAAGAATGTTTCTGCATAGACTCCTGGGTGGAGGAGTGAGTGAGGTGGATTACTGATGCACTGTGTGAGCAAGTTGGGGTGTAAGGCTGCTGCTGAGCTTCTGGTGGTAGCTGGCACAGCATTGCAAAAATGCAGTGCTTTTTGTGGAAGCAGTGGTAAACGGCGGCATTAAAGAAATTGAAAGAGTGTTCTTATGACTTGTGAGATGTTGAATTACCCCACAAAGTGATGGTTTGAGGGAGTGGACAAGTTTGCAAAGAAAGTTGCCGTAATTTTGCTGCTGTTGACTTTCAGTGATGCTCTAACCTAATCTCAACCACATCTGCAAGAAGGAGGAAAAGGCTCTTGAGCTCTGGGTGCCAGAGTTCCTGCTCCAAGTTGTCCTTTGTCCTGTCTGTGGCCAGTCCTCCTTGCGGATGAGCTGGGTGCCAGCATATAAAGGTCCCTCCACTTCCTGGGACCGGCCTGAACACCCCTGCCAGGGATATAAAATTACTCCAAACCCTGTATGTTGCAGCATACCTGATGGAGGGGGATGGCTGGGCCTGACCTTTGCTTGCCTCTTCTGGAAGTGCTGGGGGCCACCAGCTTGCAGTGATTTTGGAATCTGAGTTAGCTCACAGATACCAACAACTTGGCTTGAAAGTAACCCTCCTCCTACTTCTCACTTTTAGAGATTAGAGGTGTATTTTTGATTAGTTCTAGTAAATAGCAGTTTTGGTATTGCATAATTATGACTTGACATGAGTTGCGTTGATGGGTTTCAGCATTATTGTTGGTCAGTCTTTTTTAAAAATTAACATTTTAGCTTTTTTAACAAAAGAGCTAAAGTGTTATGGTTTGGACTTTTTAAGGACATTATTCTTCTTTCTATTGAAATAGAAATGAAAAAGGGAAGAAGAAAATTTTAAAAAATAGTGTCTTTTCCATTAAGAAAGATTCTTTTTTCTATCCTTTTACTGACATATGTGATGGTTATTTGCAAAAGTTTCTTTCATTTTTTTAAGAGCCTCCAGCCATTTTTGCTTGAAGGAAATGTTTTAAATATGGAAAACATTATTTTTCATTAACTTGATTTATCATTAACTAAATTTTGGAGGGTTTTTCTTGCTGTGAGCTCAGTTTACCAATTGAATCTACCTAGCTGGTCTCTCGAATCCATTTTTGTCAGTGGGTCTCTGAATAACAGTAGCCCTCTTCTTTTTTTGCCAGAGTAGGATTAGAATGAAAGAACTGGCCAAAAGACAGAGATTGCACATAGATTAAACAGTTAGTCCAGACAAATTATACAGAAAACATGCATCTCATGCATTGTGAAAAACACCAGGGGTAAAAAGTATCATCTTTTGAAAGTTAGCTTGTAGAGTGCAAAGAAAATAACCAGATTGTAGACTTTGGAGCAAATTTTTTGCTTCCCTTTTAAAATAATTGAAAAATGAGTTCTTTTCATACAGTCAAGCACAAGTATTTTAGTTTTGACCTTGCCTTTTCATAACTTTTTCTTGCACAGTTCTTCAAAAATTCCTTTACTGTCTTTCTCAGATTTTATCTCAGAACATGTGTTTTTGTCATTAATTTCATTCTTAAGCCTTCATTGTTTTACCAACTTTTTGTTGGCTTACAGTCTATCTGTGTGTGTCTTATTATCAGTTCCAGTTCAGTTTTTCCTACGAGCGTGATTTCGTCTCCTTCCCTTCCTCCCCCCTTTCCCCTCCAAGACTCTCTTTGTAGTGCTAAGCTTCTGATAGCTGGAAGACTGTGAGGGGGTACTGATCCTCCTGCATCGTCTTGCGTTTGTCCCTGAACATTTCTTACTGGCCACCTTTGGAAACAAGGCTCTGGGCTTCCTGGGTCGTTGGTCTGCTCTATTAAAGCTGTTTCTGTGATCTCATCAATCTGACTCTGGTTAGGGCTGTAAATAAGCGTGACTTGCTAAGTGCCACATCGCAGACAGAAGGATCAGCTTCAGCCCTGTGTCAGCCTTTGCTGACTGTTATTTTGATTGAGCAAATGAAAAGGAGGGAGATCCTTCCATTTTTGAGCTTGTCATAGAGCAGTATCAAGAGACTGTATTGGAAATTATCCCTTTGCTTGCATGTTGCTGGTTTTCTTTTCTGAGCAGCTTTGCCCAAGTATTGCCTTGAAGCACCTGCCTCCAGGGCAGGGGCTTGTGAGCAGACCGACAGGGACCCGCAACCACTTCTGTGATTTTTGCCCCCCTCAGCCTTTTCCCACACGAAAACTGTAGGGAGTGGATTGCCAGCCTTTCTTTTTTTGTGTATTTCTAGAGCAGAAATGAGCAACAGAGATCAAACTCCTCAGGTTATTGTCTTTACTGAAAATAACAAGTTGGTTAATATCTTTGTTCTTTGCTTTTCAGTCTTTAGATCTGAATTCTCCTGTAGAAGTCTAGAAACATAACTTTAGATGCCATTTAATACCAGAAGGAATTGTGTTTACTGGCTGACTCAAGGACTTTGAGTATATGACAACAAATATAAGTGTATATTATAAGACCCATGATAAAACTTCTCAGTATGGGAATGAGATGAAGCGCAATATTGATGGTGCAAGGTCATCAGCTGTACTGTGGCTGCAGGAAACCCCTTCCTGTTGGTCCGCTGGACAGACTGTGCACCAGGCAAGCTGATGAGAAAAGTAGGTACCAGTAACAGCTATTTCAGTTCTAGATCTGTTCGTTAGAGGTCCTTGAGCAGATACTCAAGTGGTGAGCTACAGGCCTATAAAACAAGTAAACCTGTTGTCAATATGGACTTTGAGTTATGAGAGCACAAACAGGGGGTAAGATTTTGAGGTAAGATTGTTTGATTTGGACATACGTACAATTAGAAAAAGAAAGATGTGCAAACAGATGTTTCGAAGTTTTGTTTTGTTTTGATTATAAGTACTCAGTCCTAGCTCAAGGTTTTTTTTAGGCCAAGTTGTGGTTCAAGGCTGGTGGGAGATCTTACAACTGATTTAGAAAGCCCTGAAATGACTCAGAAAGTGATCAACAGCATAAATTGTAGTGATACCCATAGACATCACTGACCTATGGATTCAGAGTGGACAGGGAAGCTGAGCCTCTGCCAAGTGGCAGTCCTGCAGTGGGGCTGCTTTCACTGATCCTGGTCTATGCACTGTGCATTATGTTTCGGGAGGCAATGCTGTGTTTCTGTGTGGTTTTTGGATCCTGTGAGAATTTTGTTGGTTTGGTTTGGGTCTTTTTTGCAGTCAAGTGAGTGGAAAAATTAGAAATCTGTTGCTGGCATAAGATTTTAGTAGGGTTGTATATGTGAATGAAAAGGAGCTGCAGGTTTAGTGTCCACTGAACGAGTCAGTGGGATGGCAGTGAATGGCCTGTTTGCAGCTGACAGGCTCTGGAAATTCTTTGTAAAAAAGAGTGGAGTGAATTATTCCAACTAACAGATCTGGGGTGTTCACAAGCTACTCACTGACAACTGGAAAATGGAATAACATCTTTCAGCTGGATAAATCCTTGAAGGATTAGTAACCTTGAGAACAGTAGCGCTTGATGGGTGGGAAGACTGCTTCAATAAATAAAGAGCATTAGTTCAAGAGTTTTTGTTGGTTTTTTTTTCCTTTTATAAGTTGAAATTTGGAAAGACACCTTTCATAGCAACTGTCAGGAAAAGTGAGCATGAGATGAATTGCCCTCACCTCCTTGAGAATCCTCAAAGAGCTGGTTATTGTCAATCTCAAAACCTCTCTTGATGATTTTGAGAGGCCTTGTCCTGATTTTAAAGAAGTGCAAGAAAGAGGATGCCAGAAATTACAGGCCTATCAGTCTCACTTCAGTATGTGGTTAAGTTATGGAGAGGATTATTCTGGGAGGTATTGAAAAACACCAGGAGCACAACACAGCCATTGGTCACAGCCAGCACAGCTTCATGAGAGGAGAGTCCTGCTTATCAAACCTGATTTCCTCGTATGACAAGGTAACCCACCCAGCTGACCAAGGGAAGCCAGCCGATGTAACCTTTCCGGATTTCGGTAAAGATTTTGATAGTGTCTCTCACAGAATCCTTCTGGACAAACTGTCCAGCACACAGCTAGATAAAAAACACATCATGTGAGGGGTGAACAAATGGCTCATGGGTCAGGCACAAAGGGTTACAGTGAATGGGGTGACATCAGACTGGGGATCTGTCACTACTGGGGTTCCACAGGGCTCCATCCTCAGCCCTGTGCTCTTCAACGTCTTCATAAAATACTTGGGTGCAGGACTGGAAGGGACACTGAGAAAGTTTAGACAATACAAAACTGGGAGGAGCTGTTGACCCCCTCGAAGGCAGAGAGGCCCTGCTGAGAGACTTGGACAAATTAGAGATGAGCGATTCCCAACTGTATGAAGTTCAACAAGGGCAAGTGCTGGATGCTGCATCTGGGATGGGACAACCCTGGATGTACGGACAGACTGGGGAATGAGAGGTTGGAAAGCAGCCCCATGGAAAGGGACATGGGGGTCCTGGTTGATGGCAAGTTGAACATGAGTCAGCAGTGCCCTGGCAGCCAGGAGGGCCAACCGTGTCCTGGGGGGCATCAGGCACAGCATGGCCAGCCGGGCAAGGGAGGGGATTGTCCTGCTCTGCTCTGCACTGGGGCGGCCTCACCTCGAGTGCTGGCGGCAGTTTTGGGAGCCACAATATAAGAAATATATGAAGCTATGAGAGAGCGTCCAGAGGAGGGCTAAAAAGATGGTGAAAGGCCTTGAGGGGAAGTCTTACGAGGAGTAATTGAGGTCACTTGGTCAGTTCAGCCTGGAGAAGAGGAGACTGAGGGGAGACTTCATTGCAATTTACAACTTCCTCGTGAGGGGAAGAGGAGGGGCAGACACTGATCTCTTCTCTGTGGTCACCAGTGACAGGATCCAAGGAAATGGCCTGAAGTTGTGTCAGGGGAGGTTTAGGTTGGATTGGATATTTTCACCCAGAGGATATTTGGGCACTGGAATGGGCTCCCTAGGGAAACTGGTCACAGCACCAAGACTGACAGAGTTCAAGATGCATTTGGACAATTCTTTTGGGCACATGGTGTGGTTCTTGGGGATGGTGCTATGCAGGGCCAGGTGTTGGACTCAATGATCCTGATGGGTCCCATCCAACTCAGCATATTCTGTGATTCTCTGGTTCACCTGTGAGCTGTCTGAAATGTATCATTCCTCTTTACTCACTGGGCTAATGGGTTTCCAAGATGGAGGATTTACTTCTTCCATACTCACTTCTCTTAGATGTTTCTGACACTTTATCTCAGACTGAGTTTCGTTTTGACAGTCCATCACTTCTGTGAGCTCAGAATGTAGATGATACAGGTTTGGATTGCAGTTTGGGGGATGTGAAAGGCACTTTGGAGAACTCAGCAGAGCCCTCTGGTCTATTCAGGACAGCAGCGCTTTGTGTATGGATAACTTCTCTGTGGATCAGGTGTATTACCTTGATGAAGTACTTGCAAGGATTAAGGAGGACGTGCTGGTACCTGACCCTACATTTTTTCCCTTGAAATATCTTGGGCTGCTGAGCCACTGCTGAATCTAGAGTCCAGGAGAAATCTGTTGCACATGGCAGCCCTCCCCTGTGGCAGGAGGTGCTGGGAGTGTTGGGGTCCCCAATTCCAGTGCAAGTATTACAGGAGGATCTTAACCATGATCCCTGGCTGCAGAAAAAGTACATCCAATTTAGCCCAAAACCATACTCAAAAGAAATGAAAATTTCCTGACAACTGGAAATGCTGTTTTTCTGCCAGCACTATACCTGGCTCCAATTTCATCTCCTAATGGAAACAACCTGCAAGATCCTAATTACTGGCTGACAGCTTGGGACAGAAGAGGTAATGGCACTGCTAAATGCAGGAAGGAGATTTCATCAGGGCTTTGTCAACTGCCCTGCCTACTCATTGATGTAAGGCAATGACTCCACTGTGGATCTGTGGTCTGGCCCCAGGTCCCTGTCTCGGACCGGATCACTCTGCAGTATGGATGTGATCTGGATCAGCTGTGAACAGACGACATGGGATATAATGCTACCTCGGTGCTTTTATGTTGGCCTTATGTTGCCTGTGGGAGGCACAGACTGACAGATGACTTGGCCAGGAGCCTGCCAATACAAAATCGAATAGGTAGCAAGGAGTGGAGCAAGATTCAACCACCAGAGGAAATTTTTACTCCATCTTGTTTCTTGATCACATTTTTTTGATTTGGTAGTAGGAGTTTTAAAATTGGATTCACCGTACCAGCAAACAACAGCATCAGCATTAATACTGATTTTCACCCCCTTTCCTTCTGCTTTTTTTAGCTAGATAATTTTGAAGATCTGAATTGGAGCTTGGCTTCACTCAGCACAACAAGGGGCCAACAAGAGCCATTGAAGATGTGATTTCTAGAATGGCATCCTGAAAGTAGAAAGGCAGACAGCAACCTCTAAACTGTCTCTGCCACCAAAGGATGTAGGTTGCGGGACTCCCCTCTCGAAGGTAGAATCTGCCATCCTGACTTTCCAGGTGGCTTCAGAGGTGCTTCTTTTAGTGCTGTTACTCCTTTCGAAATATGGTTTGTCTTTCCTCTTCTGTTTTTTTGGTGTTTTTTTAGTGTTTTTTTTTTTTCTTTTCTGGTGCTTAAAACCAGTTTTGCATATTTTTTTTCTTGCTGGAATTCTTGACAGTTTATCATTAGAATCACAAATTATATATTTGTTTAGCAGCCCAGTCTACAGATCCTTTTTTGTTCTAATGAACCTGAAGAAGTTAACATAAGCAATTTTGTAGTATAATGTAAGAACCTTTAAGTGGTTATTATAGGCTCTTAGATGTGTTCATAAACAGTTACCCCAAATGTCCTCTATTAAATCTGTGCCCCAGAAAATAGTAGGGTGGGTTGACCTCGCCCTTTCCAGAATTCTTCATTCCTGCTTGTAGGCACACATGTGTACAGATCTACTGATGTGCCTAGTTTGTGTGGCAGCTAAATGTTTACGTGATTTCATTGCAGCTCGTGCAAGGTGACTCTCTCTCTTGCTTCTGCATTGCCAGAAAACCTTGGCAATTTTGTAATTTCAAGGTTAAATATAGGTAGACCTAATATAGATGTTGCATAGATGTACAGTATTGATACATTAAAAAAAAAGGAGGAAAAAGAAAAAAAAAGCCCAAATAAACCAAATAATAAACTCAAACCCCCTCCCAAATTCCCTCGACCTTCTGTGGTGTGAAGACCCTCTGGGCTTTGCTCAAATCTCTTCTTCAGGTCTGGGTGAGAACAGGCTCAGAGATTTGTTGTCTCTTAACTTCTTTTAAGAGGGTTTCCTTTAAAAATCTGTTTATGGTTGGGGCGGACATGCCTGAAAAAATATTTGCACATAAAACAGCTGTTAAGTGAATCTCCACACACTGAGATCAAGAGAACGTGAAGAAATATGTACTTCCAAAGACCTCTCTGCCAACTTGGAGCCTCCTTCAGAAAGTAAATACAATCGCCCTACAAGTCTCTGGTAACTTAGTTACTGAAAAATAAATTGAGCTACTTAGACCCTTGAACCCTCTTATTTTTTTTCTCCCCCTCCTGCTAGGTCTGAAGCAAATGCATAAAATTGTGCTGGAGCCAAATAGATTGATTTTAATGTTTCTTTGGTATGTTGTCAGCTAGTCAAGTGCAGGCAGCGATGGAGTTCATCTGTGTGTGAACTAACCACATCCAGTCATGCAGCTGCCAGCCTTCCAGCAATAAACTAAAATGTCACAAAGCCCTTTTTAAATCTCCCCTTGATGCCACTTGCTAAAAAGATCATCACTTGTGAGGGGCTGTTGGAGGTGCAGTACAGTGTTATTAAGGACTTTTCCTTGTTTATAGTTTTAACTTGTCTTTCCTTCTCTTGCCTGACCCCAAAAGCAGAGGGCTCACTGGTGCGGCACGACTCAGTTTTGTTGTTTTTGTTTGTTTGGGGGTGCCATTTGATCCTGGTGTCCTTCTAGTCAGGGTGCTTAGGTCCCAGTTCTCCACTGCAACTTCATGGCCCTTTAAAACCCTCTGCGGCCACAGCCAGAAGCAGTTGGTGGTGTGCTACAGATGTTTTTACAGTTCGTTTCCAAACAGCTGCTTTTTCCTTCTTTCGTCTGTTTTTCCTTTATTTATCAAGTCCCTGAGGAAGGCTGACTGCTCACAACCCTGGCAGGGGCTCCCTCTGTAAGAGCTGTAGCACGGAGCCTGGGGGCAGACCCCTGGCAGCACCTGCTACTGCTGGGGGGGGTCACTTCAGCAGGTTGCAGTGAGCCCAGGCATAGGGCTCTGCAGGCTCAGCCGTGGGCAGACAAGCCAGTGTACCTACAGCTTCTCCTAAAATGGTCTGGGAAAAAGATGGAAAAGCACTTGAGACAAGGGTTGGTCGTGCCAGGGCCCCTCTACGGTGGCTGGAGCTGTCCTCTGCCTTGAGGGCACACCATCTGAATATGTTTTGTCCAACTACGGATCCTTCAATGAGCTCCTTGCATTAAAACATCAAGGCATGTGCCCTATCTATCATCCCGGAGCGGAGTGCACACTTACTCACCTGCTGTTGCTGTCCACCCGCAGAGTTCCCTCATGTGCCTTCAGCAGAGATTTGTCCTCTGCTGAAATAAAAAGTTTTGATTGCAGGTAGTGGGGAGAAGGAAGAATGAAAACAAGCCAGAGGGCCCTATTTGGCCAGCTGACAAAAATCCCCAGGCGTTCGCGACCAATCCTTGGCTCATGAGACGGATTTTTCCCATTCATATTCCCTTTCAGGAAGCAGATTTCTGTGGATTGTTTCGGGGGAAGAAGTCCGAAGGTGAATCCTTTCTCCACTTGCCCTCTAACAAAGTTGTTTGTTTCTTAAATTGTTTGCAAAATCACAAATATATTTCATCTGCTGCTTTTTCTTTTAATTTTTTTATGGCAGTTCCTTTCTTTGTGGAGCACAGGACAGGCGAATGCTGTTGGGAGGCTCCAGGGTTATTACAGCCATGTTTGCTTCTGTTGTGTGGGCCACAACAGAACCAGGGGCTGCTTTTCCCCAACAAGGTTTCAAGCTTTAGAGCAGCAGATTAGAGATGTCTTCTGGACTGGAGGAAGCTAGAATTGGTTGGTTGAGGGTCAGGTCCAACTTTGTTAACTCGAATGGCTATCAGCTCTTTCGTTACCGTTTTTGTCAAGTCTGGGCTGGGCAGATAATTACTTGTGACAACTTCACAGCTCTGAGAAATAAGGTTGATTTTTTTTCAGTTCAGACTCTCAGAGCAGCAGCTGGAAGGTTGGATGCCAAACCAAAGGGTTTGCTGGATAAAGAGACAAGTGATAAAATGATTTTGTATTTTGCGATTATTTTGTAAAAGAGCTCAGCTGGCCACCCAGAACAATGAGTTAAATTAGCTGTGTGGTCTTGCAAAAGGAAGTGCTAGACACTGCCATTCTCTTTTAATAAATGGCCATCGTGCTCTGGCTTCTTGCAGAGCATGGGGAGTGGGTGCAGCTCTGGCATGGAAGAAAGAAGCACTGAGAAATCAAATTTGAATAGAGTAGATTCTATGCAGGCTGGCAGGGAGGTCTGTCCTGGAGAGCAGTGACAGGGGGCCTGAAGGATAGTCTTCTGCTTGAGCTGATTTCTGGGGATCCTCAGCAGAGGGTGAAGTGGAGGTTGCCTGTGGCGGGGAAGCAAAAGGGGCAGAGGGCAGCACCACTGCTGGGGGTCCTGCCTGTCCAGGGGCAGGGGGGAAATCAGTGAGATTGGGTGAATTGGTTTGGGTTCCTATCCAATGTGTGCTTGTGCAGCAGGAAAACCAGAGGGTTGCAAGGATACCTGAGAGGAGGGTCGAGGCAGGAGTGTGGTGGCAATCGCCCTCTGGACTGGGGTCAGGGTGCTCATGAAAGAGAATCATGTGTAAGTAATCATTGTGGAGACATCCCCGTGTCTGTCCTTCATGCCTGTTGCCCAGTTTCCTCACAACTGGATCAGAAATGGACCCTTCCCTTCCTTTCACTTGAGCAGACTACTGTTCTGCAAGTGGTTGCAGGTGATTTCTCATTTGAAATATCTTCCAGCTTAGCTTTTGAAAGTGGAAGTCGCTTTTTGTTGGCATTTGAGTTGCGTCACTCCTGTCAATACTCCCCTTTCTACATCACTGTCACTGATCTGCATCTCCCATGTCAGATTAAGTGGGCTGAAGCTGAACATGCCAGACTCAGTCAGTGGTGTCATGCAAAATTAAATGCCATTTCTTTGCCTGTTGAGTCAGGAGGGCCAAGAACAGGGATGGCGTTTGCTGATTAACTCATTTCCATATTTTTGCTATTTGGCAGTAGCTTTGAGCTCTCTTCTCTTTTTGCTGTAGCAGTTGGTTTGTGTCAGAGCTTATCTGTTGAAGTAAACTCTTCAGAGTTAGCGTGGTGAGAGGCAGTTTGGTATCAGCAAAAAAATTATGCAGCAAGTTTTTCCTATGATTTCATCGTTATTATGGCATTTGCAGTATTAGGAAATGCTCTATGAAAAATATTATAAGGCTAGAAAGGTGTATTTGGCTTTCACATTTTTAAAGATATTATTTAGGACAAAACTACTTTTTAAGGTTAATGAAACAGTAGGAGTTGGGATTTTTTTATATCGTGAAGTGAGACATCTTTATTCCTAATAAATAAGAGATCTGATTTCTTTTTTCAGTTTATGTAGGTCGACCAGTCCTGCCCAGATGCTAGCTTAGTAGACAGCTCATCTTTGCCTTTGAAACCTACTTGCTTCTGATTTAGGTTTGAATACCACAAAAGCTTAAGCTCATACTTAAACCTGTGTACTTGGAAAAGACTCATTAAAATTGGAGTGGAACGTGTACAACTTGAAAAGCTGCGCGCATGAGTGCCATTTTGGAGGACTGATGAAGCACTTGGGTTCAACTGAATGAGAGCAATGCTATGGTCTGCGTAGCTTGAGAAGCATAACCATACATCTTCCTGAGAGCCTCTTTCTGCAACCCCTCCTCTTACAGAGTTGTTACTGACTGACTTCAGTGAAAGATCCACGCTGAGAAACTTTGTCACCCATGATCGTTGCGTTTCAATGGCTATTTAAAAAGACTGTCTAGAAGTTTACCCTTTAGAGAAGATGATGGGAAAGCACTTAATTTCACTTCTGTTTAGGATTATTTTTGGCCAAGTTTTTTTACCAAAAAGGGCTTAGTTTCAGAATACTAAATGTGAAAATCTGTACTGCATGACTTCATTTATTAACAACAGAAAAACTGTCCCATATGCTTTACTGGCAGGGAAAACATATTTTTACATAATAGAAGTAGAAATAATTAGAGTAGAAAATATTGTTCCCTCTTGGAAACATTACAGCATATTAAATATGAACTTGGGAGCTAGATTTCCAAACAGTTTGATTGTAAAAGCTTATTACAGTTTGATGTATGCCCTGGTATCTTTCACTTATGTTGGTTGTAGGCATATTAGTGAGCTAAGAAAATGTCAATTGATGGCTGTAAAATTATGAATGTGTGTCTTGCCACTCCTGAGTCTTCAAACAGTTCTCAGGGAATACCTTTGCTTTTGTGGAGCTTAAAACTGGAAGTGCAGTTTTCCTGGCTAAATAAGTGAAGGAAGTACATACACAACTGGCCTTTTATGCCTGAAGAGCTACTCCAAGCATTGACATTTATGAACACACTGCTTTGTTTGGTTTATGCTGACATCTGGAAGCCTTAATCTGAACTGGTGCTCTCCTGTTGTGCGAGGCACTCTACGTAAGGATCAGTCCTTGCCTAGGAGAGTTCACAATCTAATTAAAACTAGATGCAATAAGTGGCTTTACCAAAAATTCAAAAGGGAATGGGAAGAGGGAAATGGTAAAGCATGGTGGTTTTTGTTGTCTCTGGATTCATGTTAAAAAAACCCCAAATTCATAGGAAAAGTGTGAAAGCAGTATTTTAAGTTATGAAACTTGTTGTTTTGCTGGTACACTTTGCATTTTTTCACAGTTGGATTTCTACAGCTGTGTTCAGATGAAGGTTTGAAGGTTGCAATGGTGAAAAGATCTCCTGGCGAGAGCCTGGACAAGTGCAAAGCTCATGGAGACACATCTGCTGGAGTCTTGGACCTAAGTGCTGCAGCCTCAACTGTCAGCAGCTCAGTCTGCAAAGAAACACAGGCAGAGAACTAATAAAAGTCTCTGCATTATTACACTCCCACTGGGTATCCTTGACCAGACATTTAACATATGCCTTGACCTGTTCATGATTCCAGGTTGCTTCTAGTACTCTCTCTGCCTTTGATTACAAGCAAGTTGCAACCCATGTTGCTGGCAGGAGCGAGCCCTGTTGGAAAAAACGTAGGTGTTGTCTTGTAAAACAGGAGGGTTAAACCACTACCTGGTCCTCCTTAGGAGTCCCGCAAGACAGGTTTGCAATGAGCAGCAGCAATGCACACTTTGCTGTGCTGTTCCGCTGGTGTCCTCTCTCCTCCACCTGGGGACATGGTGGCTGCATCCTTCTTGTCTATTAAGGAGCCTTTCCACAGGGACTGGCAAGAAGGACACCTTCTGAGATGGCTTCCAGTCGACATTTCTTCTAGAACCTGATCTGGGAGCAACCACTTCCCTTCCCATCACTGTGCCCCTCTAGAAAGGTTACAAACATTTCACCAGGAGTTTATTTGTTCAGGGCACACTTCAGCACAGCAGTGCCAGTAAGGAGCAATCTTTGTGGAAACATCTGCATCGTAACAAACTTACTGTCATTAAGAAAAGGAAGAAGTTTCTTGTAACTCTAGATGTATGAACTAAATCTTATATTCAGTTTTTATATTTAAACCCCCGTTATTTTTAATATAGACTATTACTGGAGGTGGGGAGGAAAGAACTCTCTTTGGAGAGATGCCTTCAGGCAGTAAATGCGATCAGAAAAAGTATTTAAAGACTGGCCTAAGCACATTTTAGCAATACTAAAAGAAACCAAAGGCAGAATTCATGGTGGTTTTTGTTAGCGTATTAAGTGAGCTTTTGTTATCATCCTGACTGTCTGGTCAGAGAATGTTTTATTCATTAGGCAGAGCAAGTTGGAGTATAACTTCTTTTACTCTATCTTTGTGTTGGATTGCATGTTAAATGTTCACATGTGCTTTCATGAACAATGAAGAAAGTATCTTGGGTCACAAGTAAGGTAAGATTTGAATTAAGATTTTTGACGTGGAACACACAGATGAGAACAAATTAATGCATTTGTCAGCTGGGATTGCAGAGACCTCCTTGAAAAGGCTTCAGGTGTTGTTAAAATCCCACCCATAAATTATCCCCCAAAATACCTCTTCCCTCTGTCTTGTCACAGAAATCTAGGAAGTGGTGTGATTTGTCATGAGGCTGTTTCAGTCCCAGGCTCTCTGTGACAGCAGCAGCTTGCAGGCAGATGGGTGCTCCTTTGATTTGCTTCTCTTGCCCAGACTTCAAATGAGACTCCATGTAGCGTGAGATTTAATAGCACCAGAAACCAAACCCACATGGCTTGACTTGAGGAGGTACTGGGTTCCTATGACCATCCTTGGTGGCAGTTGGGCTTGCAAGTGGCACTGCTGCCCCAGGTATGTGTAACTGAGCCCTCGCTAAGGCTGCCATCGGCGTCTTTGTCCAGAAAAGCTCCTGTTCATTTTATTGGCCTTTGAGTTAGACCCTGTGTTTGGCAGGCTGTACTTAATCGTGCTGTCACTGAAGGACAGCCTATTTGTTCTTCCCATTACCCATGTTTATGGACTGTCGGCAAGCGCCGTAGGCTGTTAGCTGCCTCTCCGTGCCCACGCTGTCTTCATAACCAGATATTTCCACAGCAGAAAAGGGGATTAGTCACAGGAGGAAGCAGGTGTGTCATGTATAGGAAAGAGCATGATTAAACAGTGGTATTTTCTGCTTAGGCTTGTGCAGTGGACTGGAGGAGTCATCCTCAGCACAGCATCCCGTGCGGTTCAGCTGCGAGGCTCAGGGACAGGAATACCCCCAGGCTAACACCTGCATTTTGTACAGAAGCATGCTGCCTTTAACTAACCCACAGGAAGTTTTCTCCTTACTGCTTGTGAGCCTTTGGAGGAGGAAGGAAAAAAAGAGTCCTTGAATTCACAGTAAATATAGTTATGTGCTAATTCTTTTGCTCTTCTTTAGATAAAGGCTTTTCATGTCTTTCCCCTTGAAATTTCTGGGTTTTCTGCTGAGTTTTGCCACCCCCGTGATTGGTGGGGATCTGAGAACCCTTGTCTGAGGAAGGCGGTGTGAAGGGAAGAGGAGAAGTTTCGGCTTGCTGCTGTTGGTACCAGCCAGAGCAGGTGGGAAGGTCTGCTCTTCGTGTTGCTCTCCTGTACCTATGCCTGCCATGCTATGTTTGTTCCTGACTCTCCTGGTGGGCCAGCAGCCAAACGTGGGTTTCCAGAGTGATGCTGTAGTTACTGGGGTCATTTTTACTTTGTCTTAACCATAGCAGGCCCTTGTTTTAGCAGCAGTTTTGCTCACAAGTCAGACTGCCAGTGCTTGCAGAGGGAAGGTGTGTACCTTGATTAAGTCTGCACCTTGGCATCCTTCTTACTTTTCACTATATCAAAATAGCCACATTTCTGCTTTTCAAACCCAGGCTGCAGTTGCTGTGGAAGGCTTTATTTTTGTTTTATTTAAAAGCTTCGTTTTTGTTTGTTATGTTGCTAGACCAAAGTTGATCTCTTTTGAGATGTTGAAACCTTTTAGAGAGAAACCTATGAGAAGTCGCACGGTGAAGCTGGTTTTTCCCTGGTTGGGTCTGAGTGCTTCTTAAAGAGAAGCAAATGCAGATAAAGGGAAAATTGTTTCCTCTTCACCAACGTTTTAGGAGTAAATTTCACCTTCAGCTGCACCTGTGTTACAACTACTCCCGTGGCAAAGGGGGACAGAATTTAGGCTTTGATTCTCTGATCTACTGAGACAAGGTTCAAATGGATTTTTCCCAGTCACATGTTGCCTGCATATTTATTTTTCTAATATGCTCATCAATAGTTTTAAGAAATGGCCGAAAAGGTCCAGAATGTAAGTTTATTGTTATGCTACTGTTGTTCAGGCAATTCAGAGTAAAACACTACATGTATTTTGAAAGAGACAAAATAAATACTAGAACTTTGTACCTCACTACCCTTCCGCAGTTGCTCTGTATATCAACAGCAGTAATGAAGGAATAACACAAAGATAGTCACCTCCCTGGAGTGGTTTCTAATGTGCAAACAGAATTTATGGGGGTGCATTGTTCAGGAAACTTGTTTTCTCTATGGCAGATACTGCAACCAAGTTTATGAAATGATATGTCACTGAAAATAATCCCTTGTATTTTGACAATGGCTTCTGAAACCCCCTATCCTAGTTCAAGGATTATCTTAATCTGGATCAAGAGATACTGATGAGAGCTTGCAGGAGGCAAAAGTATTTAGGGGTGCTTTATTTACTTCAGGCAGCTAAAGAGAGCTCATAGACAAATTTTGCTGATATCCTAATTACGGTGAGTATACAAAAAGAGTAAGGACAGATGCTGTGATTGGACTGTGTACCTGATCCTCTGATACAAATGGATATTGCTATCCTGGCAATTCTGACTGGCAGTCATCCTTGGAGCACTCTGCTGTGCACATAAGGAAAGAAAATGGTGATAGAAACAACAGGGAAGCAGCACCTGGGGATGGAGTGATGTTAGGAGGTGTCGTTCGTGTTCAGAGGATGCATGGGAAAGTAGTGGGATGTGTTCAGAGACCTCTGTGTTGCTGCTTTCTCTAACCTCCATGGTTCAGAGATCCTGTCATGAGGATGTGGCCAAAATATTAGGTCAGTAGTAGAGGAAAGATGATTACGAGGAGCATGGCAAGACACAAACTATGTGGGGAGGTTTGAATGCGAGTAGCTTTTCAGGTTAGCTAGTATGAACTGGGGGGGTTTGCTCATAAAGCATAGCCAGTCAGCAAGTGGGATGGGTGGCATCCAAAGATGGTCTCGAAGTAGTTTTCTATTCTTTCTGTCAGGGGCTGGAAGCAGACCTTCTCTGTCAGTAAAATTTTATTGAAGAAAGAGCTTTGTTCCAACTGGTGGCAGGGCCAGCATCATCCCTCAAGTAAATCGTATCCACCACAAAAGGGATTTTGTGTCAAAGGAGCCTGACCTGATTCACCAGGTGGGTGAGGGGCTCCTTTAATTGGTCTGAAATGATGATTTCGATGATAGACGTGGAGAGCAATGAAGTTAGGCTTGGCTAATTGCAGGCTTTCTGAGCAGCAATTAACATGTCAGAAACGTAGTTATGCTTGAGGGAAACGCTGATACTTTCCTTGCCTCCTATTAAAAAAAAAACCCAAAGCAACAAAACCACAAATGGAAGTCTCCTGTAAACTAATGCAAACAATCTGGTAATGCTTGGGAACCTGTTTGTCAGTGGTGTGACCTGACAGCTGTAAAGCGGGCTGCCAGCAGCTCTAGCTTTGCTCTCACTGAAAGCAGAGAGGATCACGCTGTGTGTACGAGCCTTGTTAATGCCCCTGGCAGCTCTAAGAATTTCCAAGTCTATAAGAGCAGCTTATCTCCTGAGGAGGAGAGCCCCCTCACCAACCCCCTCCAAAATTAGACAGATTAACTTCCTAAGAAATGGAGAGTTATTCCACTCCAAACCTACGCTGCTCATTCAAGCTAATCTCTGGAGAGCTGAAAGGCCTCTTGTCTGTGATTGGAATCATATGATAAAGCCTTGCTTGCTTTCTCTTTTATTGTGCCAAAAAGTTTTTCTTGCTTTTGATCTAGCTGAGAGCTGAAGTGGCTTTTAGTCTGTTTATGTGTCATGCGGAGCATTTTGAGACAAGAATTTTGGGTCTTGTCTCTGGGTTTCTGGCATGGTATGTCCTCATACCCCATGTGGTGCTCTCCTGAGGCATCAGCTGTACCTTCCTCTTCCTCGTGATGGTTAAGAGCACCTCCCAGGGAGCTTCTCGACTGACACGGTGGGGCAGAATGCAGACTAAACAGGGGTAAAGTTATCTCCATTTGCAGATTATATTCTGCAGGCTGAGAAGGAGGGAATACTACAAGAAACTGTGGTCACTCCTCCTCGCCTGTGTCCTGGCCCCGTGCTGGGGAACGACACTTGTGTCTTCTGCTGTACAGGCATGACCTGTAAAAATACCGTTAGTAAACACTGAGTTGCACTAGCTGCGTAGTAATCAAGAGATGTAATGAATAATTTGCCCCACTCTTCTCTGTCATCTCCTAATCCTTGCCTGATGAACACTGAGTTTACTTCTGAAGAGGTCTAACTTTGGCATAGATGTGTGAAGGCTATAAATGTTGTGAGTTTTTTTCCCAAAAAAAGACTAACTTTCCATTTTATTAAATGCTTGAGAGTCTTTTACATCAAAAATCTGTTACAGATTTTTTCCTAAGAACAAGCACTCTTTCCTCCTCCCACACAAAAAAAGTCCCAAGGAAAAAAAGAAATCTTTCCAATATTCAATACATCAGGATTGTAAAAAGGCAACAAGCTCTGAGTGCATGGGTGACTTCTGTGCTCCCCAGGACTGGATCCTCATTGCTCTGTAGAGCTATGGCACATAGGCTTTGCTTGAACATGCTAAGATTACATTTCACAAGGGCAGGAGAACTTCCTCCACACTGTTTTCAGTGATGGTGCCAGATGCTGATGCTGAGGTGTCCCCTGTGCTGCTGCAGCTATGGGTGTCTGTTGTTGCAGCCTGCAACCTGCCTCTTTTGGCATGAAGAGCTGAGCTAGGAGGCTTATGGCAGAGCCTGAGTGTGTGCTAATGCTTGGCTGGTGGTGGAGGAGGCTGAGGGATGTAATGTTGGCTACAGACTCCCCCCATGGCTGGTTGCTCTGTGCTTTCCCAGGGTGCAGTAGATTGGTGCCACTCCTGCTTTGTTTATTGCCAGCTGGGATTGAGGGTCCTGGGAAACACTTGTCCCTGAAAGCCCTGAAGGGAGCAAGAAAAGAGGAGTTGCAGGACGTGTGGTTAGTTGAGCACTTAATAATTTGGGAACATCAGGGTGGACTCCCAGGCTCTCTTCTGATAAGGTGAAACGCTCTAAACTGTGTCAAAAAATGAGGCTTCCAAAAACATCTGAATTTGGATCATGGCTCAGACCTTGGCTCCCTTCTGACCTGGTGTAAATCATGTAATTTCCCCTAAGAAACATAAGGGACCTTGCCCTTTGAACCTGTGGTTCTTGGCTCATCCCTCTTCTGGCTTTCCTGTTCAACTCCTGGAAGCCATTCTTGTTTGCTGTCAGGTTAGGGAACTGACTGCTCCATCTTCTCTTTGCAGAACAATGGGAGAAGAGTCATTCATTCATCTGGAAGCTGGTTTCTGTCACAACAACGTTTTTGCCTTCCTCATGTTTTTGATCTGTCTTGCTGGTCTAAAGTCTGAATGACAATTCAAAGCCTGCCTAGCTAATGTCACGTGAGGAACAGAACCTTTCAGAGTAATGGAGGGAGGATTGATATTGTTTTCCTGAACCCTGGAGACATGTGATGTTTTGGGCAGGGGAGCCTCTTATCACCCACTGAGAATCCTGAAACTCCTCTCTATATTAGGAGAAGAGCAGAGCATGTGCCTCGCTCACTCCATTTAAAAGAAATAAAAATACTTTTTGCACACAGTCTGTACTAGGCTGCACGCACATTTGTACCATTCAAAAGCATTGTTTTTTTACAAAACCCTCGTATTTTACATTAATTGATCAGAAATACAGTAACCAGCATCACTTCAACTGTGTTTTGTTTCCTCCATCACTTCTGTGAAGGCCATCACGGATGCTGTGGTGGTTGTGTTAGTTGAAGCTGTCACTGAGAGCTTACCTTTATTTTTTCTTTCTGTGATGATTATAAAAACTTTGTGTTTCTTAAAGCATCTGTGACATTTAGTGCCTTATTGTTTTCCTGCTTTGCAAGTAGGAAGGGAGAAATGTATATATTCCTTTACAACAAACTGGCCTTTGTCAGATGTTGACTCACTTAGCCTTGGTGAGCTGGACTGCCACAGATGAGCTTGTTGTAAATGTCTCTAACAATGTGTAGTTCATGCCTCACGTTTTTTGAATTATGAAATCATAAACTGGTATACAGGTATGAGAAGGGCTCTGGATCCATTCAGCACAGGTGAGATTGTTATCTAGGCAGTAATTAGCTTGAATAGGAGACTGGACTTAACTGTTTCCCTCTGATAACTTTACAGAATTCAGACACTGAGATGCTGATGGTTTTTTTGCATTACACGGGTTCCTTTTCTTCTCACAGCTTATCTCTGTTTTAAATGGTTCAAAATAGATGGCATTTTAATTGTACAGATGCATCAGATACTCTGGAATGAAACCAGATCTTTCCCAGTGAGGGTCATGCTGAAGTTTTCATGTAAAGAGAATGACTATGAATCAATTACTTGGGACTTCATTATGATGAAAGAAAACAAACATGGCATCAACAGTGGGTTTAGCAGCCTTTGTTTCAAAAATGAACTTGCAGAACCATTTAAGGCAAAATAAAATCCCAGAGAGAAGCGTCAAAGGGTTCAAATGAGAGCATAAAATACTGTACAATGAAAAATGTCACAAGGGCTTCAATGCCTTAGATATGTATGTGAAAAATTTCAGGCTAAGCCTTCCCACACTATGGGAGGTCATCAAGTAAAGCAGAGCTAGCTCTGTTTATCTCCAGTCAAAGCGACAAATGACTTCATTTGGGTTTTAGTCTCATCACTGGTGAAGTGTGAAGTGTCAGGTTAAAAAGACTACACGCTTTTCACCCCTAGGGATTGCTCTGTTTTAATGGGTCAGGTCAATGCTATGGCTCAAAACATTTCAAACTATTAATGTTTAATACATTTTAAACTGAAGTCCTTGAGAATACAAAATTAACCCTGTGGATGATTGTGGTTGGGACTTCTTGTTATTCAACTGTTTCAAGGAATACAGTGTGCTATTACTGCTGGCAATGGAGGGCTGAAACAAAACCAGAACATATTTTTCTCAAACCCCATTGTTCTTCACAGAGTGGTCCTGGCAGTCTGTTCTCTTACATCCTCAAAGGTTGCCAGCATGAATTACGTTACCCAAACATGTTAGTATTGGGCTATGAGAGGAGAGCAAGTGTCCAATCTAAGTCAAGCAAGAAAGTGCTGCTACTTTTCAACCAGGAGTTTCCCATTTCTGGCTTTACCTTCTACATTCCTCCTGTCATATACTGAAACTGAAAAAAAAAACCCAATCAAACGAAACCAAAGCCAAACCAGACAAAACCAAAAAGACCAGCAGAAACCCGACAAAAAAACCCCAAACCAAACAAAACCAAAGCCTCCAAAAGCCCTTACCCAGCAGAGTGAAGACTGCAGTTTCTATTGCCATTTTAGTGGCATAAAAAAGGAAACAGAGTGCCCTCCTAATGTCCACAGTTTAAAAACCTTCCATGAGCTTTTCCAACATACCACACAGTATCTCTGGTGACTTTTGGCGTGGTAACTGTAGTGGTAGATGTCTAAAACAAGTAACTAAAAGAAATTGGGGTCTTCTATCTTGTTGAGACTATCACTTTTGTGGTGGTTTATCATTCCTTGTTAAGCCTAAATAATTCAGGAAAGACTGGCTAAGAAACTGCTTAATATACTGCCTTTTTTGGAGTGGCATGTGGACAATTTGCCTTGGTCATAATTTTAAAGGAATGCAATAGTCTCTACAGTATAAAATCTTAAGAGGAACACATTTCTATGGTGATAACATTCTTCATTCAGATCTTTTTTTTAACCTAGACTACTGGCACATTTTTTTCAGAAAGGCATAGATTATGTCAGCATTGAGTTTGTGGCTGTGTAAAACTGTGGGAAGTTGAGTTAAATTAGTGTATACTGCTTTGTGGCTTACTTTTTATATGATTTAGTAAAAGGAAGCACAATTAATTAAATGTTTCAATATTTAAGATTAATGTTGTTCTTCTAGATGTATCATCTCTTAAGGTCCTCTCACGGCTTTGGTGTTGAACGTCAAAGGAAATATTCTGATCAGCAAGGCGTATTGGAGGGCTGTCTCTAAAACAGGATTATGAATCTTGTAAATCTTTGTTTGGGAGCCTTTTTTACTGTCTTGAAGCTTAAGCCGGTGTGTCACAATCTGTTACTCTGGACTCAGTGGAACAAATAGCTCAGTTGAGATCCTGGTTTTGAATTTTATTGTTTTTAATTGAAGACTTGTTCTTAGGAAATAGAAAGGCTAAGAAAGATGCTGAAATTGCCCCCTCACCACCAGCACTGGAGTTGTCTATTTTTATTTACTTTGAGAGGCAGGAGAAATTGGACAATTGGCTGAACCACAGTAACCAGCATCACCCGCTTCTCATTATCTCTGATGCTTCCTTAAAATTCTGAAATCTTGAGACTGTAAGGAAAGCATAGAGTTTTTTGGTTGTTTTTTTTTTTTTTTTAAAATTTGAAAACCACACATAATCTGGCAAAAATTCCAGTGCTTTCAAGCAATGACAGGATATACACTCTTGCCTTTGATCCATACACTGGGAAGGGCCTTGCCCCCTACCCCATCCCCACCCTCCTCCTCTTTGCAGTTTAACTTTTACTGTCAGAAGTGGTTTCAATGTATAATCCTTTGCAGACAGAAATAGATCTACGTCCCTATAAGAGCTAATTTGGCTGGCAGTCCGCAAAAAATAAAGCTCATGGTCCTGGTGTTTTCATCTCAGGTTATCATGCTGTGAGATGAAGCGCTTTTTAGCAGATGGGCTGTCCCAAGGAAAAGTGGAAGAGTAGCTCTCAAGCTGGGAAAAGAACGAGCTGTATGGATGTTGTTTTTCCTTTGTGGTTGGGTGCAGGCAGAAAGGGATGAAAATGTGGTTCAGAAATCAAATGCAGACAACCTCTGTTCTCCTTGGAGGACTGCATAGAAAGTGTGTGTGCAGGAGACATTGCTGACCACTGACCACATCCCACTCACCACTCATTAGGGATTTTCAGAGTCCACAAGCAAGTCAATGGCAAGAGACTTGTGTCTTTTTATTTATTTATTTATTTATTTATTATTTTTTTAATGAGGGGCAGTTTATTGTATCTCTTCTAAGCTTTTGCAGATGGCGAGTTGGGTTTATATCTGAACCTGAGGCTTTATCTGGGCTGGGAGGGGGTGGGAAAGGTTCCACAGAAAAAGAATGGGGAGTTTATTCTGGGCATTTGCAAGTTCTTCCTGGGGATTTAAACTGTTTGTAGATCTAAACCTCAGATTCAGCTGCCCTATGGAAGGGGATTTGTATTCTCTGTTTTCACTCCATCCGCCAGCATTTTGAGTACAGTAGCGTAAAGCTTTGAAAATACTGCACTGAATAGTCTCAGTCTTAAAAGGCTTTATTTCAAAGTGTAGTTGGCTAAGTCTAGACGAGTGGCTTAACCCTGTTCAACTCCAACACATCATATGTTTCTAACTCACTTAAAACGTGCATTTAGAAGTTAAGCTCTACCCTCCTGGGATCTGTGCCGGTGCTTCCAGCCCATGTCCTGGCACTCCAGCATGGCAGGGGCTTGCACTGCATTGGCAGAGCACTGGCACCTCTCAATCACCCCAAGCTTGCATGAACACTGGTGTGGCCAGCCAAACTTCTGTAAAGACTCTAACACCAGTTCTCTCATTAGCCTTGACCACACGTAAAAGAGGCTAAAATTCACATTTTCATACTCAGAGGCTTTTGTCAGCTTTATCAATTCTATTTGATGTGCTTTCCAGCTGGGTTTGTATATATCATAAAAGCTTTTTTCCCCTTGTCCAACTAATCAAAGCTAAATCTAACATGCAGAACTAGTTCATGTTTCCAAAATTCTCATTCCCTTGATGGACCTCTGTGCTTGGTAAGAAAAAGCCAGGTCCTCACCCCTTTTCTCCTGGTGAATATGCTGGGGGTGACTAGGAACCAGTAACTTGTTTCCGTCTGACTTTTCAGGTACTTGAGAGAGAGGCACACATTATCTCCTCGCAGGGTCTCAGCAATGGTCTCTGACAACGCAGGACGCAAACATCCTGGTCCATGTAGCTAGAAGGAAGGGAGGATTTAACCAGATGTAAATTTAGTTTTCAAACAATTGTCTTAATCTCTTATTTGAGAGGTAAGAGAAGTGGATGGGTTGTATGTGCCACAGAGGTGCTTCTCCCTTCCTGATGGAGGCAAGTGTCTGTTGCTGGAGTTAATGCACCACTGTTTGTGTCAGCTGGATACAAAGCCATGTCCCTCCTTAGATGATAATTTGCTGATATGGAGGACCTGAGGCCTTTGTGATGTGGGTGCAAACTCGACAGACAAGAAAACAGTGAATTTGAACATCAGTGTAGACCTGCCCTCTGCCCCACCCCTCTCTCATCACCCAAATGATGGCAAGCATTTATACCCCATCCCACTACTGCTGGTTTAGTGAGTGCGTGTGCAAGAGCAAGAGATCACACACTTGGAAGGAAGTAGCTCGGTTGGAGAGTGGAAAACCCACATGCCTACAATGTTTCACGAGTCATGGCAAAGGTGCAGCCAGTAGGCAGCAGAGAGGAACATAAGAGCTGCAGCTCTTCTGTGATTATGCTGTTGCATATGCTGATCAAACGAGGAGAGGTTCTTTCCCTTATTAATGCACCTGCACTGGTACTTGACAATACCATCCGCTTCAGAGCTCTTTCCTAGCTATAAAATACAGTTACATCTACAGGAAAAATTAGGAAATGGCCTGAAAACACATTTTTTACACTGTAACATTTATAACCTGGGTAAAAGTTTAGCAAGTGTCTGCATGTATACTAAATGAGCAGTGGAGGGTAAATTTTTAGGAGTTAAAATAGCTAAGTTGAGCTAAGTAGACTATGAAGTATTTGATCATGTATTTTCTAGTCTTTCTGAATGTCTGCTCCTGTACCTTGAGATGCGAATGCTATTTTCTGCAAATGCAAATTTTGTTACAGTTTTCTGCTATCTAGAGGAATGCAAAATGAACTCTAATTATATGGAAACTTTCTATTACCTGCATAGACCAAAAAGCAGATGTTAGTCTTGAGTTGGTGGAGGTGAACAGCCAAATAAAGTTCAGCCAATTTTATTGGGAAATGAGGAAAATCAAGTAGAATATTTTCCACCATTAAATTGCCTTGCTTCTCCATCATGCTACTGGTATTAAAAATATAGATTTGCTGTGGATGCCAGCAAAATATTTCATCTTGTAGAAAGAAGAGCATTGTGAGGGAAGCTGCAAAATAATTTACATTCTGGTTTTCCGTGGTCTTTCCAAGGTCTTTATTGGGAAAATAAAAAGCAAGAAAAGCAAAAAAGCAAAGTGCAGTTAGTAAAATAACTTGGAGAGGTGGTTTTTTTGGGTTTTTTTTGTGGAAAGGGATTGTCACAAGACTCTTGACAACAGCTTAAGAATGGAAAGGGGTTTTCATGGGAGTCTTTACCTACTCATTGCAGTTTTGTGAAAGGTGTGGGTATTCCATCACTTAAATAACTTGTCCTAAAGAGCTTTTAACTGGGGCATTGTTTTGATTGCAGTGCTTCAAATAACTCAGGAGTGTCAGGCATGGTTTTGGTTGAGCCTTCTTGCTCAAACCAGAAGGGGCAAGACCTTCTGCGTTTCTGATAATTGTTTCAGCTCAACTGAGTTCCTTGTGAGCTACCAGGAATGGCTTAAGTGTACTTTTGGATTTTACCTGATAAAGCAGCAACTTTCAATGAAACCGGGTCAAGTTTCCCTGACCTCTTTCTCTTAGCTTGCTCTGCCCTCTATTGAGGTAAAATTAGGCCATTTGTATATTTTCATCTAGTGATTTCTGTTTTCTTACAAACTGGAGCTTTTATGTACTGTTAGCCTGAAACCTTTTGCTTCAACAAAATGTGATTTCAGTTGTTTTGGTTCACTTTGGGATGTTTTGGTTCCAGTCCAGCATTAAAGAGCATCTGTTTGGAAGTGCTGAGGTTTTAGAAATGGAAGCTCCGTTTCTAGCCCAATCATAACCGCAGAATCCCAAGACCACTAGTTGTGTTCCTGTGACATTCGTCTTTTACTGCTTCCCTGTAAGGCATCTAAGCTGTGATGGTATCTATAAAGTTTGTAAAGTATTTCAAATTGGAATATAAATAAGAAATGTTTGCTTCTCATCCAGAAACATTCCCTGTTGAAGCTCTGTTTTCTACTTATGTGGAATTCAAGCAAGACCCTAACTTTCCTAGCAAAAGTGGCTGTATTGGAAAGGGGTTCTGAGGGGCAGTTTCTTGCTGTTTCTTAATGCATGAACTTGTAATATTTGAATTCATAAGCTGTATCTCCTTGGACAAGGAATGAAAGGTAGGGATAGAAGGAATATTTGTAATATTTGTTGTATTCTGAATATGACATATCTGTCCAAAAGACTTTTGATTCAGCCTGTGTTGGTTATTTAAGAGTGTACAGCCTTTCAGAAACTTTCAGTTTTAAGAAGAAAACTATTCCATGTCAAAAAATACAACATTAAAGCTGTATAGAACAAATACAAGTCTTTGAAGAAGAATATAGTGAAAATACACCCTGCAGCCTTACCTGAGCCATACAGAAACACAGCTTTAGCCTCATTTGTTCTGCATGTAATGCATCATGAATATGGAGCACAGAATGTTAGCTTGAGCATTGGCTATCTGTATCTAACAGCAGGTTGTACGTGTTAAGGCATTGAACTGCTGCATTCATGTTTCTCAGTTTTTTATTTTGCATCCCTTTCCCTGCTTTGCTTCTATTTTTATAGGACTCTTGGGGTCCTACTGTAATGCTGGCAAAGTTGCTCACACTGAGACATCCACCGATAAACTTTATTTTAAAATAGCAAAACTGTTTTTTATTCAAAGTGAATCGGCATGTACTTGATTCCACACTTACATATGTACTAGCTGGGGAAGTTTATCAGTGCACATTTTGCTGTTAGCAATGTAACCAAAACTACAAACCTTAGCAAATCCAGCTAAACTTGTATTTATTTATGGGTCGACTAGCTCATATTTCTCCCTTCCATCCATTCTGAAAGCAGAATTCACATTTGACTGTCTCTTCAAAGCCTTTCAATCACACTTTCTTCTGTGTGCAGAGTACAGCTGACTCCTTTTTTAAAAACTAAATAGTCCTACTGCTTCAGATACCTGACTAAAGACCTTGATGTTTGTGCTTGGCAATCCCACGGTACCCAAACGGGACTGGTCTGTGACACACTGAGCCAAATCGAACATGTGAGTGTCACAAATCTCAGGGGATAATGGCCTTATCTCAGGTCAGTCAAGCTGTCAGTTATCAGACCACTGCCCAAGCCCAGAGCCGTTTTGGGTGAGATGCAACTTAGGTAGGTCCTGTGACAAACAATGCATTGGATGCAGGGCGGCCATCCCAGCTACTGCTCTGCTGAAGAAACATCAGAAAGGCAGTGGCAGAGGAAAGAAACTTTTCATAAAATTGAGCTAGACATATGAGGCTAAAATAGGTACTCGAAAAGGTTTGTATCATTTTTGCTGTTGTTGAGTATCAGCTTTTTTTTTGTGTATAGAATAAAATCCTGTCTTTGAATAGAAACATTTCTTCCCACTAAAAAAAAAAATCTTATTGTGTTTTTTTTTTGTTTTTCCTAGTAGAAAAAAAAATATATTTCAGAATCCAAAATGTTAAAAGCGTAATTATGAGAAAAGCATGTCTAATGGAAATACGTCTTAGAAATTATTTTGTCTTTGCCAGGATTTCTTTTAGGTTCCCAGCCTTATCTCAGTGCCTACAGTAGAAGCTGAGTGCTCTTTTTCACCCAGCCTCTTTCTGGCTCAGCCTAAAGCACAGTTGCTCTAGCTATTGATATTTTCCACGTGGTAAAGGCAGAAATATTTCATCCCATAGAAAAGATTTTCTAATGCTGGATGGAAAGACCTTCTAACATTTTGAATGGATGCTACCCCCAGTAAGATAAACCTTGTATCTAAAATATTTTCCATCTTAGATTTTTCTCTGACGGAAAGATATCGAGTGATTGTTTCCATGCATTTGAGTACCAGGCTGAAAAATAATGTTGCTAGAAGCTCTTCGGGATCTTGAAATACAAAGGCGATATTATTCAGGTTGGGGTTGTTTTTTTTTTTTATAATGTCTTCAGATGAAAAGTGTGGGTCAGAAAGAATCTGGAAGGTTATATACATCAACACCTCACCAAGACATCAAGCATGTGGAATTCAATATTGCAGTGATTATGCTTGAAAGAATGCTCAAAAGAATTCTCCTCGGCTACCCAAACAAGTGCACGTATATCAGGTAGTCACAGGTCTTCAGAAAACAAACAAAAAAGTCCACCAAATAATCCCTCCTTGAGCTGGTCTATTTCCTGTAATTTTCTAACTAGCATGAAGTAGCCACATTCTGTGGTCTAGACTGGTTTGTTCTGCAAATGTTTTTTTTCTTGGGGATTTACAAACCACAGAGAGTTGGAATGGATCAGAATAAATATTTGCTCATGCACCTACTGATTAGAGCTTTCAAAGTCCCCAATCTTGTTACAATACACATGTGAGCATTAGCATTCATATAGGTTAGGTAAATACAAGGGGTTTCCTCTCTACCCACTTCTCCCCTCCTCAATTTCAGTTTCATGGAGACAACACTTTAAATGTGGTGTGTTTTTCTTTTGGTGTCCCTCAGTGTTTTCTGCCTGGCAATTATCTGAGACTGTTACTGTACCAGAGAGCACATTTTTTAAAATCCTTTTTATCCCCCTCCCTTAATATCAAGCATATTATTACTCATCTTGGAGCACTTCATCACTGCTGTTTCTGAGTTGGAGATTTCTCCAAGTATGATAGCAGCTGCAGCTAATTCCATCAATTATACAACAGTGAGGTTCCTGTTCTCCTATTTTGACTGGAGGAAGTTCTTAACTAGGACATGCCATATAATTAATTGCCTTTTTCTCTGCATGTAAACATTGTAAAAGCTTTAGTCTTGCTGTGTCTAAGAGAGAATAGCCGTAAAAAGATTCACTTGCTGAAGCAACAACCCAGCTTGTTAGGGTGGCTTAGTGTGCAGGGGTGAAAAAGATTTAGTAAACTTGCATTGAAAAGGTCTGGTGCTTTTCCACTCTCCCCACTGTCTATATGTTTGTAAAAAGAGCACTTTGATGTGCTAACCTGATCCAAACTTTCTTATGGTTGATTATTTTCTTACTAAAATACAAATAAAAACTGAGTAGGTATGGCAGCTGTCTCAATGGAATCTTGTTAATGCTGTCAGATACATAGCATTACCATCCTGCTGTAACTTTAAAAACAGTATTTTAAAAGGACTTAAGAAAAAAAAAGCATTTTTTTAAACCAATGTGCCTAAAGTCATAAACTAAAATAAATAGTCACAAACGAAATCATAAACTGAGTCATAAACTAAAATCTGTGTCTGGGTAATTTAGTTGTTGACAACATTAAAAACACTTCAGGCACAACAAAAGATAAAAGGTGTACTTTAAGAAGAAAGTTGGAAATTTGCTGCAGCTATTTATTTAAATTGATTTCTCTGTATATATTTATGTATACTAAAATTTGAAAGAGTTTTGATGTTTTTCTCCAAGGATGGCATGCGACCAGTCAAGGCAAGAGAGGAGGGCATTACTAAGAGAGAAGAGCGGAAAAATAAAATCAGTGATGACAAGGCTGGATTGGGTGGGGCAGAGAAACGCTGGGATAGCCAAACAGCCAGGACATGATTGCAAGGAGTGAAGATATAGAAGCCAAATGTCTAAAAATTGATTTGTGGGCAAGCGGCTCTGCTGAGAATTTTAACACATTCTCTTTTCTTCATTTTAAATTCTGTCTCTAGGAACCTGATAACTTACAGAAAAAGGGCAAGATAAACTGAAAGCCAGAAATGCCAACATACCAGGTTGTTTTTTAAACCAGTGAAGTTTATTAATTTCCTATTTGTTAACCTGAGACCTTTTGGATTCAATTTATGTGCTATTACTTTATGAACATTTCTAGATAACTTTTGATTTTTAAATGCCTAGAGCCCAAGGATTGCTTTGGGTATTTGGTGAAAGCAAGGGGGGTGGGGAGAAAGGAGAGAAAAAAAAAAGTAGTACTTGGCAGAGTCTGTCCCTTTTCCTGCTAGATGTTTTTCAGGTGAACTACCCAGCTATGCTACTGTATTAAAGTCAGGCCAACTATGTGGAACTGAGGATTATTCCACAAATCCTCTTTTAATAGTTCTACTAATGGTGCTTTTCCTCAAGTCTTACTTTTTCCCTAGGATTTCCTACCCTGACTGGGAGTCTCCCATCATTCCCAAAGCATTGCATCTCCCTGGCTTTCACCCGGGCTGGGTACTGTGCTCTGCAGCCAGGAATAGGAGCTGTGTCCCCCGCAGGCCCAGCACGGGGCTGCAGCCACTGATGGCTTTATCAGATGGACAGAGACATTCCAAGTATGCTTCTGGTCACTATGGGATATGGGAATATAAAAAATAATGAAAAAGGAAGGCTTAGACCAAAGCTGTTAGTCAAACCAGGGTTTTTTGTCAAGGTTGGTTTTTTTTCTTAATTTTTTGCTTAAAGAGTGAAATTCTTTACTCCTAAGCAGATTGTTAAAGCTGTGTGATGTCATTTTCTTTTCTTTTTAAAGCTGTGTTTTGAGCAGCTGAAAGCTGCAGGTTAGGTAAAACTATTAATGACCATTTCTTGACCTCTGCTCCAACCGCCCACAGCGGCTGCAAATTTTTAAATGTCTGACGGCTGCTTGGCTCTCCGCAGCATCATTATGTTGGTTGACAGCAGATGAGATTTCAGAGGTAAAAAAGTCACTTCCCAAATTGCACCCTGCTGGCATGGCCAGTAGACAGATTAAAAAATGGGATTTCAGTGGCGTGGTAGGGCAGGAGAACTCGGTTTTTATGAGCAAGGCATGCCAAGAGTTCCCTCTGGTTGACTCTGGCTGCGTGCATGGTGGGGGCAAATCATGACACAGGGCTAATGTGGGGAGAGTGCTTTGCAAGATGTTATTGCCTCAGAAAGAGGAACACTTACCTGACCTTGCTGTAAAATATTCTGGGATTTCTGGGGGTTTTCTTCAGTTTTTATGTTTGCCGCTCTTGAGCACTTGCCAGATTTGTTAGGGTTGCACAGTGAGAGCTCTGAGTGGCTTCACAGCCCTTCTGGCTTTGCTGGAGAAGGCTGTGGAAGTGGTGAGACTTTCCTTTGCCTTCTTCCGTCCCTCTTTGCCCATCCTTCACTCTCTTTGCCCATCCTTCACTCTCTTTGCCAGCTTCCTGGGCCTGAGAGAGTCTTGCCTGAACCTTGAGGGAATCTGTCAGGATGGCCAGGACAGAAGGACAGGGAGGAAGGAGTGATAAATAAGAAGGGTGGCAAGAGAAATAGTGGGTTTAGCAAAAGTGCTCTGGTCTTTCTGTGTAGATCAATGTCTTCCAAGGCTCTTTTTCTTCCAGTTGCCATAGGGAGTTGTCCTAATGCCGTGGTGGTGTTCAGCCCCAGTGGCAGTTGAGAACCTCGCATCCCAGTGATATGTTGGAACCCCTTCCTCCGGATCAGTGTGCCAAGCCAGCACATAGTGAATGGATGCACTGAGGGGAGGTTCAAACCGTTCTGTTCCTTGGACAAATGTACACAGCCAGGAGTAATAGTCTTTAAAACACTTTAAAATGCTTCATGTTTCTTCATGCATTTGCTCTCCTCAGTCTTCAGAGCTGTAGCATCTTCTTGCCTTGACTGTCACAAATAGTGTTTGCTTTGCAGTAGTGTTAAAGGTTGGGAACTTGTGGCCTCTCCAGACCATGATTTTGCTCTTTTTATCCCTGTGGCCACTTTCTGCTCTTCTTAGGTGCAGTGCTTCCTCCTTTCTTAGATCTTCTGTTCTCTGGCTCATGCAAAGTCTGGTGTCCTTCATTCTCTCTCACAGAGTGCTCTGCCCGTTCCCCAAAGCCCATGCTCTTTGGTGGTCTTTTGGCTGGATGCTGCTTAATTCAGTCATTTGAAATTGGAGCCCTATGTAAACACTAAACAATAAGTGAGGCAACAGCATTTCGTGGTATCATCTGGAGTCACAAGTCCCGCCAGCAATGGCAATGCCCTTACAGTGGTGATGTAGGCTCCAGGACAGCGCGACAACCTCTGTAGTAAGGCTAAATTCTTCTGTGTATCAGTCTTGAGTGCTGGATTAAACCTTTCCAAAGTTTTAAAAAACCTTAGGTGCCCTGGACAGTATTTTTATGGGGAGTGATTGCATTGTGCTCAGGAGATATCTTTCTCAGCTGGGCTATTAAATGAAAAGCTGAAACCTGCCTGTGATGCCAAGAGATGAGTGCTCAACAAAATGAAAGCGTGCAACTCAAATTGCAAACATTCTTCTGTTGCCTGCTTTCCTACTTGCTGCTGGTTGATTCACAGTCTTACCAATAAACATAAAACCTCATGTCCAAGAAAAGCAGAGAGGGTAATGCCCATAAATTAAAAAAACTTCCCCACTTTGCACAACCTGCATTTTGAAATTTAGCTCAAACTTGCAAGTGAATTGGTTTGTCCAGCCTTAAATTCCTGCGAAGGACAGATAATTTTGAGAGATAGTGCAAGATAACTATGCCATTTAAAAAATTCTGAAAATATTTCCAGACCCAGTCGGTGCACCCGGAGCAGCTGTGCTTCCAGGGAGCTGTGTGCCAGTGGCCGTGCCAGCAGGAAATGCAGCGTGACCTGCGGCGAACCTGGAGGGTGGGAAACGCTGTGAGAAGATTTCCACGGGCAGCTCTAAGTGTCCCAGGCAGTTACTGCGTGGGTAAGGACACAGGAGACAACGCTAAGCCAAGGAAGCAAGCAGGAGTGGCAGGAGAATTCTCTTCCCAACATGTGCATAGCTGCAAAGCACTTCCGATCGTATCTCCGTGCTGATGGGCTGACAGCATCGCTTTCTCCCCTCCTACAAGCTGGCTCTGCACGCATGAAGCCTGGCTGTGAAATGGAAATGGTTTTTGGAAAGCATAATATTATTTTAATCATAAATTATTTGGAAATGCAATACAGAAATAGCTTCAGATCACTTCTTCCAGAGGGCTGTTTTTGCAGTCAGGGTCTTTATCAACTTCTTAGCGGGAACTGCATTAATATTGCCACAAAAATGCAAACAGTAGTGCCTTTGATAAAGCAACTTGCCATCTCTTAAGCAAAAAGATGTTTTGTTTTCCTAAGATACAACACTGTTTGCAGTGCAGGGACCTGCCGTATGTGCCAGCATATGGAAAGAAAATACCAGTTTTGTTAACATTTGGGTTGGGAAGCTGTGGGGAAGGAACGAAGGAGGCAGCTGTGGAAGCAGTTGCAAAGCGATCTCTGGTATTGCAAGGGGGACAGCCCAGGAAGCCCAAAAGTAGATGTTGGTGGCAGAGGTGCTGGTGGCCTGCAGTCAGCCTCCTGGCTTAGCTCCCCCCGAGCACTTTGCCAAGGGCTCTCTTTGCCCTCAGTTTTGCTTTAACTCTTCCCATCATGTGCTAGAGCAAGGCTGGTCCCCACTGCCACCTCTTCCCATTGCAGAGTGGAAAAGCTTTACTGGCCATACAGTAGGCATCTTTGTGAAAATGTGAAAATGCCTTTTTAGTACTTCCTGGTGTCCCATGGGTATTATGTATTTTATTAGGGCATTATTTTGTTTTTTAGACTGCCTTTGGTTCAAGCATCCTGAAAGGAAGCTGTTGTGCAACTATTTTAATCTGATTTTACAAGCCGATTCCAGTTTGATTGCCAGCACAAAGAAACAAAGAAGAGCTCAGTTGCATTTATCATCCAAAAGTAAAAACCCCTCCTCCTTTGAAGCTCTTCTGTAGAGTGTTATGTTTAGAGAGTGATTTGCTATTGTTTAAATTTAATCTCCGTAATTACATTGGGATTGGATTAATGATGGGTTATTTTCTGAGTCATTATTTTTTGGCACACACAGCTATCGAGCATAAAGCCAGGTCTTCATCGGATGTAAGCTGGCATCACTCCACCAAAGTTAGTGGAATAATTCCACTTTATATTGTGTCGGCCCAGATGTGATATTAGAGCTGTTTTGAAGAAAGCACCCTTTTGGAGTTTGTTGGCCTTGAATCTTCACATTATTGTAAAGGTATCTAGGCATTAACTTAAAACTGCCTTAGATTTATGGTCACACAGTGGGTTGTTGAGTCTACACCACCTCAGCTGGACACAGAGGGATCAGCAAAAGGTGCAATGCCAGACTGAACCATACGTGTCTTGACTTTTTTTTATGTTTAAAAACTGCCTTTTATCCCTGTGCATGTGGGAAAAGTTCATCATGGAGGTCTGGCAAACTTTTACGTGCTCTTACCTATGAGAACAAACCTTCGTCAGTTTGTTGGGCATACTGTACTGCAAATCCAGGGGAGATGTCTGAAAAGCAGAGGGACTGCTTCTTTTTTGGAATTAGTTATTTTTGCTCATTCTGCTATTCGGAAAGGGGTGAAGGGGGAGGAATTTGGGCAGATCTGGTCCGTAGAAGAGCGGCAGCAGGAGCAGTGGGCAATGGACTTGATGTAGGTGGTGAATCTCTCACCATGACTGGAGTGTTAGAAAGAAATAGTTCTTTGGGGATTCTGGGAGGCTGTGTAGAGTTGCTGTGATCACAGAAGTTAGCTGAAGTTGCTGGGCTGAGACCAAGGTGGGAAGACATTATCTCCCCCACACTTGTGCATGTTGGGCAGGGAAGAGTTTGCTTTCAGATCTTGTATATTAATGTCTCATCTGAATTTCTTCTCTTTTAAAGAATTGTCCTTCTCACCACCTGTGAAATGGCTTGCTAATAAAACATAGTTTTGAAAAGGGGAAGGTTTTGCTTTCTTGTGGGTCTTTACAGTAAAGAGGAAATGGTCAGTCCTGTCTGTAAGCACTAGTGGATTTAGGATGTCACTGCAGTGGGATAGACCACTTGTCTCTTTAGCTTGATACTCAGCTGACAGTGGCACACATTATATATATGTAAGTGTGGAAAACAGGCAGCAGTGATCCTTTTCTGATGCATCCTCACTACTGCCAGGAGCTATCTGTTTTTGCTGCTGGCCTGCTCTTGAACCTGCAGATCCACCTAGAGCAATGTAACTTCTGTTTCCTTGTTAAACAGCACAAAGTACCTGTAAAACCTTTTAGTCTTCTGTCCTTCCTATCTGAAGATATTAAACTGGTACATTGTGTTCTTTGGGTTGTACTCTGCAGTTTTTTAAACAGTATCTAGGAAATGCTGCTTATTTTAGGCAGATATGTCAGCCTCAATCTTTAACAGTAACAGTGCTTCTGCAGTTGTGATCATCTGTCAGAGATGTGGGACTGTTTGGGAGACTTGGTATCTTTTTTTAGATTGACCTGATGGATTTGGAAAATACAGACAAGCCTTCAGGCATATTGTGGGCATCTCTTCAGAGTAAAAAGAATGTGCTGCAGACCCCATCCATGGAGATCCACTGTGAAACAGAAGGCAAGTTGTAAGACCCAAATGAAGACCGAGTCGTGCTCTGAAGCTGGACATCCCTCAGACTGGGTGTACAAACCCCCACATTCTTACTCTCTTTTGCTTCAAAAGAAGCAACTAGCAACTCTGCTCCAAGATTGAGGAGGGGAGATTTAAGCTTACATAAATTTTGTCCTGTGCAAGCTATTGTCAGCCAGTATTGAAGAAATTCTGGTGATGCCACTGTAAGTTCACAGCAGTAGATCAGTCACATATGTACACTGTCCATTTATTAGAGTGGACTGTTGGAGCTTTAGTAATGCTGAAAGCATTTGAGGCGTAATACACTGCTTCATTGGTCCAGATGTGATAAACGCTGTTGACTTAGAGCAGAAATTGGTGATGTAATATGGAGGAATTGCCTTTGTGCTGATTATGTAGATGTGGTGGTGAATCTCCTGTTAGCAATTCCAGTTTTCAGATGTTTTCTCATTTTATTTGGGAGTGAGTCACGTGTGAAGGCTGAGAAGAAATGAGTAGGAATGGCTTACATTTGTGCTCAAACTGAATTAATGAACTCTTATGCAAAATTCACTTTGCATAAGCAGGCTACGAATCCTGGCTGCTTTTTCTGGAGCATGGAAGCTGTGGCCCTGCAAAACCAAGTCACCATTAAAGATCTTGATTCTTCAGTAGTTTCAGCTTTGCTGAGGTCCGGACAGATGCAGACTGGCCTGTACTAAATAGTCTTATCTTATTAATTTGCAACTCCACTCCTTCTCTGCACCCTCCAAGGAGTCACATTGTCATGGAAATCATAATTATTTATATAGGAAATTTATTTTTAAAAAAATTACTTCTGGCGGTCTAGGTTAGTATTTTTTGCTTTATTACCTAGAGGTTGAACTACAGACTTTCTTAAGTCAGTATCTTAATTTTCACCTGAGCACCTGACCTAACACTTTTCTCAGCAGCTGAGAACTGGAGAAAATCACCAGGTATCATGATACTTGCTGCTGCTGTTCTAAGTGAAAATTGTGTTTTCTCAGGAAAGGCCGTTGACGTGTTATTTCTGCATACTGGTTTACTTTAGGTCCAAAAAGAAATGCTTAAAATTCCTATGCAGAAGGAGAGTTTATTTCCATGACTGTCATTAGCCTTATGTTTACTTTGGTCCAAGGTGTGTGGAACACAGTCAGATGGAAGTAGGATGGTATAGTTACCAAAATAGATGTGTTAATTTCTCAATTATTTTTTTTTTCTGTGCAGTGTTTTTAAAGTAACAAGTATTGTAAGCAGCATGCTATTTTTAAACCAAGGACATTTTGTGCTGAAATTGGCTATTGCAACACTGGGTTAGAATTAGAATACACGAAATTCAAAACCACAGTAATCTTAATTTTGCCATTCTTGTCTTTTTAACTGCTCAACAATAGTGCTGTGTTTGTATAGTATTTAAAAATATTTGTTAAGGAGAATGTAAAGAGCTACTGGCAGGCTTCTCTGTTAACTGTTTCTGCGTGCTCTGCTGGTCTGCTCAGAAATGGGCTCTAGTGAAAACTCAGGAGTGAGTCCAGTGTCCAGAGCTCACACCTTCCTTTGCATTGCAAGCAAGGGAGCAGCCACCAGCCAGGATGTGGCAGACCTGCATGGTGGAGTGGGCAGTCCCTCTGGCTCATGATGGGCTAAAATCTCTGTTTGGCATCTCCTTTCCTAACTCGCCCTGATACGTGCAGGCCTGGATTTGTAGCCTCCAAGGATTTACTCCAGCAAAAGAATAGTAATATTTGGGATAATACAGTCTGACCGTGAAGATGAATGTTATAGGCTATAGTTCATGCCATGACCTTACAAACACTGGTTCAGCCTGGCTGGGTCCTGACATTCTGGCCAGCACTCTGGGAAATGGTTATGGGAGCCCAACATCACTCGGGGCTTCTACCTTCCAACCTGCTCAGCTGTGAGCTGCCTGATTTTCCCTACAAGAGTTTTGCTCAGTTGGGACATTCTTATATCCATCTTCGGATGGAAATTAGCTTTGGATTTCACATCACCAGTCAGACTGACCCAAATGTATTCATGTAGAAAAAATAATAATGGGAAAGCAACTTGAGAAATGATTTTTGCTTTTTGCTGTTGCCTTGCATTTTGGTGTATGCTGTCTGTATTTTGAATACAAGCTCACATGATGCATTGTAACGCGATAGCAATCCAGACTGGGTAATCCTGGGAACCAGCAGCTTGAATCTTGCCTTTCCAAATTTTACTGTTCTAAAACTTGACTTCTTTGTTAAAAATGAAGAGTTTCCAGGGGGCAAAAAGCCCCCAGAGAATGACTATTGGCATTTTATATTTTTAAGCTGTCTTGCTGAATGAAAACAGTTGATTATTAGCTTGATGGGGTGACAACGAGTATATAGAACTTAAATATCTCACCACTCCCACAAAGAAAAAAAATCCACCCTCCATTGTATCATGGGAAGATACATAGCCAGAAAAACTTTCCAACTCGTTAAACTTTTATACTTGCTTCATACAAGCTTAATGTAGGCTTTTTTCCATCCTGTGATGTTGTTGGGCTGCTTCTGAACTGATCATAGGGGAGGAGGACACCATCAGTTTAACAGTATTTCTTTCTTATAACAGAAACCTGCCTTTCTTATAACAGAATAAGATGAATTGCTTAATCTGAAGGATTAAAAAAAGATTTCCTTGTTTGTGTGTTTCAGGTTGTTCATTCTGCCAAGCCTGATAATGAAATCAGTCTGAATGTTTCCCCTGTAATCAGTTTAGTCAGCTTCTATGATTGTGTGGCGTATTTGGGCAAGGACAGGGATAAAGGAAGAAAGTTTTGAAAAAAACAGGAAAATACTATTGTGAATATATCAGGCAAGTTATAAACTGGGAAAGGGTAATTGGAGTCAAGCATCATATCTGCTGCTACTTTTCATGCTCTGTGGTAGATGTTTTGGTGGGCTTCTCTTCTTCTTGTGGCTTGTGTTTGACTTTTTAGGAGAGGAGTGTGGGAAAATACTGATTTAAAGGACTAGAGTTTGGTTATATCACTTTTAAACTGTGCATTTTGTAGTGATGAGTGGAGGTCAGGCCACTGTAGCTGACTTGAGGTCAGAAAGCAACAACAAAAAGTGATGTTTGGGCTCATTTTGAGCCCCATGCTGTGTGGGACAGCTCCAGGCTTTCTCTTGCACACTTGGAGAGACCATATCACATCTCGATGTGTGGCAAGAGCTGGCAGGAAGTATCAACGACTCCTTTGCTGCCTCTGGTGTAATTTTAGCTTTCTGGCACCCTGGTGGAGTTCTGTTGCTTATCCTGGTTGTGTCCTTCCCTTTGCTCTTCCTGCTTCTTGTTTATCATCCTCAGCCACGAGCCTGGGGAAAAGCCGCCTCGCTGCACCTCGCCTGCAGGTCAGCTCATCCCCGTGACAGCACGGAAGGGAGTGTGGGTTTCAGCTGGTCACTGCACCCATGAGCGAGGATGTAGTGAGGTCTAAATCGAGAACCGTTGCTTCATATGTGTGCCTCTCCAAACCCGTGGATTTAGACATTCCCTCACCATTAATTACATCCCCTCGTCTTTTAGCAGTGAGTAAATGGGCCAAGCTGGGCACGTCCTGCTGCAAGCAGCCCAATGCAGTTTCTCGTTGGTTGGATGCTTGCAAGTTTCTCAAAGTACGTGGCTCCTCTCTTTTGGGAAGTGCATCTTGTGGAACTCTCCTCAGGGTGGGAACTGATTGGGCAGCTCAGGTCTCGTCTCGGAGGGCGTACACACAAGTGACACCAACCAGTCCGGTACTGCCGGAGTCAATCCCCATTAAACGCAGAGGCAGGTGCTGCAAAGGGAAGACCAGATCACCCATAACCAATAACCAGAGAGGTAATTCCTGGTGGCACTGGAATTGAGTGTTACCATCATTTGCCTTGGTGCAATCTCTGACGGAGATGCTGGGTGTCATAACCTCATTTCTGGAAGCTGTGGAGCCCGAACACCCTCATTTGTCTGTCGTTTGACATCTGAGCTGCTCAGACGGATGCAGCGCAAGACGGACAAAATTGGCAGCAGTGTTTGACAGCAGTTTGAGACTTTGCCTGTTTGCCTTGTGGCAGCCCTTAACGCAACGTCCCACAGTGTGGCGTCCCACAGAATGCTCGGCAGCAGTCATGCAGAGGTGAAAAGATTTCCAGGCGAGCTTCAAAGAGAAGGATGTGACTAACTGTCTCACACGGAGCCAGGATGTGGGCCCCGCCAGATGAGGCAGCTCACATGGAAGGGCTGCCAAAAGAAAGGGAGAGGACAGACGAAACTGTGACTGGAGAAGGAGGAGGAACAGGCAGTTGGGCAAGGTAGAGGGGAAAGTCTCCATGGGCTGTTTCCAGCATCTGGGAGATGTCTGTTCTTCAGGGAGGCAACCTGTGGGTAAAGTGCCGAACCTCAAGCACGTTGGCTGTCATTCCTGGCTCTGCCGCAAGCCTCCGCCGCCTGTCCTTGGACAAGTCACTCTCCTGGTGACTCAGTATCCCAGCTGTAGAACAGGCATTGCTGCTTACCTCATGGGGATGTTGTGAGGGTAGGCTCGTGGACGCCTTTGCAGTCTGATGTATTAAATGGGGGTGAACAACAAAAAGTGACCACAAAGACAAACATTAAAAGGGATCTGTTCTTCCCTTGCTGCCTCTGAACGTAATCATGTCCCTAATGATAATGTAATGGTGACTTATTCATCACTGACATATACTCCTTCAGTTCCATTGGTGGGAACGGCTTTTTGTTTTCATTTTTTGTCCCCTCCGGCTTGTAAAGATGTAATTTTGTATGTTTATGTAGTAAGTTAATGTTTTAAGCAATTTCTAGTAGAAAATTAGAAAAAATAACAAACAATTAATCAAAGTCAGACTAAACCAAGATGTAATCAAGTAATACAAGAGTGGGACTAGAAGTGGAGTTTGCGAAGGGAGCCTCAAACAGAGAAAATGCAAATCCTGAGACCTAAAGAAGGAGGAATTCTGTTTTGTGTCTGTCTTAAACCCTCTGCCTGAGAGTGTACCCGAGGAAGTCTAAGACCAGAAACAAAAAGGGATCACTCCTCAGCTCTCTCATTCTCAAATAAGCTTCTGCAAAGGAGGGGGAGCTTTGGTTGACTTTAACCCTCAAAATAAATGTCATGTTAATTGTATTCACTCACAAGGTGGTCCAACAGCTAGTGCACAAACCTAGGAGCCAGAATACAGCACGTTTTAGGACACTTAGGGAGTTGGTTGAGCTGGTGCTATCACTTGGTTCTGCCTGTGCCTGTGTGTACTAAAGCAAAAAGGAACTACTTGTCTCCTCTCTTGGAAGGGGGCTGTGAGACTTACGGAAATACCGTAAGGAACATGGAGAGCCACAGGTGGAAAATGCTGGGAGTGGTCACAAGCTTCAGAGTTTTATACAGGAGCAAAATGCATGGTCATATTTCACCTGTCAAGGCTGGCTTTTCTTTAAAAAATAGCAAATCCCAAAGTCTTTGGCTAGAGAAGAGGAACATTCATCTTCACTTAGTACTGCATTTGAAAAACTTTAATTGCATAAGTTTTCCTGGCACTTGCCAGGACTATCTTTGGAGAAAAAAAGACAAGATTCTTGTTTTTTTTGAAGGAACAGGTGGCAGCATGTAGAAACCTTTTGTTGTTAAATTTTAGTCATGGTTCCTTTTTTTCCTTTTCTTTCCTTTTCCCATCTGCAGTTGAGTATGACAAGGAGTTCACGCCTCACCAGCGGCACCACAAGGAATTCAAATTTAATTTGTCTCAGATTCCTGAGGGCGAGGCCGTCACAGCAGCTGAGTTTCGGATCTACAAGGACTGTGTTGTGGGAAGCTTTAAAAACCAAACCTTCCTTATCAGCATCTACCAAGTGCTGCAGGAACATCAGAACAGGTATGCAAGAGGGGGCTCGCTCTGTGCCACCAGCTGCTGTCCTGGAGAAGGCTGAGCTTGTGCATTTATGTTGATAGGACTGAAAACAAATATCAGGTTTGTTCATGTTAACAGGGTTACTTTATTGCATGGTCCTTTCTTTATGAGAAATGGGCATGGTAGAGTGCAAATGAGGGTGTGACTTAGCTGCAAGCTTTGTCTTTAGAGAAAGAATCTACTGAGAAGCAGTAGATTTTTAAACCACTGCTGGCTTTGCTGTCGTGTACTGAAATTCACATATCACCTTTCAACTTAATACTACCAGCCTGTTTGAAAAATACGGGTAATTAGTTCAGACTTGATCTGCTGTCAGCTGAACTTATATTAAAGTAAATAAAGCAGAAGAAAGTTCAGCATGCTGACCACAGGTACGAAATCATTTCTGGTCTTTCAGTGGCAATGAGAGAGGAAAAGTGAGAGAGGCAGGGTAGAAACTGTGACACAAAAATCCAAACAAGTGTAAATGGAGTGATTAATTTAAAAAGAGTAATGTTTCAGATGGAGGAATCATGTAAGGCTAAAAGATGGAAATACATGGTCAATTAAATGTCAGAGTAATGCTGTGGTACAAAAGTGTTTCATTACTTCTGCCGAAACTTGTCAGGACTGTAACTGTTCCTCTGCTGCAGGCATTAAAAAAAATGAAGAAATCAAAACCAGCAGTGTTTGAAAAAAGCTCCATTTGTTTTCTCTGTGAAGGCTTCATGGTTGTTTTCCTTTCTGTTTTCTCTGTGAAGGCTTCATGGATGTTTTCCTTTCTGCTCCTTCTTTCTCCAGCCTTTCCACTGGTACCGTTTGGAGGGATCAGCCTTTGATGATTGGCAGTTCTTAGGGCAACATCAAATAGCTCGTGGTTGTTCTGTGGGGAGTGTGGCCTCTGGGGAAAAGAGAGAAATACTTGGGTAAATAGGTGATGGGGAAGAAGGTGTGGGTTTTGGAAGATCAGTGTTCCCTTTGTGCTTCAACTTGCAGATTGCTGGAGTGCCTCCTGAGGTGATGTGCTTGCTGGTTAGGATGTTACATCAATGCCCACTTGAAGAACTGATCAAAGTCCAGACAGTCATGCAGATTTCGTAGATGTTAGATATATTGTTCATTCAGACCCACATTGCAGGAAAAATGGCAAGTGTTGGTCTCCTTTAGATTCCGCAAGTAGAGATCCCGCCTCTGGAGCTGGAAGAAAACCTCTGCAAAGTGCTTGTGGAAGAAATTGATACGCTGCTCTGTGACAGTCACTGTAGCAGGGCACAGAGTAGGAGAACTGTCAACTTTCATGTGGATATAACATTTTTTCAGAGTAAACTGAGAAAGCAAGTAAGGCCATGCGGGAAAGAGAATAAAGTACAGGATAAAGTACAGGATATGGCGCCTAGTATACCCTGTTCCTAACAAATTTACACACTCTCTGTTCTGAAAGTGGCTGTGTGTGATGATGATGCTGGGACCTTGTATCTCTGTTTCACACACCATACCAGAAGCATGCCAAAATGGTATCGCGCTGCGAAGCGGCGACGTGTGTCCTTTGGCATCTGCATGTCCTGGGCATCCCTGGGTGCTAGAGACCTCTCTACGGACAGAGCAGAGGCAGAACACCTGAGTGGGGATCACCAGGGTGGTCTCTGTCCAAAAGCTGGCGAGTATTCTTGGTCTTTCCGTTGCCTTCTGCCACGTTGCTTCTGCTGTTGCTGGCGGCCGTGCTGAGGGGATCCCGCCACAGGGACTGGGAATTGTCGCGCGGCTTCCTCCAGGCCCAGAGTGCCAGCAATTCGCCGTCCCTCCTGACAGGGGCTAGGCGTGAACCGCTGACCCCGGGATGAGTGTCTGTAGTTCATTACTAACTTCTGACTCATCCAGCCCCTCAGGGCTCCCTTTTTGTTTCTTTTCCTGCTTTATTTATTTACTTTTACTGGTGGGAAGGAGGGAGACGTTTGGCTAAAGCATCTTGCGCTTCACATGAGTCTGTGGGACTTGTCACATCATCCTCACAGAGGTGGGCAAGATGTGGCTCACAGATTCTTGCAGCTGTAGAAAGGACATGCCCTTTTCCCTTCTTTTTTCCTTTCAGCTTAAAGGACTCTTTCATGTATGTGTAAAATATAAAATCACATTTGAAAATGCGTGCTTCTCTATAAATACATGGATAGGCTTGTATTTTCTGTACATATCTGTGTATAAAAGTGCACATATATATTTATTAATCATCCCCTTTATATTAAAAATATGCAGATGTTAAAAGAGTTAAGATAGTAGAAGCTGCATATTACATATTCAGTGTTATATTCGGTTGAGGTCTGACTCCACTGGCTACAGCAGCCGTAGGTTCAAACATTCACCCTCACTGGTGACCTGGGTGGACTTTGGCCCATAAACATTCTTGAAAACAAATACTACAAAGTTGTATTTAGCTGTTCGCTAATATCTCTGCATGGATGCCTCAGATTATTCTGGTATGCCTTAAGAAACTGTATTATTTGAGAGGTTATGGATTTTAATCATCCATTCACTTACTTGCTTTTTCTGGGGGAAAAAAAAGTCTGAAATGATCTTTTCTTCCCTCTTGTCTCAGTGGATTAATTTGGAATACAATGTTCTCTTTTCCAGTTCAGAACGCTGAAAGTTTAAATTATAAGGAAAAGAAAGCACTGGGTTTTGAAAGAGCTTGCTACATATTTGTGAGGCTTCTATTAAATTTTAGAAGACATCTTATGAGCCAGAAAATAACAGCTGCCTTTGACTTAAGAAACCAAAAACTACTAAAAAAATTTGTGTCACACTTCCTTTAGATTAGTGGTTTTGAATAACAGCCTGATATTTCCTAACATTTTATGACATTTTATTGCATGAGGAAGAGTCTGTACAGATCTTGAAGTCTAGCTGGTGAACTAACAGGTGAGAGAGAGGAGTTGATGTCGCACCTTTTTTCATCTTTTTCTGCTGACAAATATTCTTTCTGGTCAGGACAATTCATCTCTAAAGGCTGCAGAAGGTGCCTGTTCAGTTAACAGTTGCAGTCTTCAGAGAAAGTTGAAAGACACCATGTTAATCTTGGCTTTTATGAGGTTAACAGTTGCCTGAGGCAATTATTGGTAGCTACTAAAATACTTTTGAGTACAAATGACTCTTAAGAGGGCAGCTGGCATGTATAGATTTAAACCAGGAGTATACAAGGGAAAGGCAGCATGCACCTCTGGGGGAAAAATATAAAGAAAAAGGATCCTGCCTGCTTCTGTCAAAGAAACAAGTTTGGCAGGGCAGAAGATAAGAGAAATCTTCAGTAAATATGAATCTTCACCAAAGCTCAGAGCCTGGAAGTATCCCTTGGCTCCAGTTAAGTGTAATGAAGTGGCTTAATTCAGTATTACTTGAGCAAAGGGAAAAAAAAGCTCATCTGGACAGTAACAGCATGAGCGTGTGACTCCAGCCCAGATGTGCGCTGCTGCACGGATTCGCGAGGCATTGCTGGCTGCTCCCTGATGGCTAAAAATGGAACCAAGCCTGAGGCTGAAATTTCTGCCAGTTACTGAATTATCAAACTGATTTTTGCCACTGTAGACAAGGCTAAAATCAGGGACTGTATGGGCCCATTTGAGGCTGTCTCCTAGGCAGACATGTGTGGAAAGAGAGCATGAATGATCAGAGATCAATGCTGATTGAAATAGCATAAAACCTCTGGGCAGAAATTTGACCTTGTCCCATCAGAAATATGAGAAATGTACTTGTGGGGGCTCCAGGCAGTGCAACTCAGATTGAGGACAGTGTGGTCTGTGTACGTTCTCTCTCAAGAAGGAAAACATTTTTAATACTGACTCACTTGTGGCAGTAATATTTTCATCTCCCCATTCCTTTCACCCCTTCGTAAGGTAAGAAAAATAGTGCCTAGAAACGAAGCTTTTGTTTTTTAACCAAACCGCGGTTAACGGCCACGTTTTGTCATAACATAAACTGCTGGAGCTGTCAGTGGGATGCTGAGAGGAGATTAATGAAATCCTCAGGATGGATGGGTCGAGCTTGTGGCCAGCCATCAGCGGTATGCATTTGGGATTGTGTGGAGCAGAGGCTTCACCAGGCCAGGCTGAGGTGACATCTGGTTTGCTTTGTGGGGGATGACTCTGGGTTCTGAAACAGGCTGTGGGCTGTACGGGCTGATGCTGGGAGAGAGAATGGGGGATGCATCTGCTGGATGTTGCTGCCCGTCAGCTTCTCACCCCCGAGAGTTTTAAGAGACTGGGCTGTTTGAACACTAGGGCGGAATATTTTTCTCCTTTTTTTTTCCCCCCCTCCTTTGGAATATGCAGAAAACAGAGACGTTTTCCAAAGCACCGGTTTAGGAAGGCAAGTGGCGCCAGCTTCCAGGTACTCTTCCCACCTTGGCTGTATCTGACGGACTGTTTAATTTCAGCAGGCAGGAGCTACACAGCCTCGACTCTCCTCCCTTGTGTGGTACCAATGCACAGCTAAAGCCGGCACCCGCACTTGAGTCTAAAGTGCAGCACTGATTTTGTGGAAGAACCAGCAAAGCTCTCTGTGATTTCTGGTACCTCTTGGGAGTGGAATGCTGTGTAAAAAAAGACCTTTAAAAGGGAAGGGAAGAAATGAGTTTGTCCCTGAAAACAGATCATTATTTAAACAGTTTCTTTCTTGAATCTTCCATGCCCTCACCCAGAGAGGTGTCAGGTCAGGACTAGGGAAGGCGGTTTATGGTTGATCAAAGATGTTAGTCCTTGGTTTGGATCATCAGTATGTTTTCAAGTGTAAATATCCTGCTAATGCAGACCTCAAAACACTCCCACACTGTCCAAACAACTGATCTATGAAAAACACAGCGGCCTGTGTTAGTGATCAAAGGAAGATACGGTACGTTAATGGTCAGTTTATTAAACAGTTTCGTTTGCACCCAGAATGAAATATGGGGACATGATGGTCAGGAAGATTCCTCCTACATGAAAAGACACGTGTGGACATAAATGTGCCCTGCAGAGCAACTGCCTGGAGACCATGTTCCTGTTCTACTGAACACAATTCCTTAAGGATTGAGGCGCTTGTTGGTTTTAGCTGCCAGTTAGAGTGGTAATAAAGTCTTCCTCTTTGCAACAGGATATTTATACAAATGCGATCCGAGCTTCTAATCTAAAGGGCAAATTGATTCAACGGCAGTGTTTATAGCTTAGAAAATAAATAACCCTCCTCAACTGGGTTTTGGAATGGGTTGTGTAATACAAATGACAAAGCTAGCATCAATCTGTTTCGAGTTGGGGTCAGATTTGTATATAGTGTGCATATATTTGTGTATGATAGAGCTGTTTCCATGATGCTATAGAGAGGCGTCTGTCCGCATCTCAGTTTAGCTCCTGCTGTGTGTATGTGATTTGTTGTGTTTTAAGCTGGCTGGTTTAGAGTAGTTTGAAAGTCAGAGTTATTCTGGATGAAACTTACTGGTTCCATAACCAGCTGGCATTTTCTATCTAAACTAAAGAATGCCATATCAGTGCCTTATTTCTTTACTTAATGGACAAAGATAAATACCTTTGTCCTCTCCCCCATCTCCATGCCTCAAACTGCATTTAAACTCTGAAGTGTAGTATTATAGCCATCACTACAGCCAAAATCCCCCTTTTTCCTATAGAATTGTAGTATAAAAAAGGTAAATACGTTTTTTATCCCTATGATTTGGGATGATCCTTTCCTTTCCTTTCCTTTCCTTTCCTTTCCTTTCCTTTCCTTTCCTTTCCTTTCCTTTCCTTTCCTTTCCTTTCCTTTCCTTTCCTTTCCTTTCCTTTCCTTTCCTTTCCTTTCCTTTCCTTTCCTTTCCTTTCCTTTCCTTTCCTTTCCTTTCCTTTCCTTTCCTTTCCTTTCCTTTCCTTTCCTTTCCTTTCCTTTCCTTTCCTTTCCTTTCCTTTCCTTTCCGTTCCGTTCCGTTCCGTTCCGTTCCGTTCCGTTCCTGTTCGTAAAATATTCATTCCTCAGATCTGTAAAACCCAAGACCTTAAGCTGAATGATTTGGGACACCTTTGTACCCAAATATCTGTGTTGACTTTACTGGGGATTATCACGGACCTGTAGGTTGAAATTCCCATGGTCTTGGTGTCTTCTAGCCGTAGGCTCTGATTTTCCACTCTTTGCCAGAGGCAGCTCTGAAACCTGATTTTCACCCTGCTGCTCTCCAGCGAGTCTGGAAGACTTAACCCTCTGCCCTTGGAGACTTTGCTGCCAGGGGCGATGCACACAGTGTTACAGGACAGCCTTTTCAGCACAGGGGTACTCATTACATGGAGCAGAGGAGGTGAGAGGCTGTGCTTATCCATTCCTTCTTGTGCTTTTCTATGTCTGGATGCATCCAGGATGGCTTTCCCCTCCCTATGCTGAATTGCAGACCTCCTCCAGAGTGTCCCAACATCTCCATTCCATGCTTTTTTCCTCTGCTGACTGTCAATCCTTGCAAATCAGTGCCCAGCTGCTGATCTTCTATTCCACCTTGGAAGTAACTTCATTTGTAGGCTGACATTTCTTCATATTTCCTTCCTTGCTTCTAAGAAACTCCTACAGGCTGTGTACATCTCTCCTGGCCTTCTGGTCCACAGGTGGCATTGCTTCTTCAGGACAGTTAAACTGACCCTCACTTCTCATGAAACAATAGAGACTGCCTTCGCTTTCCATGGCAGCTCACTCCAGGTGCTGGCATTCCCCTGCCTCAGGCTCTGTGTACAGGGGAGCACCGATAGATTAAATTTTCTATGCTGCTGTTAAATCTTTGGAGTACTGGTCATTTAGATCCGCTAAGTTGTTAAGGTTTTGTATTGCATCTCTTGGCAGTACCTCATGCTGTGGGAGCTCCACATAATGTCCATTCTATAAGCAATAAACACTTTTAAATTCAAAGCAGTGCTTACATCTGCTGCAAGATGGGGGATCTACAGATCTGAAAAGGCTGCAGTTTTGAAATTTTATCTATGTGAAGCTCCATCCCACTCTGTAAAACTGAGTCAGTTGTGGGTAAGAGTTATTTGCCCATTGAAAGTGGGTAAGAGCAAATAATCTTGCTAGTTTGCTATAGGCAAGATAATTTTTACAGAAAGTTGATGTCAGTGCAAACTAAAGACTCTGATCCTGAGGTATGCAGAAGAGTATTTAGAAAGTGTATTAATTAAAATGTAGATTCCACACACTTCTGTGTAAAATTCCCTTTTGAGAAACTGCTGCTAGGCAGTCTAGACTGTTATGTCAACTTGTCTTTGAAGAAAAGTAAACAAAAAGGTTGAGCTGAGGAAAGTTTTAGAGACTTATAGTAATTAATGCTTTGGTAAATGGCTGTTGATGCGTAACAATCCTTTAAACACCTGGGTAATTGCAAGCTTTGAAGTTGGGCCAAAAATGTTGTTCCAAGACATGTAATTAAAATACGAGACCTTTAACTTGGTCATTTTGAAGGTGAGATTTCTGTTTGTTCTCACTGTCTCCCTGGTAAAACTTCTGCCTGCTTGGGGAAAGAAGTCCAGGGAGGGTGGGAAAGTAAAAAAAACTAGTTCAACAGATGCTTCTTTAAATTTAGCTTTTTATAGCTTTGCTGTTTTTCCTGTAGCGAAGTTCCATGTTGTAATGTGTATCCAGAACAGAGAAATTATTTTAATGTGAACATTTCACTAAGTATAGTAACGAAGAGAAACCACTTGACCTGGTTACTAATTTGACTGAATTCTAATTTAATTAATGTTCAATTAAAGAGAATTAACACCCAGAGATGTTCTGTTGAAAGGTTTACACAGAGGTTTCAGTTAACAAAATATTTATCTTAGAGGGGGAAAAGCACTGAAGTTAAATGCAAGCTGTTTCTCCTGTAAATGCCCTGAGTACATGGTTGGGATGCCGGCATTAAGAATAGTAGCTATATTTGATATTTATATCTGACAAATCTGCTCTCTGAGGACATTGGAGCTAAATCCTGCCTTCTGAATTACACAGGCTATATTTCCTCCAGTAAACTGTGTACTCCTTTCTGTTTATTGCAGCCACTTGTGATTGCTCTGTTGACCTTTGCTTCCCTGTCCTTTTCCAAAATCTTCTGAAGGCCATGGAAACACTCCCATTTATTTCTTGAGACTTGAGCCGTACTTCAGGGCCTTGATGCGGAACAAAGACCTCCTGTTTTGAGTTGGGAGTCTCTAATTCACATCTTCCTGTTTAATATCCTCTCTTGTATCAGGAAAGTTGTTTCAGCTCATCACCTCAGTTTCTCCCATTCACTTGCTTAGTTTTAATAATAAAAGGTTAATACATATTATGTCCGCAGCAGCCTTCCTATGGAAATCAATAACTGGACTCAGTCAGATGATCAAGCACACTGAAAATAAAGATGAGACTGTTGAGTGCCTTAGTGACAGTGAGGTGGCTGTAGCTGTGTGAAAACCCAGAGGCAGGTTTAGACAGAGGGTATGGTAGAGAAGCCGCCTGTTTTGGTGATGAAATTTATCTTCTGTATGCTGAATTTTAAAGTCCTATGGAAGTGCCAGAGGTTCTGTGATGTCCTTGACATCTGGGGTTGCTTGGGCATGAAACCTTTATACTGACTCTGCTTTCTTCAGCCTACGTTGAGAGCAGATACTTCTTCCTTTCTCCTCAATGATGCTGGCTCAAACATTTCTTCCAGCCTTTCTTTTTCTAGTTTTTCCTGTTCTTCACACTCCCTTCCTGTTTCCCTCAGGTTCCATCTTGCCTCAGTTGTTCTCAAAAGCTGAAGCTTTCAGACATCCTGCCATGAATGTGACCACATACACAGCTGCTGCTTCCTCTTGGAAGGCCACTGCCTGCCTCACTGCGCAGGGTCAATGTTGTCACTTAATGACTAGAAATTCAATACTTTGTTTTGTGTGATTTGCTCAGTGTATATATCCGTTTCTCACGTTCTTGTCCACTCTTAGATTTTGCTTTGACTGTGGGCTTGCATCTACTTATGTGTAGTGCTCTTCAGTCTGACTGCTTCCTAAACTACTTCTCTTTTGGACATGGCTATAAGGCCTCATTCTTGTTGTGCAGATGAAAAACTTTGTAGTCCCTTTTTCACTGCAGACTTTTTATCCAAGTTCTCTCCATCTGTCCTTGCATGTCTCTGTGTCCCCCATGACTGCAAAATACCCTCCAGCTTTCCCTATCTAATGAGATATTCTTTCCCTTTGACCAGGGGCTGAGATGAGATACTCTTTCCCTTTGACCTTCCTTCCTATTTCCCTTTGACCAGAGGCTAGTGTGGGATATTTCCCAGTTTCCGTTTCAAGATCAGTCATCATATGGCTTTTTTTGCAGAAGTAGCAGGGGTATCTCTTAGCCACGTGGCTGTAGGAAGGAGCAGAGTCCCCTCACGTGATTAATGGTATTTGGTTTACCAAGGGGGAAAGGAGGGTAAAATATGTTCCCTGCATGCAAAAAGTCCAGAAGATTTTGTTGCTAAGATCTGAATCTTTGTTGAACCTTTGTGGGCAACAATTTTCAAATACTTACTGCTTGGCCAAATTTGAGGTGATTTTCTTAAGTGGGGAGGGACATGGAAGACTTCTATTCTGAAAAAAATAAAGGGGTGGTTAAAGACACACAGTTAAATAGTTGGGAAGTTTTTTTATGTGAGTAAACTTTTTCCTTTTATTTTCCCCCTCACTTCCTCCCTAATTTTGTCTTCGGAAATAGGTGACTGGATATTTTTTTAAAACCTTCATGCCAAAATGGAAACTAGTAATGATATGCAGTTCTGTGCAACCTGCTGAGGCTTGGGCAACAAATGTTGATTGAAAAGAGGCTTAAAGAAAAGGAATTCAGATGTATTGCCTACACATCTACTATGGCCTAAAATACTTGTGGGGTGAACCTTCAGCGCTGGCTTCATCCAGCTGAACAATGCAAAAGTCAATGTTGACTGCATTCAGTCAGCTCTGAATAGCAGAGCTGATTGAAAACCAGTCCTGTATGAGACTTTCTGCAGAGAGTTAACGGGACTGGAAAGCCTGATTGTCCATTTTTCTCCGTTTTACAAAGGAATCAAAGTCTTTCCAAAGGGAGAGTGACAGACTGGGATAAGTCGATCATTCTTGTTTGGTAGAATCTTTCTTTGGTCAGGCAATTTTCTTACTGTATTTGTGGAGGACACTAAAATGGAGGATACCCGTTGGAGGGCAAGTCTGTATTTTAAGTAATCTAATAATTGTGGAGGTTCAGTCTGGGGTGGGGTGGGGTAGGCGGAAATTTGATTTGGTGGAAAGGACAATTGCATTTGGACATGAAAAATCGTTGATGTAGATACAGCCTAGGGAATGACTGTGTCCTTTGCGGTTCAGCAGCGTGAATCTAAGGATTATAGCAGATCACAAGGTGAACATGAGTTAACAGTGTGAGTTTTGTGAAGAAGCCAAAATCATATCCTGAAGCGCATGAGCAGAGGCACAGTCTGTGAGATGTATCAAGATTATCCTTCCACTGTACTCAGCATCAGTGAGGTCTTGATCTGAGCTGGGTCAATAAAAAGCAATGAGAGAAGTCAAAGTCTATACAACAGGGCTTGTAAGGAGAGACTGAAGATATCGTTGTCATAAGAAGGGGATATTGTGACATTGAAGTTAGATAGTATAGGAGGGAAAAAAGGTCACATGAAACCCATTCAATTTCCTAGAAAGCTGAGAGTGTTCCTGAGGCTGGAGTTATACGAGATCAGGTCAGGCAAACATCTCTCAGGAACGACATGGATGTAGGTGATCCTGCCTGGAGTTCAGGGGAATGGGCTGTATGATGCCATGTGGATCATTTTGGCTTTACAGCTCTCTGATGTCCAAGTGCCTTCCCAAAGGTCAAGGCAATGGGAATATAAACTTTCAGCCTCCTCTTCATGGTTTTTTTAGACCTGACTACTCCTATGTGTGTTTCAGTGTTCAGGAGGGTTTGCTTTTACAGAGTTCTTTGTGCAGAGGACTTACAGAGTACAGAGATCAGAAAGCAATTGGTGTGAGGGGAAAGGTGGGAACAGGTGCTAGGAAAACCCCTTTTCAGATATAGTTGACTTAAAGTATTGGAGATGCCCAGTGTTTAAGTCATATTCAGAAGTGGGAATGATCTAGAAGTTCATTCCTCTCTTAAAACTGGAGAGAGAAAGAGTGGTCACAGCTGCAGCTGCTGTTTGCAGTTGCTTTTAAGCAACACTTCAGTTTATATACCCTGCCTGGGAAAGCCCAAATCTCTCAACCTTAGGGTTTCCAAAACATGTAGCAGCTGGCCAGCCCTAGCTGCTTGCTGCTGTTGGAGGTGAAGGTCAAAGTTGATCCTGAGCCCTCTATGCGCTGGAGGAACGGTGGCAAAGACTCCTGTGGGAAAGGCTGCTGAGTCAACCACAGAGTGTGCAGCTACCAGTGAGGTGGAGGAAAGCCTTCCATGCTGTAAAAATAGCTGCGCTAGGAGCTCTAGTGCACTTAAGTGCTTATTTTTCCATGTGTGATCTCATGCAAACCAAGCTGCTGGGCAGTATGACATAGCAGTTGGCCAAAAATAAAACGTAACTCAATCAAAATTTTTTTTTCTGAACTTAACCTTTGGTGGGTAGGAGAGACAGGTACCCTGTTTACTCATTTACATTGTTAGAAAAAAAAATCCAGGGGTAAAAAGAGATGAAGATGGGTTTGACACCTGGTATCCATTTCATGGTGGTGGCCACAGGTGAAGGGTAGGAATTGTAGCTTTCTTGCTCAGGAAAGTTACGTCTCTAATACAGTGAGAAAATGTACATGGGATTTCTTTGAGTGCTTCTGCAGCTGATTTCATTGAATAGAGTTTGGGTGAGTGCTTGATGCTGCAAAAGAGTTCTAGGCTTAAAAGCATTTGAAGCTGAAGCTCAGGAAGGTGGTGCAAGACCAGCAGCCTTGGAACAAGGCGTCCAAACCTTGTTGATAAGCCTCAGAAAAATGTCTTTAGGGGCCTTTAGAGGTCCATTTTCCTTCACTGTTTGATGCTTGGCCAGTCTTTTATTTGGTTCTTTATTTTGGTCAGTTGAGGTAAGCCTGTGTTTGAACGTTGTGAGCTTAAACCATGAAAAAAGCCAAAAAGCCATTGAATACCTGGTCATGCTGGTGGTTCCACTGGCTATGAATGTAATAAATGTATGAATGAAGTAATGCCAGGGCTAGCAGTACGTTCTTCAGGAAGAAGAGTGCATTACTAATCCCTTGCTGGTGGAGAAATGGACAGCCCTGAGGAGTAGGATTGCTTTCCTCCATCTTAGAAAAATCTCTCTTTATAATCCTGAATGTCACATGCGAAAGTACGTGTGTCTCATGGTAAAAGTCTGGATACAAACAGGCAGATTTGAGACATTGTTTTGTTTTAGACATTAATGTAACTTATAACTATTTCAGATTTTGTTTCTGTAACAGCAAAAGCCAGGAGAGAGAATTCCCAACATCACAATCTTGTCATTATCCTTCTCCTCTGCAGGGCCTCCGACCTGTTTCTGCTGGACACGCGGGTGGTGTGGGCATCGGAGGAAGGCTGGCTGGAGTTCGATGTCACTGCCACCAGTAACATGTGGGTGATGAACCCCCAGCACAACATGGGACTGCAGCTGAGCGTGGTGACCCGAGACGGTAGGTTATGGGCCAGGTAACACGAGTCACCCCTCAGTTGCTTGGATGCTGTCTAGAAATGGTGCTAACAGAACTCAGCTGGGATGTGGCAGGGTGAGCACTCTGCCTTTGCAAGGCACCTGTGGCCAACACCATGAGCAAGATGTGTGAGGGCACAGGTGGTGGCCTGTCAGTTCCTGGCTGTCCCGTGATGGATGTGTCTTTCCCCATAAGTGAGATCAGGTGTCTTTAGACAGTATCAGGATCAGCTGGTAGAGGTGGGTTTGGGTAGAGCCCCAGTTTCTGGGTTGGAGGTGGAAGAGGGCATGGAGCTGGCATGCCATGTGGGGTGAGGTTCAGGGATGAGAGGAAGAGAAAAGGCAGATATATGGGTATGTACTTCCCCGTGTGGGTTTATGGCAGCCCTCCTGGCTGCTGTGGGTGCTGTTGGTGCTCAGATTTCATCAAAGCTGAAGTGGGAGCACTGTTGGAGAAACTGTGTGGTCACTGTGTGGGGCAGTTGCAATGACAGCATTTCACAGCCTACAGAAACTTTGAAAGGTGGGAAAGAAAAGAAGAGGCTGCAAAAGAGCATGAAATTGAGTGTTGGAAGATAAGCAATAGAGAGGATCTAGATGAGCAGAATGTGACAGTGATATCTGTCTTCTATAGGAACCAGTCTCCAACCTTGTTTTCTTTCTCTTGCTTCATGCTGGAGTTTGGTACACCTGTGATGTCAAGTAAGACTGGAGGGGCTGTCCACTTCTCCTGAGGAAATGTTAGTGCCAGCCTGTACCTCTCCAGCTGGGCTGAGAGCCCATCACTGTGCTCCTGACAAAAGCACACCATCTCTTTGCCCTCTGCTGTCCCTAAAGGTCTCCTAATCTCATGTCCGCTTCTTGAGTTCCGCAGGCAGCGGAACTAATTTCACGACATGTCTGAGTTTGGTGTTTTATGTATCTATCTATATAACTTTAATGCCAAAACGGGACTAGAGATGCCAAAAGGGAACCAAGGAACCAGGTGCTGCAGTGAAGTCTTGTCCAGCATGGGTGGAGTGCTGTCATTAGAATCTCCATAGGTCGTGGTGGCAGGAAAGGAATGTTTGGTGTTTAAAGAAGAGTATGAGCAAGAACAGAGGAGACAGTGCTTATGGGGATACCAGGTTGCTGAAAGGAGCAGCCCAACTGCACCATTTCTCTAACACTCCTTTTTCTGTTTGGCTTGAAGGTTTCAGTGTAAACCCTAGAGAAGCAGGCCTGGTAGGGCGAGATGGCCCTTACGACAAGCAGCCTTTCATGGTGGCCTTCTTCAAAGTGAGTGAAGTTCACCTACGCACCACTAGGTCAGCAACCAGCAGGCGCAGGCAGCAGAGTCGAAACCGCTCCACCCAGACTCAGGATGTTTCCAGGGTGTCCAGTGTCACAGGTAATCGTGGAACACGGGTAATCATGCAGCACAAGCTGGGATGACTTCTTGTAATGGTTCTAGTTGCTTTGGAGTGCAGAAGCAAGAAGGGGGTTGTGAGGTGGGATGCTCTTCCTTGGGGGAATAGATTACATCTGCAAGGTTGTGGAAGAGGAGGTCTCACATAATGAAACTTACAAGAGTCCTCTTGAATCCAGTGTGGAGTCCAGACCCCCATGTGAAGTTGCATCCATTGAATTCAAGGTGGTGAGGTATTTTAAACACAGCTCTTGTGCTTGTAGGTTGCTTGCTATGCAGTATTTGTCTAGAATTATGCCCTGTGAAATGCAGTATTTAAAAGACTCCATCTCTGTATACACTGATATTTATGGCGTTGCACGTATGCATTCCCAGCAGAGTCTTCTTTGAGTTTTCCTTGGAAAAAACATGATAGAACAGCACAAGATGGTTTTTTTTTTTTAATCTTGTGAGAACATCAGTGTACACATGGTGAAGTACCTTTCTGGGCAGGCACAGAAGTTTGCCTGTTTGCTGTGGAGAGGTTGCATGTAGCAGGCATTGTACAGCAGCCTTGTGAGTGCTGTTGTGGGCTGGTGGGGCAATAGAGTAACAATGACATTTTGGCAAAAATTTAGAGTCTTCCGTCTTCTAAGTCTAGTCTGTTTTCCAGCACTACAGTGCTACAAGCCCTTCGTTCACTGAGTACCTTCTTTCCTCTCAAACATTTCAGCCTATTCCAAGCTGCTTGATTAATTTGCTTATGCTGCCCCCTTTGTTTCCAATAGGATCCCTGCTTTTCCCATGTCTAAAAATGACTGTGCCCCAAGGAAGAGAGGCAGCTGTATTTTTTTAGTCTATGTCCAAAGACAGCAGCAGGAGATGAGCCAGAATTGCTGACACTTAGCTGGTGGGAATCTGTAGGCTGTTCCCTGCTCTTGCATGGTTGCGGGTGAGCCATGCTTGCACCCAAGGTGGTTCCATGCTGCAGGGAGCAGAGCCAGGTTGGGAGCCCTTCCAGGGCTGGCAACCAGGGTTTGTGCATGGCTGTGTGTTGACTCAGCTCAGTCGCTCCAGCCCGCTGTGGTGATGGACTTGCCCTCTGAGCTAGTCCATGCCAGCAGCAGTTGGCCACTAGTGGCCTTTACATGTCCTTGTGGTGCACGCTGCAGCATGGCTATGGGTTCCTGTGCCATGCCACACATGTGCCAGGCTTGGCTGGATGTGAGATGTCCTTTTGTGGATTTTAAAGACAGAAGGAACAGCTCAGTTCTGCAGCCCAACCTCCCTGGGGGAGGCTGGCCAGTGCCAGCGTGGCATTTCTGGAGGAGTTATCATCTAATCTGCCATGGGAGCACCTTCTGTAGGTCTAAGTTGCTGGAACCTGCTTTAGTCCTGGTCTTCTTCAGGTTTCCACGCTGCAGTTTTAAAGCTGGGCATCGTAGCTGCTTGCTGAGTTACCTTCCCACATGATGAGCTTGCCAAGGGCATAGGTGGTTTATTCAGCTGGGTGTTGTAAGCCCAGCTGTTACACAGGCAGTTCTCCCACTTAGGTAGGCTCAGCTCCTGTGCTCCCTTCATAAAAGCCAATTTTTTAATGCATTCACAGTGCTTTGGGTAAGTTACTTGCTGCATTGCTGTTTTGTGGTGCTAGTGGCACTTGGAGTCAGGATAAGCTCCAGCTTTCTCTCCCTGGCTCTGCAAACTTCACAGTGCTGAAACAAAATTTTCACACTATTAAATCAGGTGATGTGACTTAAAGCCCCAGAGGGAGCAGACATGTTGGGCAAAAAGGGCCATTTGTACTTTGCTGCTTTCTTGACTACACCACACACCAGGTCATAAAATTCTAAAATGACAAAAAGGGAAAAAATAGCTGGCATTCTGTGGTCTTGAGGGCTTTTTTTGGGTCAGCTTTATTTTAAAACCTGGAATTTGGCAGTGCAGTAGTCAACAAGGTATAGTTGAGTCTGTAGATTTAAGGCAGGGGAAAGGAGGGGAATTTAAAGTTGAGATGTATGTTTGGTTGGTTTCTGTGTTTAGAAAAGAGAGACTACATCATCTTGTTTTCCTTTCTAAGTGTGACACTCTCAGGCCCTGTTCTCTTTAAGAAGTGGTTGATTTAACAGCCCAAGAGGCACCAATGACCAAAAAGTGTTTTCAGCATTAGAGATCACAGGGTTTTTTTTCTTTTTTTTTAACCTGTGGGGATAAAATATCCTAATGCATGGTGGGGCTGAGGACCTCAGAACAAAGTAAAAGGCAAGCCCAGGGATTATCCTGAAGGCTGCCTGGCTCTTCTGAGGGTGCCCTGATGCATCTGGACCCAAAGTGGGTGCAGAACTGGGATGCTGCAGTTCCCTTCTGTGCATCTCCTCGCCTGCGCATCTTCTTCTCTTGTTGTATCTCACATCTTGTCAAAGTTTTGGTCTGTGGTCTTCCCCAAGCTAGGACTGCTGCCGCCTACCAGGGCTTGAGAGCAGTTTCTCTCCTGCAGAGCCAGGCAGCTGTTTGGTGTTGGGTTCTTTTTGTAGATTGCGACTTCCTTCCTCTATGTTAATCAGTGTACAAGGTTTTCTTTCTTCAGTTTCAAAAAGGAACCCCTTTCCCAAAAGATGCTGTGAGTTGTTTTGGAGCAGTATGTTTTAAAAAGCCCCAATTACTGTCTACATATGGCAAGTATTTAAATCAGTTTGGAGTGCATGAAGTGTGCTGCTGGGCTGGTACTGGACCTGGGGAGGCAGGGGGTTAGGTGAGAGCATGCTGTTGTGTGTGGGAAAGGGACCCAAAGAGACCCCACTATGCTCCGTTTGCTGTGCAGTTTTTGTCCTGCAGTCAGTACCAAGAGCTCAGATGCTAAGGCTGTGGCTGTGGCACAAGCTTCTCAGTGGTCTGTATTTTTTTGCCAATGCTTATTTCCTTGTATTATAAACACGTGATTATCACTGCCTTATATAAAGCAGAACTGAGCAACCCCCATGGTTATAAACTGCTTTGACATAGAATCCTGTGTCAATGCATTCCTGGAGCCTCAATTCTTCTGCAGAAGGAGGATGAGCAGGAAGAAAAGGAAGTATTTTCATCTGTTGAGGCAGAAAGTCATATGCCAGGTCTGGCCCAGGACATGGAGGAACACGGTGGGTGGGAGGAGCGTGCAGGTGTTTCTCTGCTGTTGACTGCAGGGCCTGGGGGCCCTTGCTCAGCTGAGTCTTGCGGTGGGTTGGACTCGTGCTCTCAGACTTGTGCTGACCCTCCAGCTGACCAAAGAGATGGGACTGTCTAGCATAACAGGCAGTGACCCTCTGCCCTTCAGCCAACTCCATGGTTTACGGTTTTTGCATGGGGCTATCTCCTGGTCCAGAGGCGATAATCCTTCTCTTCTGCAAGTCAGCCTCCGGGCACATCCCTTCCTGTCAGCCCCTCCTCATGGAGAGAATTTAAACGCCTGACTTTGGGCTGCACTTGCTGCTCTGAAAGAAACTCAAGCCAAGCCCCTTTTCAGGTCCTTCTCTTTAAGGCCCCCAGGACTGATGTGAGGTGCTTCTTAAAAAATGGAGAGGCCCTAAAGGTGGCCTTTCCTTACAGCAGACGTGCACAGCACCAGACAGATTTCCCCGCGTGTACGGGAACCAGATACTGCAAAGGGCATCATGCACAAACACTGAAGGCAAATAAGGCCAAATGCTTCTGCGATGGCAAGGGCCTTGTTAATAAACTTTGTTATCTGGCAGCCAATCTTCCCTTCAGTATAGTTTTCCCTTGAGTACAGTGTTTGGATGCAGACTGGAGCAGCATGGCCAGCGTTTCTGAATGTGCCTTCACATGCAGGTTCACGTCAGCCCGACATCTCCCCTTCTTCCCACCCACGCAGATCACTTTCATGTGAAGTGGGCTGTTATTAACTGTGTGATCAGTTTACACCAGCTTTATCCGGACAAATCACCAAAGTCAAACACCAAGAAGAAGGGGCTGGCCTTGGAGACCTCTGTCAAAGCCATTTTGAATCACAGAAGCAATTAATTACTGCGTGGAATTTGGTAAACTGGCACCTTGGGAGCAGCGAGGGTGTTCCCAGATGGATCGACCTCAGTAAATATTTATATGTTCTTTGCCAGCACTTAACGTGGGAGAGGTTATAGGAAATCTAAGGTGGGTGCATAAGTATCTGTAGGAGGAAGACCATTAGGGTCAGGCTGTTCTCTCACCCTTTTCAGCAACACACATGCCAGTGTCCAGCCTTAAGAGAAACATCTGTGCTTGCAGAAAGTCAGACTTGGGTCCTGGTGAAGGTAGACAACATTCAATGCAAGCACACCACAGAGACAAGCTATCTTAGCTGTGCCGTTTTAACTGTGCTGCTCCGGGAGTTATTTTTAAGTGCAGAACTAGGGGTTTGAGCTTTTTTTAAATCTCTGTTTTAGACAAAATTGTTTTCAGTATGATTAAATGCAGTGTCTTGTAAGTGCCAAGTTAGCGTTTCTGAATTGGTATGTTCAGGGCAAAAAATAGAGACAATTTTTCAAAACCCACAATGAACCTACAGGAGCTCCCAAAGCAGCTCCCTAAACTCTCAGAGATGTTGAAGGCCTCTGGCAAACAATCCTTGCAAATTGTGTCCTGGCAGTGTAGGCCATCCCTGTGGCAGTTGTTTGCAGCATCTCCCCTCTGCAGGCTGCCTGCTCTTGGCCCTCCTGGCTCCCCGCTGCAAGGCTGGAGGGAAGGAACACAAACCCTGTTGCCTCTTGGCGGTTGGATCTTGCACAGCAAACCACCTCGAGCGGCAATTTGGGCTAAAACAGCTGAGCATGCTGGCCTGGGGTGGCTGATGCTGCTTTCCAGGCTTTGGAGAAAATGTGTTGTGGAAGCCAATTTCAGTAGTTCACTGCCAAAACCCCGTGACTCTGCGTATTCCTCTTCTTTTCAGGCCCAAAACTGGACGTACTTCCAATGTACGTGGCTCTAGGGCATATGCTGAGCCCCTTACTGTGGGGAATGGGTCATGATTATGTGCATCTGTATTGCTGCATCTTTTTCCTCAATTCAGGGAGCCACCGCTAAGGGTTGCTTAAAGATTTGTGACTTCCCTGAAGTTGGGCTGAAATAGCTTCCATAAAGTAGACATGGTAGGCAAACACATAACAAGAAAGGAGGGCAGGGGATCTTGGGGTGAGGGTTAAACAGGGAAGAGTGCAAACCCAGGGAGAGGGGATGTTTAGTGTGTTGACATTTAGGAAAGCAAAGGTTGAGGCTGGGCAAGTGAGGAGGTAGAGCTGTGTGCATCTGCCTTGGACGGAGAGCAACCAGGGCTCCATGCAGAGTGTGAATCAGGTGACTCTGACCAGTGAGCTGAAGCGAGTTTTTGGGGGTAGTGTGAGAGAGGACACATTCATAACACGTTCTGCTTGGTGTAGCTTGTTAAGCAGCTCTTTTTTTCCGCCCCTGTGTTTTCTTAAACTTGTGATTGCTTGCAGCCTTCCTTCCCACTCCTGTTTTCTCTGCCTCCCTTGCCTTCTCCCTTTTCTTGTAGAAGATTTGGGTAAACTGTAGCTGGATTTGGAACGTAGCATCATTTTACCCACTCAGTTGTGAATAGATCAACTCCACTGTCAAATACAGATGGTTTTCCTCTAAACAAACTACATATTTCCCATTGAAGAACAATGAAGTTGTGTTTTCAGGTGCTTTAATGAAAGCCTTTGATCACTAAAAGTATCCTCTCATTTTTTTTCCCCTCATTATGACCAAATCATTTTGAAACATCTCATGCTAGAAATCTGCTCCTGGGCTGAGGCAGGGACTGGAAAGCTTCATCTGAAATAAACCACCACACCCTGGTTTCTACTGGGTATGTCTGGTTTGAAAATGGAAAGCTTGAATAGAGAGACTCGCCTCTGTTCTTGCTACCGCGTGCTCCTGGAAGAGTGAATGTTTATGCTGCAGCAGGCTGTTAACCAGCTCTGCTCACCTGATTAAATCCGTGATTGAAGTGAAGCTATTGAAAGTCTGAAATGCAATCCTTAGTTTAAAACCCAACTGCTTCTAAAAACAGCTCTCTAATCTTTGGTGGCTGGGAAGCTGGGTTTGAGGTGTAGGGTTTTTTTCAGCCCTCAGTGTTAACTGTACCCAGCTGTACTGCTGTGCTGCCCTTAATGCCAGTTGGATGTGCTTTTAGTATTATAGTTTTTCTTTTGAATAAATATTTGCATTTGTAGTTCCCAAACTTTGGGGGGGTGCTGGAGGGAAGAAAAAGAAAGGCTTATTCAGAGCCAGGGAAAAAGTCACTAAAAATATTTTTCTATCCCAGCTGCTGCATCTGGGGAAAGCTGCACTGGGAGCATGCCCTTTCAAGCCACGTTAGGGGCACCAGGGGACTGGTAAGCTGAAAGGTCCGGGGTAGAAGGAGGCAGGAACATCAGCCTGTGGCATCTGCCTGCTGACAGGAGTGCCTTTACTTGCAAATGAGGGCTGTGAGTGAGGAGAAGGCCCATGTGAAAAGTCGTGGGAGGAAAACATGGACGGGGACCTGGACTCCCAAGCTGCTTCGCTGAATTTGCTGCCATCTCTTCCTCTCGTGCTTACCATTGGGTGCAAAGCACAGGATCAGTGGCTGTAGCTGGTAGCCAAGTCGCCCTGCTGCAAGGGTGGTTTCTGTGGCTGCTCTGCTGAGGTCCAGCAGCCACCTGAGGTGACAAAATCAGCAACCACCCATCAGGGTGGATCTGTGCAGCCACCTGGAGGTGAAAGGCTCCTCTGTCACAGCTCAGCTCCTCTGCTCACTGTGGTTCCAGGTGTTCACATGCTGAGCTGCCTCTCTTTCCAAATATAAATGGGAAATTCCACTCGCTGTCAAAAGCTGTATGTTGTGGGATCATCAGGAGCAGCTCCTGCATGGTTGAAACGTCCCCATGCATTGTGCCATGGCAAGGGAGAAGGTCTTGGTCAGGGCTTTGCATCGTGTGTCCCCACTTTTACTGACAATAAGAAGCAAGTGAATGGCGAGAGCATGTCAAGCGCTGTGTCATCTGCAAATGAGTAGTTTACGGAGAGGAGAAATGTGTTTTTCAGAGCATGGTTTGTAAAGGTCCAAGGGCAGAGGTGGTGCCATGAGTCACATGAGATGTGTGGGGCAAGCTGGGGATAACGCACAGAGAGGAACGAGGACATGGCTTCCCTGCCTGCAGGACACCTTAGCTGTTTGAGGGCTTCTGCTAACTGGTGCAGGGGCACAAGGTGATGACTAACCTTCCTGGGCCTGTAATTCTCTCTCTCAGTGAGTCTGTGCAGTTTGAGCTCCCCACCGAGGGCAGCACACGTTGGAAACGGAAGCTGAGGAAGTGGGGTGAGTGTGAGCACCCAGTGGGGATGCAGCCTATGCAGGGCTGAAAGAGTAGATTTATTTTTAAGAAGTCGTTTTACTGGAGGTGTTTTCTAAGCACTTTAAAGACAGCTGAAGTAACTATAACTGAGTCACTGTTACTTGGGTTCCTCCATTCCCACAGGCATCTTAAAAGCTTCAGCCCTGCTTTGGATGTCCCTCAACACCCTTATCCTTTTGGCTGCTGAGGGAGCTCGTCACTTCTTGCTGCTGAGCCTGCAGCATGCACACATCTGGCCAGATGTGCCCTCCAGCAATGCTCTGCCTGTTTTACTTTCTAAATTCTTGTTTTGCTCTTTTTCTTTTAACAGATTACAACAGCAGTGACTTAAAAACAGCGTGCAGAAAGCATGAGCTTTACGTTAGCTTCCAAGACTTGGGATGGCAGGTGTGTGATGTTTCTCGCTGGGTAAACCAGACGTTTTGTTATGAAATGTTATCTAAACAGTGTCACGGTAATTCCACTCGAGTCTGCCATTATACTTTAAAATGTCCCTTGTGCCTCCTCACTAAAACCAGTCACAGAGAAGGGCAAATAAATATTGATAGTTGTGACATTTGATAAGATCCAGAGAAAGCTTGATACTTTATGGGATTCAAGTATACAGCTATTCTCTGTCACTCATGGGAGTCACGGTATGGGCAAGGGCTTATATCTGTGTACCTCTAATGATAAGGAAAACAATCTGATGTTAAGCAGTGATTTTAACTAATTTTTTTTTCTAGTGATCACCCTGATTTTAACCTTGGCCATTGTTTGAAATCCTCCGCAATCCCTGCCCCACAATTAGCACTGCCTGTGGTAGGTAGACTGAAGACTGGCTTTAGTTGCACACCATGAGGCCAGAAAGTTGTTTAAAGTAAGTTATTTAGGACCAGGCTATAGTGCAATCAAACATCACATTTCAAAGAATGCCCTCACCTTCTCTCTTTTTAAGTTTTTTTTTTCATTCTTTCATTCAGCACTTGTGAGGGAGGTCCTATTTCTATCAGCTAATGTTTTTACCAGGCTTTAATTCGGGATGCCAGGGCTGTCTCTGCTACTTCTGTAATACCCAACATGTGAAAGTCCTCTCTCAGCTAATGGGACAGCAGCATTTTTTGTAGCTTATGTGTCAACTCTGGCCTACTAGCTGCAACTGTGGTTGTGTGCTGACTCCATTCCCCATTACTTGTGAGTGGCTTTTCACTTGTGCAGAGTCTTTCCACCTCTTCCTTATCTTACTTGCCCTGCTTTCAGGCGGGAAGTGGATTCCAGTTGTGAAGTTCATGATCTTGAAGGCCCTGCCTTCACCTTTCTAGTTGCAGAAAGGTAAGATGCTGCCAAAAGAAGGCCACAGACCAGCAGGGCTCATTGCAAGAGTTGGAATCCAGGTCCTACTTGTTGTAGGGATATGATCAAGGCAGGGCAGAGCTCTCTGCAGTTGTTGGGCACTCCTATTCCTTCAGAACAAACTTGGTTAGCAAAGCTGCAGCAACAGTGTGTGGCTGCTCAGGCCTGCTGTAGCAAAATTCAGGCAAACTCAGCTAATTGTTGTCAGGTAGAGTGGAAATTGTCTAAGAGATACATGCATGTGAAACATACTGGTACGTCCTTCTGCAGGGTGACCTGCAGAGCCCAGCACCAAGGGAGGCCAAGTGTCTCCTGTTCAGTGGTGCTGCTTTTAATTTTCCTTTGGCTCTTTTCTGTCAGCAGCAGAGAAGTTGTAATTTTTTTATTAGCCCTTTGGTGAAGAGTCTCCTTTTTGCCTAGCATGGCACTCAGATTGCCACTGGGGCCACCTGCTTGCACAGCTCAGGCTGGCTGTCCTGCCCCTCCTTTAGGAGTCTGGCAGATGTGGAGAAGCTGTTATGCAGCTAAGATTTCCCACAGCGTCCTTAGCAGAGTAGTGTCCCTGGATAAATGTGTATAAGCTAGGCTGTCTCTGAGACAGCACACCAGTTTTTATATTCCTGTTGCAGAGCTCCCTGTTTGAACTGTGCCTGTGTGCCTGCTCATATGTGATTTTCTCCATAAGGGGACATCAGCTGTGGCTGTGACTCAGCCTAGGAAAGGTAGTTCAGCCAGAGGGCCTAACCTGCAGGAAACGTTGGAACATAAAGGCCTCCAAACCATAATCCCCACAATGCAACCCAGCAAGAGTTTTAGGGATAAAACCCTCTTAATTCATGGTAGTTGAGCTGTACATAGATGTGCACCATTCTTTGGACATTAAGATCAGTGTGTCCATAGAAAAGTGATGGCGCACAAAAAGAAAAAAAAAAACAACTAAAACCCGAGCAGTTCAGTGAAAACACATTTTCACCCTCAAGGAAGAAGTTAGTGGAAAATTTTCTGCTGCTCTTAATTGCATGCAGTTGTCTGTTGAACCACGTTCTGTTTGTTTCCCTAAAAAGGACTGGATAATCGCTCCAAAGGGCTACGCAGCCAACTACTGTGATGGGGAGTGCTCATTCCCACTCAACGCCCATATGAACGCAACTAATCACGCCATTGTACAAACTCTGGTAAGTCTCCAGGCAGCTCAGTGCCAAAGCACCAGGTGAATTTGTAAACAATATACCAGTGTCTCAGTTGTGTTTTCTTTCTTGGCAACAGGTTCATCTTATGAATCCTGATTATGTTCCCAAACCATGCTGTGCACCTACCAAACTAAATGCCATATCCGTCCTTTACTTTGATGATAATTCTAACGTAATCTTGAAGAAATACAGGAATATGGTAGTAAGAGCTTGTGGATGTCACTGACAAACAGTCTTCACACGGACTCTATGATGCTGCCATGAACTTGGATACAGCCCTCCCTGCTTTCATTACCTTGGGAAAAAAACCATGTGATGAACCACCCTTCAGAACACCATGTATGTGCCTTGTGGGAGGAAGAAGTGTGGGGACCACCCCCCGGCTGCGAGCAAACTGCCGGACTTCTTACAGACTGATCCTATACCATGGTGGCTGCTCAGCTCAGCAGCGGTGGCAAGATGCCCACACACTTTAGGCTTAATCTCACAGAGCAGCATGGCCTGTAGCAGGTGCTTGGACATGTGCTGCAGTTTTACCAGATGGGCACTCACCACCCAAAACAAGTGAGGTCTCTTTTTGGCAGCAGGGAGGGAAGATGAGGGGGAGAGGCACAGAAGCTAAAGAAAGTGTTGTTAGCACTTCAGACGTAGAGCGTACATCTCATGCAAGATCCTTCTGGCCACAAGGACCAGTCACTGCACCTAGACTGTTAGTCTCCTCCTGATCTCTGTCATGACAGTAAGCATCTAAAATTGTGCCAAAGCAGATGTTTCAGTTCTCTTATGCTCCAAGCACCGTTTAACTCTGATCTTGCAAGCGTAAGATGGCTTGGCTGCACCCTGTGTTAGAAACACTACCATGAACTCAGACCCTGGCTGGTCTTCCCAGTTCACCATCTGACTGAGCAATACAAATTGATACCCTTATTCTTATGCAACTTCCTTCCACTCCCCACGTGGAGCTGCCTCATCTACTACCACTTGCCCAGGAAGTAAGTCAGGACATTTCTACAGCTGTAATTCAGATGTAAAAGCTTAGGGGCCATTTATTCTCTAGCTGGACAGTTTGTTTACAGGAAGACAGAATATCAACAATATTTGCAATCTTTCCCTTTCAACTCATGCAACTAACAAACTGGTATAAGGGATATGCAGCACAGAGCCATGGTTTGTCTAGCAGAAGCTAATAGCAAATTGTTTTGATCAATATTAAACTTGTATTAAATGCACTTACCTCTACTTGCATTTAAAAGGCTTCTTGTAAATACAAGCTATAATTTATTGCACTTGTCACTGTATATTCATTGTGCTGTATCATTTATAGAAAGACTGCTTTTTTAAAAAGTTTTTATTTAGAAAAAATCTCAGTGTAAACAATTGTACCACTTGGATTTTATACAAGAAACTCATGAGATTGTGCTTCACTAGAAAGTTGTTAAAAACATAATAAAGGCTTCCTGAAAGGCAGAAGTACACACGTTGATCCAATACATCTGCCAGTACTACACTTAGCTTTCACTGTGGCTTTTTCACCTTCACACATTTTCAGATTGAACAGAATCAAAAGTTCTGGACAGACAGTGAAGTGAAGAACCAGGAGAAATTCACTGGTTTAAAAGTTCACTGATGTTTTGCCTTTTTTTTTTTTTTAAATAAAAAAGAAAAGCAACCCAACTAACTCCATATGATGGACAAAACCCAGCATCTTGACAGATTAGTCAAATTAGCCTGTAGCAATCCTCATTCCATGAGTTTCTGTGCACATGAGACAGCAGAATTCAGTCCTTGGTTTGCTGTTGCCTTTGTATCGTGACAGTCTCTGCAATGCAAATTCTTTGGCTTTCACTTAAGTCTAACATGGAACATCTTATGCACCAAAGAATAGATTCATATTATAATCCAAGACACCACAAAGTGTGTGGTCCTGGCATTCAAATTTATCAATGCTTATAGCTTGGAAAAACATTAAGGCTCAAGAAGAGGGGGGAACTATTTTACACTACTGCAGAAGAGCTAAATGGAAAAAAAAATATTAAACATCGTACTACTTGTTGTTCTCTAGGTACTCTGACTAAGGAGCAGGTCAGCACAATGTCTGGATTCAGGCGTGGGTAGGAAACACGTCGTCAGCTCTGGAGTCTAACTGGTCATTTACCATTAATGGAACAGTTATAATAGCACCTATTTTGTCACCCTGGCTCTAGAGAAGTAGAGCATAGTTGTGCCTCCGGAGCTGGATGGCAGCAGCCTATGGAAATCCACCTGACACATGTACACTATGGCATCAATAACGTTCAGGCACATGTTACAGTACCATCACTTTCATTATGGCTAGACCTCCCATTCTGAGAGCATTAACAGGAAACAACCAGCTCGTGGTGGCCTGGTATCTTCCAAAGGTGTGTGTGTTTTCAACCTTTCAGCAGCTACATTAAGACAAATACGGTTTAAGTACAAGTCTAGAGGCAAAAGTGACTCAACACAGCTGTAGCTTTTGCCTTTCTAGTAATGGTAAGCAGTTTGTAAGGATTACTTTTCAACCAGATCTAACCTGAAGACAAAAATATTCTACTGCTGCCCTTCAGTTGGTTTTCTTAACGTATTTTGGTCTCAAAGGAAACCATTTACACTTCATTGCGGGAACGCAGAAATGCAGTGCAACTACCAATGCTGAAAATACTCTTGGTTGGCACAGTAACTACTTGTTAGCTTTCCTTCACACATACAGAGGCATGTCTCTAACACAGACACAAGTGGAAGATACCAAAGTTTAGTACATTCAATTTCCTAGAAACAAAAAAAGCCCCACCCCCCAAGTACACTATTTGAAAATTAGCAAAGATAGAAAGCCCTCAGCTACTGTACAGAGACAGCCAGGGACAGAGCATCCAGACTTTTATTACAATTCATCCCTTGCCTGACGCAAGACAAAGCTATGCAGTGATTCAAGGTCTCTCGTTCCGTTGTGTTCACTGACTTTCTTTCCACCTCGGAAAAGCAGAAGTGTAGGATAACCACGTACCTTCAAAAGACACACACAAAAAAGTAACTTGCTATTCATGTTGAAACTTGTATCCATCACTCATATTTACCTGACTCTGAAAAGCCATCAGATCCCTCTGAAACACTGAGCCATTTTAATTTAAAAAACCAAACCCATAGCAGAACTTTCAATTCCAGCCTGCAATATCTGAAGATTTTTAAGAGAACGGGGTAATACATGTTCCTCTAGGCTCTTGGAATGGCAGCTCCAGCTCTGTCTTCAATTGTCTGCCTACCAGCTCTGAAAGATTTTTTTTTTTCTAGGAACAGAATTCGGCATTGGATCCCACAAGACTGCCCAGGTGCTTTCTCAGAGAGAGAGGTTTCCTAAAGCAGGGACTTCCTCAGCTTTGTCCGATGATGAGAGTGACCAAGTCTGAACAAACAGTTCAGGAAAGAAATGGTGTCACCAGGTGCCTCTTTTTGGCTAACAGAGACCACAGCTGTACTGTCAGCAGGCACCTGGAGTGCAGCAGCCAGCTGGGCTGCACACTGGAGCCTCCAACTTCGGAGGCTGCACACTGGAGACTGGAGACTCCAACACAATACTGTGCCCTTCATTTCAGAACTTTCACACTTACAGAAAATCTGTTGCAGACGTTACGTTCCACAGTGCAGTCCACTTCTGCTATTTTGACATCAGTCAAACCTGGAAATTGCTCTTTGGCAAGGTTCTCCCAGGTTGGAGCCAAGTTCTTACAGTGACCACACCTAGAAACAAAAGAGGGAGATTTGTTTAGCAGATACACTTTCCACTTTATCTCTACTGTCTTGCTGCAATTGCTGTGAGTTTAACTAGCTGCCTTTCCTATCCCCTAATGATTTGGCCCTCCAACTCCCTTGCACTATTATGTCAGTAAATGAGCTAAGAAAACAAATGATTTTATTTAAGTTAAGCACTGAAGTACTTTCTGGCCTTTGTTAGTCTTGCCTAGAATGGTATTCTAGATGTCGGTGCATTAACATTTTACCCCACTGAGGACTATGAAGCCAAATAAAGACAAGCACAGAGAATATTTAACTGGAAAAAAAGAAAGAAGATCTCTTGGAAACAAAAATGCTTTTAGGGAGACACAGAATGTCTGTAGTACAAATTAAGTTTGCAGGTAGCATATGCCAGTTATATTAGAGCTACATAGCCTGAGTTGAATTAGTTAAATGAGATTTTAATTTCCCTATTAAATTTCTTCCAGTTCCTAATGGCCTCCTTGACCAATGCATAGTAAAGCAGTCATTTTGTTTATATTTTGAACTTGGCTTAGCCAAGTTCCTAAAGTGAACCTCTTACTGCCTTCAAGAAGATTTCCCAAAGCACTTTAGAATTTAAAGCTGCATTGCTCGTTCTGTTCTAACCCAGCTGGACCTTAATTGGGTTATTAAAACAGACCCATAATTGCCTTGAGGCTGGATCAGGGCATTTACAAAAATAATGAAAGATGTCTCAGCAAAAGTTTTCTTAATGCTAGCCAGTGTATATTTAAACCACCTTGTTAATACACAGTGACAGTATAAAAGCATTTCTGACCATGCACAAAAACTACTAGAACAGGATAATTTTGTGCTTACGATGCAAGCTAACATCAATATTTATCCAAAACTAACTGAAAGACAGAACTAGAAAGCAACATAATAGTGTTCGCTGAGCCCTGCATAAGTTAATTCACGTGGAAGAGAATATGGGCACTTATATGCAGAGCACTCCAGGCAGTCACAAGCCTGACTTTCAGAGCTAAAACTAGGATACGAGCTACATAAATATAGGAAGCATTTTCCTAAATGGTGGCTTTCTGAGCATTGCAGCCAGGCAGCACACATTGGTTTAAGAACTCTACATCCTGAAACTGCTGTTTCTCAGCCTGCCATCCAACAGCGATCCCATCTGTGAGATCCAGCAGTATCCCATGAGAATCTCATGAGGTGAGGACATGTTAATAAAAGCTAATAAAAAGGGGAGCATTTCTTGATCTCAAACTTTCTCAGAAACAGTTGCTCCAGATAATGAACTAGTAGATACGCCAACAAGCCCTGGGTTCAGAAATCCGACTGGAAGCTGCTCTGAGCACAGGTGTGAACTGAATTTCCCAGTCAGTTTTGCTGGTGGGGCAGAAGCAGCACAGGCACAGACTCAAATCTAAGTCTCTCCCAGAGTATAGAAGGGATAAAGGCAGTGAGGAAAGAGCAGCAAGTGATAAGGAGTGTGCATTGCTATGGGCAGCGTATTTCTTAACCCAGTGGTGGCAGATACTTGCTCACATCCAAAAGCAGATCTTTCGGATGGAAGACAGCATAGAAGTGGTTCTCAAGCAGCAAAGGGTGACAACACTGGAAAAGCCTGCAGCACTGAGCTCACGTGAAATGAAATGTTCCCAAATAATTCTTGCCTACACTAAGAAACGCATGCCTACTGTCAAAGTTAAACTGCAATATTTTGATATGCCTGAGCACATCTAAATACGGTTTGCATTTGCTTGTGTTGCTTTGTAATAGGGCCTTTTACATCCCAAACAAAAGATGTTTTTACATTTTATATACTGTGTTAATGGAATGCTAGTGATTAAATCAGAGATGTGTTCTCTTTCACACAGTGAAATACAGTTTAATTTTAATCTCTCCCCCTACACTAGGCTTCCTTCTCTTGGCTAAGAGACCAGCAATGGGTGAGCAAAACGGCGTACAAGTTTCATTAAATTCAATGGAGGCACAAATAAGATGAATTCTATAAACCAGAGAGAGAACTGTGAAACTTTATTTTTCTCTCAGAAAGGGAATAGTACGAAAAAGGGGAAAATACTTGTTCTACAAGTTTGTAATACTGAGGTCTTAACCCAGCTGGGGTCCCAGGCTCTGCTGGATATAGCAGTAATGGCAGATGCCAGACATTATTTCATTTCCCCCTCCAAAGCCTTCTATTGGGTGTCTACACCTACACCATCTGCACTGGACACTTCTACCTTGAGTCCCTCTAAGAACATACTACATGAACATACACTCTTAAGAACATCTTAAAATTGTCACTTGTGCAAATTAGTTTTTTGACAGTTATTTGAAGAGTAACAGGCAATTAATTATCCATAGCTCAACAGTCTGTATCAAAATTCAGGTGATTGAATGAGGCTTCCAAGCGAGGCTGGTTGTGGCACGAGAGGGCCCTAAGGCCAGCATCCTCTCCTTTCTCAAGACTGAGATATGGTGATACACTCCCCTCACCTTACCCTAATCCAGGGATAGGAGAATGCTGAGCCTGCAAAGAAAGCTTCACTCTCCCTGTTACCCCAGCATTACCTGGAGGCTCACACGGTAAAGCTTCTGTGTCAGCCTTTCCACAGAGAGGCAGCTCAAGGGAGCTAAACCAGACTGAGCTTTTTTTTTTGCTGCAACTCTTGCCAACACACACATTCTTCAGCTAATTCACAGTTTAGTTCGAGACAACAAATACAGTACTACAGCTCAAAGACCTACAGCAACTAATGCACTCACAGCTTAGACCAGCAATAATCCTGAACAGCAACAGCTGCAAACTTCTTACCATGGAGCGTAGAATTTAATAAAGGTGATCCCCCTAGCAATGGTTGCATCAAAGTCTTTTTCAGAGAGAGAGAGCACTGCAGCCTGCTCAAAAAAACAAATACAAAACCAAAAACAAAACAAACAAACAAACAAAAAACCAAAACCAGAAAAAAATGTCAAAACTTTTTGTATATACAACATCAGTCTACTGAGTTTTTACCTTCCTAAAAGGGAAACTGAAATTTGGAGAGATAATATTATTGGCAATATAAACAAGAGTAGCAGTAGCAGATCTGACTTTTACTTCTCAGGTACTTTCCTTCCCAAGAGAGATGCAGAGAAAAACATATTTTACACTGAATCTCATCCGTAATTGGAGAGACAAAGCTTTCCTATCTTCAAAGGATTTGCCTGTATCCAAATTTTCAGTAATCGTAAAAAATCACCTTAATTTTAATACACTATGTTTCAAGGAACAGCCCTTAGAGGACTTGGCTTCAAGCAGGTAATGGCCATCTGAGATTTTAATGAGGTATTCAAGGCACACGAATGATGTCTCAAGAGCTGTTCTCTCTGTTCTTTCTATCCCAGCACTGCATGCACAGAAAAAAACTGTTACCAGAAACACAGATTTGCCTGTCAAGAGGACATCACAACACCACACTTGCATGGGTGCCAGGAAGTGTTTTTACTCCTGGTAATATCAGGAGCAAGGGAATAATGGGAGGATAGCACATTGCTTACAGTCTCGTACGAGAGCATGGAGCTGAAACTTCATTTTTGGTGTGAGACCCTTAAGGGTGGGAAGGATTAAAAACAAATGCACCTCATGCCTATAAAAGCTTCAAAATCAAATGAAAGCAAAAGAAAAACAAGATCACAGCTGAGAGTATTATCAATTCTATTTTAACCCTAGTAAGTTTTATGAAGCCAAAAATAAATTTGAAAATCCAAATTATCCAGTACCTTTAAACATTTCTGTAAATAACTGTTAGTTCATGGAATTATTTCACTACGATGAACTATTATTACCTCTAAATAATTATTTAGAAATTAGAAATTATACTTTTATACTTCCTAATTATTAAATAATCACAAATAATTAAATGAAGTGAAAAGTAAGCAGCAAATAAGTATTCTTCTAGTCTGAATTTCATAAATGGATATCTAAAACTCATGTTCCAAACATAATATACAATCTAAGATACAAAATTTGAAAGCCTGACAAGTAACTTCTCCATGATTTGCACAGTAAAACAAATTTGAAATATCTGTAGATTATTATCAGAATAGCAACGTGAACTATATAACCACAAAAATAAATTTAATATCAGATATCTCAATTTTAGCTTTGTGTCTCAAAAAAAAGACATCTAATGCAATCACATAATCTGAGCATCTGCTGCTCACACTGCCTTAATCCATGTGGATAATTTTTTGTCTGCTTTCAGCCTTGTCTGGCAGTAGAGAAGTCTCATGAACATAGAAGTACAGCTTCTGTAAAAGGGCTGGCAAGTACTTGGGCTATATAAGACATGGGGGAATCCAAGCAGGGGCTGAACACTGGGACACAAATTTGGAGTGGGAACTCATTGCTTTTGCTGTATGTGGTACTAGCTGTGCTCAACTGATGGCAAATGCAGTCAGTGTTTGCTGGCTACAGGGGCTGGCCCCTTGTTTCAAAATTCATGAAAACAAGGAGTCAAGAGGTCTGAAGATAAAAGTTGTAAGGACAAGCTGAGTCCTACACTATGTCTACTATTATTTGGCAAAAAAATCCTCCAGCAATCCTTTCCTGCTTGTGTATGTGCTGATGAATGCAAGGCAGAAGTGGGAATTTGTGTCACATGTGGTTTGTGTTATTTCTATAAAAATAGAATGACAGCTAATTACTTTCGGCATTGTACTAACACCAGCTCATTGGGATCTCCCAAATATGAGGTCAATTAAAAAAATAAAAATTGAAGAGTATGAAAATTGAAAATCTATGTGGTCTGTAATGTTTGGTAAGCCACTTTATGCAAGATGGGTAATGCTGCTGGGAAAGTCAGATGGGAAAGGTAATATTCTCCTGTAAGAAGCTGCATACAAACTGTATTTATATTAATAATATTGTTGCCTAATTACTTAAGTTCATTCTATATCACAAGGGAGTGTAAGTCCCGTTCCCTTATTTTATAGGCAGAAAGTATGTTCTGCACATTTCATGAAAAATTATGCTTGAAATCCATCCCTAATGTCTCAGCCCCACCAATTTTTCATTCATCTGCAAGAAAGATAGCAGATGAAATGCCAAAGGGATTAGAAAAGACAGAAATCCAAATGACATGAACGACAACTGTGCAAAGGTTATTTCTGCCAATTTCTTCACAACATTTATAAGCCTGTAGCTCCTACAACCAAGATTAAAATAAGTCTCCAAACTCCAAGGAGTTTTCTTGTCACAGGACACATTGCCTTACCATATTGATACTGGTCTTCATAATCTTTGTTCATTTTTTCTGCAGACAGATTTCTAAGTATAGGACCCTAGCTTTTGTTTAGGGGCTTAGCAGTGTGCACCATCCTCCTGGGTTCAAGTGATAATCTTGCAAGAAATGTTCATCTCTATAGTGGTGAAATATGCTGTCATACAGACCCAGGTGCCAGCAGTTCCATGGACCAGAAAGACCACATTTATGCTTGTATCTAAACAATTTATTTCAACCATAAAATAGGAATCAGATTTTTTTCTCTTCTCCAATTAATCAGCTTAGTAAATATCTCTAGGATTTATGATCTGATTCCACTCATTAATTACTAAAAAAATAACCAGGAAAGTATTTGCTACAGTTTACATCCAGAAACTGTCAAGCTATTAGAAAAGCACATGGAAGACTCAGACAGGCTGGTAAAACAGTCTGAACACTTTACATTGCTGCAGAGTGCAGGAGCACTTACCTCAGCATGGGTGGGCTCTGCAGGTGGTGGTTGTGGGGCTTCTGCAGGTTTATCTGCTGATGGCTCTTCCCCAGAGCTCTGTAGTTGGGAATGCACGTATTCCTTTAAGGAATCGAAGTCCCTCTTCCCTTTGTACTGGTCACCCTACGATTATCAGATAGTTTGAGCAACCTTCTATATGCAGTTAACGTAGCAAATAAATAATTACTAGCAAAACATATGATTGCCAGGTGTAAGCATATTAATAATAAATACGATTGTCTAGTTCTTAAACTTCTCTATGACATTCCGTTCACTCCATGTCTTCGGCTTTTGCCATAGAATCTTCAGTACCCAAAGAGAACAGTCTAAAATTTCCTTGAAATGAACGGTATTTTAGAAACGTAGAAGCAAATTTTTGAAACTTTTCCACTTTGACCTTCTTGTCTCACCCTAATCAGCTTTTTCAGTGTTTTATTTTTTTGAACCTAAAGCTACTACAAGGAACAATAAAATACCTATTGTGGTTTGGGTGTGGTCTCTGTTACTCTGTGAGCTCTACACAGTGCTTTGACAGGGCTGAAAACCTTAACTTGCATATGTCTGGACTACACAGTCATTCCTCTGGCCTATGTACTTGCCACAAATCCTTGGAAAACTCGAAAAGTAAGGCAATGCACTCTGGGCACCTAAGTTCACCTGGGCGCAAGAGACAACAGCAGCCTGCTGCGGGGCAGACATTTCCAATGGCACTACTCTGACAAAAGTCTAATCCTATCCTATTTTTTAACCTGCCCATAAAGCAATCAGCCAGCCAGATCTCTGAGAGGCCACAGTCTCCATCAGATGCTTCCCCATATTTTAGGTACTTTCACAAATCTTGAGAACAAGGCAATCAAGAGATTGTCAGAACAAGAAATCGGAGCACTTGTGAGCAGCTTCTAGTCTCAAACCCAGGGTCGGCCTTCTCCAATCTGGCTCTTGCATGATTGCCCTCAGGGCTGTCTGTGAAAATTAGTACTGATTTTCCTGTTCAGAGGAGAGGTCATATCTTTGAGGCATTACATATCCATTTTGGATAGAATTTTTGAGATGTGGTCCCATGTGGTATGGGCTTGCAAGATGTATCTCCTCTTGCAGAAGAGGAAGACTCTTTAAAAACAACATACAATCTTCCATACATCAGAAGGAAGAACAGACATGTCTTCAACTTTCCTTTATCACTGGAACTCTTTCTACACATTTTCCTTCTTTTGCAATTGATAATGTTACTTGTAACTACTGCCCCTTCCCTGGCACTGGGTGTCAATCCCTAAGGAGCAAGAAGCCTGTACCTGTTTGTTGGTACCCATGTCAGCAGGGCAGGGTCAGCACCCACTGGTTCCTCCCAGGGTATCTGCTGCCTCTCACCAAGAGCAGCGGTGTGATGCCAGACTTCAGTTATGACAAAGGTGATGAACGTATTACACACAAGGCTGGATGACTGAAGCAGTTCTCCTCCTTCCCCTCACTGATCAGTATCATAGCTGCCAGAGAGATTTTCAGGAATTTCTGGGCCAGATTATTGGACAATTGTTGAGATTGTTCTGTGCTTTTTTCAAATATGTTGTATCAACCCATGGAGGAACATGTGATTGTGGTGGCAGTATTCCACCAAGGAATGCCACACTGCCAGTGGAGAAAGATAGTTTGATGTCAACTGAAATAGTGTTCAGATTAATGGCTGAAGTTCAACTTTATCAAATACAACAGCAGTGATTTTTTTTCTTTCACTGCACTCCTGATTCAAATAACTCCAAGGAACTCCAGCTTCAATTATTACAAAGTTTAAACAAAAGTTTAATTAACTGAAAACCTCTAGCCTTGGACATGCCACCATGCTTGATTTGAGCACTCCCTCAGCTTCCAGTTGTGCTGCTGATGTGTGCCTTGAGGGGTCACAAGGCTGCACACTTATGTGAATCTGGTTGGGATTCAAAAACGCAGGGGCTGCTCCATTTAAATTCCCTAGAGTGTCTGATCTTATAGGGATGCTTATACCAAACCTCATACGCACTGGTATGTACTTACGGCCAGTTTCTCTTTAGAGTGTCAGAAAATTGCCACAAGCAGTGGCCACTAAAATGTACTGAGTAGCAAAACTTAACACTGCTGATACTGTAAATGTTCAAAAAGGAATACAAGATGAATGGGAGAAAACCCCCTCTTCCTCCCCCCCTGCCCAAAACTTAGCAGGTAAGAGCTAGAAGTATAGTCCTGAGTTCACTTGCAGGCCTGTTTTTAATATCCATTGAATATATTTAACTAATCTTGAAATTGTGAAATATAGTATAAATAACACTACAATTTATAATATGTTTATTTACTGCTGTTCATGTGTGTGGTATTTATAAATATTTTATCCCCCCATAATTTCAGAATATTTTAGTTTTCTGAATTGCTGCAAGAAAAATGTCAGCTGGGCCCACAATATTCTCACTCGCAGTGTCATGTGAAATGTTCAGGTTTATATAACAAGGAAAATTTGCATCTCTAGACATCACTCAGCAGATGGGCACCACTTAGAGATGAGAACCTTCTGATACACATTGTGAAAATTACATACTTTATTATTATTTCTATTTCAGTTTTGGTTTTTGTTCCATAGGAAGTAAAATATTACAATAAAGTAAACCCAGAATTCTCTCGCACAGCAGCATAACTGGGGATACTGTTTACAGATTTATGAACATTATATCGGTTGCTTGCAAAACACAGAGAACAAAAACCTTTAACTTTCATCTGTGGACAAATCTACCTCTTCAAGTACCCAAATGAACCTCCAACATCTTTTCTCTAACAAGCATACTTTTGTATATGTCCACTTGATTTTTTTTTTCCAGAATGTAAGCATAGCCCAAAAATTATTCAGAGATAAATGGTGTGATCTTTTGCTGAACTTGCAGACTCACCTTTTCACCATTCCTAAACCAGAGGAGTGTGGGATAACCACGAACTTGGGTTTCAGAGCAGACTTCATAATGCTGGGTACAGTCGACCTACATTTTGGGAATAAAACCCAAAACTATTCAGTGCCTAAAATAAACATACAACAAGCATCACAGCCTCCCTTGTTTAAAAGCTCAGAAAAATACAGGAACAAGAAATACAAGGCTTGGCAAAGCTCAGTACCAAGTACTGTCTTGAGAATCATTATGTCTGCCTTCCAAACAGTGGTTTGGTTGTATAACTGGAAGGCTCTGTGTGTATTTGATTTATTTTTTTTTTTTAAGGAGGGATCGGGGAGGGAGGTATGGCTAGAAGGAAGTAGTAGCAGTCACAAAGAAGAATGAAGACATAATTAAATATTTCAATTAAAAAGTACTTGGTATTCTCAGCTAATAAAATCAGTGCATGGACAATGAGACAAAACACTAATGTGAGAAAGCTTTAAAGTGAAGACATATTGGCTCACCCATTTTTTAAAAGACTACTCTTTAAAGACTTCAGAAGACATGTCAACAGCTAGCAAGTTAACTGTATTCCAAGGGAAGCTCCAAGTGCATAGCCATATGCAATTCTAGTATGTCACAAACCAGTCTGTAAAGTTGCCAGTTTATAAGCTTTTCACTGAAGATCAATTCTAAAGATTAAACAGTGTTAAGACGCTATTCCCCCAGATTAGATGAAGGTCATGGTTCAACCTTCTTAGAAACAGTTGTGTTTCCTGTTTACTTACAGACTTAAAATCTTAGCCAAGACATGCTTCAAGAGGTGTTTCACAAGCTATACAGTTACACAAAATTGTCTAGGCATCAAGACAAATCTTAGTGGTGGTATTAAATAACAACTCTCAGTAATATGAACTGCAAACACCACTGACAACTGATTAAAACAGAAATTTTGGGAATTTGTTGTTTATTTTCCTCTGGGTACCAGAGAATGGTGACTTCAGAAAGACACTTCAGCAACGATTTCATAAGACAGCAAGCAAGGGTATAAAAAAAATACAGAAAGCTTCAAAGGAGAAATAGCTTCTGATATTTCATTCTCAGAGGGAATCTAACTTTATATCCACCAGGTCTGAAAAAAAAATATATATTTGTGTGTCTTCTCTGAAGTTCAACTATGCTTATATATATATATATATATATATCTATGTCTTCTCTAAAGTTCAGCTCTGCTAGCCTGTGCTGTATACGTACAGCATACCTGAATTAACAGATTTTCAAATGCATTAAAAAAAAAAGTCAAGCTCATCCCCCCTACTACAGCTAAAAGTGCTGTGAGGGCAGAGGCAAGGGAAACAGCAGAGGGACAGTCCCTCTGCGGGACTGACAGCACTGCTGCCATGCAGTGATTTCATTATTTCAGATCAGTGGAACCACTGTGAAAGTTTAGGGACGTGGTGGAAGTCGAGCCCGGTCCGATTTCCACTGTTGGCAGATAACAGAGGGATTCCCATCGTGAACCACCTGGACTTAGGTATGGGTCAGCAAATAAAGCCAGTAACTGCAATTGCCAGACCACCTCCGTACCTCTGCACAGAAGTCACTCCACGTACAAGTAACAAGCTCCCATGGTAAATACACCACAGAACCTGGTTATCAACCCTAAGGGAAATAGTAAAGCAGGACAAGATATCAATTTTTAAGGTGTAAGACCCCCTGAAACCTTTTAAAAGTTTTATGGGGAAAAAGAGGAAAAAAAACCAAAACCAAAACAACAAAGAACTCATCATAAGGAGCCCAACAGGGCTAAAGCTTGCTAAGGAATCCAGTGTTGTAAAGGACAAATTAGAAGTCACTTTCCCACTCAAAATAAATACTGAAGTCTATCAAGTTCTGACAAAGCAAATACATAATAATAAAAAAAGTCTCAAAATGTTACTCCCTGCATCTGAAGCATTAGACTTTTTCTCAGCTCTCTGAAATGCAGAGAGGCAGCTCTGTTTGCAACAAGGCTTTGCTTAAAATGGGGGAGGTCCTGTTAAATGCAGATGTGTGAGAAAAAAAAAAGACCGTATCAAAATTAAAATACAAACTATGACTATAAAAGGATTTAAGAGGTGACAAACAAAACAATTGTTATTTGCAAATCATAGCACAAAAGGCATGATTCTTGGCTGAAACATATGTTGACACAAACCATATTTTCAGACTAAGAGTGCTTCACCCACCTTACCAATCTTGACAGTTTCTGAATGCTCAAAGGCTTGAGCCAGCTGTTCCCAGGTTGGGGCCAAAGCCTTGCAGTGACCACACCAAGGGGCAAAGAACTTGATGAAATGATTACCTTTTAAGTAAAAAAAGAAAAAAAATATTTAGCTCATTTGGAATGAACTTGGCTGCAATTAAAGCCTAGGTACTAATCTCAGGCTGCAAATTTATCATGGTATTTCCTGAGTTAAAGATAGGAAACACTGTGAATCAAAGGCCAGGACAAAATACTTCAGCAATTAGGTTTTCAATACTGTATGCAGTCCCACAGCGTTGCCAAATTTCCTGAAAATCCAAACAGCTTCACAATCTCAAGCCAACAAGTGAGGTATTAAAACTGATATTTTTAACCTAACCATTTACCTTAGTGTTTAATTCTACCGTGTCAGTCAGTTGCCCTGTTACAGAGTAGAAAGAACTACCAAGGAATATATGTTGATAACAGCATAAATTAAAGTATTAAACTTCAACTTCATGCAAGGGTATTTCCTAAGAAACGCTGAAGTCTATTAATTACCTAAAAAATGTTGTTGAGTTTTCCATTTTCCTTTTTCTGCCCTGCTCTTTGAATTTTCGTGTCAATACTCAGAAATTGCCACCTTTAGTAGATGTTTGTGACATTTTATGCAGAGGAGAGTCTCTGTGCTATCTCCTACTAATGATTAGTTTAAAAGTATATATTACTGATTGCAAAGTACCAGAATATGCAATTTCTTTCAATTAAGATTAATTAATTCAAATTGCTGCACATTTTTGCACACATCAACGCAAGGCTCTTTTAAATGAAATAAAAATGAACTTAATTTAAAAAAGGAAAAAAAAAAAAATCAAATCAATTTGCAGGAAACACCAGCAACTGGAGAAAAGCTCTTTTTAATAGAATTATTCATAATCCTTTGAAGACTGCTTTGGGGCTGGTATTGCTTGAATTTATTTCTAGTTTGAGGGCTTGTCCACAAACGAAGGTCAGAGGAAAGGCAGCACAAAATAACTAGGAAACAAACTGCAATAGTAGTGTACTCTAACTTGACTGGTCTGCATGTGGAAGACTTTTAAACTGATTGACATGCTCTGTGTTGGTCAAGTAAACTGCAAAATTAAATTTCCCATGAATTAATAAGAACATCTAGTCAAAATCAGCTATTCTTTACCAGGTACTCTGACATACTCTCCTCAAGAGGAAACAATATAATTAATTTTTGTCCCAGAGCAGCAAAAACGTAAAAGGAGGCTACTTAAGAGCAGAGGTCAACCTTGCTGGTGTAACTGCTAAGCCTCATGTTAAAGTTAAGCACTGAACTTCCCGTAACTGAAGTCAAGAGAGGAGAACAGATTTACAGATGATCATAAACCTGCTTAACCATCAGATATGACCATGAGAATGTCTCCTCTATGAAGGCCAATGGATACATAATAAAAATATTAGAACATTTACAATGCACTGAACTTTACAGTCTGAGAAGATAATTAAGTCGAGAAATGCTTAGCATCTCACTGATGGCTTTGAGGAAAATTAATTGAGAATTTTGATTGAATTCTGCGTTAAGCCAGACATGCTGGGAAATTTTAAGTTAGCTGCAAAAAATGCTGTTTTACACATGAAAATATTTCTAATCATCTAATGGTTACTTCAAGAAGTTCTAGTTCTACCTCCCTAGTGATATCAAATGGGCAAACATTTAATTTAATCCAGCCTTTCTTTTTTGGATAACAGATGGAGAAAGTAGGATCCTCTGTTGTCATGCTAGCCCAACGTTTGTGTTGTAAGATTTTGCTCATTGTCTAAAAAACCATCATGTGAGGGGTGAAATTCCCCATATTAGGTATCCCTCCTGGCACTAATTTTAAAGCTTCCAGACAAAAAACATTTTTTAAAATAGCCAAACACACAAAGTGTTTTGCCCACATTAAATTCTGGAGGAAGGAAGCTAAACAATATCAAATAAAGGGCCAGACTGGAGTGGGATGGGGGCTGGAAGGAAGAAGCGGGTGGGTTATACTTATCCAGAATAACAGCCTGGGAGGAAGAACAAGCCAGCACCTAGGGAAGGAGAAAATGGGACTTGCAAAAACACAAAGTGGCAAAGCTGTGACTGAGCAAGGAACTCAGGAAAAGAGACGGTTTAGTTGAGCAAGCCCCACTAGCTTCTTCCCTGGAGTTGGGAGCCATAATTTTACTGCCTTCTGAGTGCTGTACCTAAGCTTTCTCATAGCCTGCAATATGTAATTTAACCACTGCATTTTTACATAGTTTGCAGTTTCATCCTCTTTCACTAGGTGTTACTGGAAGATAAAAGTGGGAAGGAGGTACTCTGAAAACTAACATTTCTGGAGCAGACTTTCAGCTGCTAATGTCTCTGTAACTAAGTTTCTCTTCTTTGGAAAAAACAGTTACCTTCTGCTATGTGCATCTTGAAATTGTCTGCTGAGAGTTCATACATTCCCTGTTTAGGTTCAGGGGCTTTTGGTGGTTCCACATCAGATTCTGGCTCCTATTCATGAGAAAAATTAACTTTTATTTCTCTTCTACAGCAAATACACAACATTTGTTTCCTGTATCACAGCATTCTGTGATAGTGCCGTAGACTCTGAAATTTTAAATTCCTAAAGCAATGTCCATATTTAGCTTGATTTAGGTACTTAAAGTTTCCTAACAAAAAACTACTTGAAAGCAAAAGGTGAAAAGGACTACCACATAAAAGAGAGTTAGCAGAGTCTGTGAAATACCAGTCTTTCACTGTACTGTAGCACAGTCACAGGGCACAGTAATTGCTGTAGCATTCATTGCATCACCATATATTAACATGCTTAAATTACATAACAGTTGCTCCAGAGCATCACACACCAGCCACAACTGCCATCACACCCATTCCAGTGGTCTCTGGGCTATTTAAAAATAGTGCAAAAGCTATTTTCTGCTCCCGTAATGCCAGAAGGAATGCTGTCTACCTGATGGCTCCATGAAGACAGCAACAATGGAAATAGAGCAAACACTTCATACATATAACTTGCAAGAAACTCATGAGCATTTCAGCAAAAGCAAGTGAATACTTTCCAGACTCCAAGCCTAGAGCTGAAAATAATTTTTTAGGAACCTCAAAGTGTATTTCTTAAAATAGTTTAGCATTTAATTTTAATTATTAAAAACACCATGTTTGTTTAAATATAATCACATTCTAACTGTGGTTCAGCAATCACTAAAGCTTTCTCTTGACTGGAAACAGCAATCACAAATTTAATTTTAGGCAAGGCTTGGCTCCTGTATATGAATGCTACCCCTAAACTTAAGGATTTTCCTAGTGATGGTAATAGCTTATCTTACTTAACTGATCATTTTAAAACTTTTCTTTAGGCCACAACACTATCAGAAAGTAACTGAGCTAAAGATGGCATCCATGTTTTAAGAGGTAATTAAGCCCAACACAAATGCAATTTATAATGTATTAGAGCTAAATTGCTTTTCTTAGTCTAGAAACATCACGGCCTACTGGTGTCAAAAAAATTGACAGCAAGGACTGTATCTTAAAATGCCAAAAGTATAAGCATTAAAACTGCATTATGTACTGTAGTTTAAAATGCAGGAAACAGAGAGCAGGTCACAGGATGACAGTTGTAATTACTGCTCTGACTTACATGTAAGCTGTTTCATATTGATACTGCAACCTGACTTTTATTCTCAGGAGCAGATTTCCTCCTGGAAATTGAAACCTAACTTAAAGAAATGATAGATAAGTAAACCTGCAGAAAAGGGTATTTCCTTTTCTTATTTCCTTTTCACTTACAGATGGTTCCTCATTTAGTTTCTCCAACATCCAGTTTTCCAGTGCCTGGAAGTCCCTAGGGCCTTGGTATTTCAGAGGTTCTTGTCCCGGTTTAAGCAACTTTAGCCTAAAAGGTCAAAATGTAGAGCAGAGTGAGGCAAAAATTTTCACACAGGAAACATCCTCAGAAAGATAATGTGCCTTGCTAATCCATGGCAATGCAGCTCAGGCTGCAGTAACAGACCTCTTGACCACTAACATCAGTATCAGGCATCCCTTTCAGATTGAAATGTCATGGCTAGAACTTAGGACCCTTTTTCATTCCCATGTAAACTTTAAGGAGATTTTAAAAAGAGAAAAAAAGAAATACCATGTTAAAAATCAGCATAGTGTAATATTACTTTGATCAATAAGAAAGAGCAAATTAAAATTGCAGCATTCAGTTCTATGAATCCTATTTCAGTTTGTCAAAGAGCATCACTTTTGTTTTGTTCACCTCTCTCCAGCACCAAAGGAAAAATATGTAGTGCTTATTTTCCCAGGAATGTCTTTCTCACCTTTTGTTCTCTGACAGCTCTTGTAGTGTAGGGCTTTTCATGTGGTATTAAACTGATTAAAAACACACCGAGACAAATCAATAGGACAAGAAGATAAGTGACTACTTGTAGGCAGCCAGACATCATGATTGTAATGTTCAGTAATTGCTAACAAAACTTTTCCATAAACTACCTAAAGCTTCTATTACTAAATTTTAAGTTAAAATTGGAAGTATATTTGATAAAGGTGTGATACTGAATTCTGACCTAGTCTTATTTTTTGAAGCAAATCAGAGTTTCAATTACTACTGTCACCTAGGCCTCAGTTCCCCTTGTCAAGCTGTCATTTTGTACTGCTTCTTTTTTTTCTTGAAATGTTTTTCTCTCTCTTCTTCTTCCACAGTTGGAAGAAATGAGCATATGCAAGTGTTGAAAAACCACATAATGCAAATATATTCAAAAGAGATAGGAGCTCCCACTGTCATTTCTGTTCAAGATATTCTTGAATGTTCCTTGTGATGATAGAAAGTCAAAATAATAAGGAAGCAACAAAAATGAAAAAGAAGAACATCTAAAACACACCTCCTGGCAGTACTTTTGAAAAGTAACAAAACACAATAACGTAACATCTTGAAAAAAGTTTACCTTTATTTTCTGCAAACAAGGGTAAGTTTTCTCTAGTTCAGCTGAGAGAGTATTTATTTTGCAGCACCCAATAATCCTGAGACAACTGTACTAAGAAGTGCAGGGACCTGCTCAGCCACTTTTTCTCTGAGAGGATGAAAAGGGGTTGCAGCCTTTCCTTTGACAGATGTTTGGAAAAGCAGGGTAGAGATCAGCACATCCTGAACTTGCAACAATACCTCTGCCTGAAGAAGCTGTGAAATTTCCCTTGCTGGAGATTTTTAGAAACAAACTAGTTCAAAACTGATTCAGACAGGAAGAGAGCTGATACCGTGAATTCCCCTTCCTTGCTATATTTCTATACCTAGCAGATGACTGCCTTATTATTTTTACTTTTTAAATAGATGAAAGCAAGCACTAACTATGCCTATATATTCAACGACCTTAAAGAGGAGGGACGGAAAAAACCCTCCAGCAATTACACATCCATTGATTTTTTCCTATTCAAAAATCGCTGCCACTCTATTTTAAGAGGAACAGCACCACAATATAATCTATGCAAATACGCAACGACAACCAATGCTCGCTTCTGGAGATATGAAAGCAGAACCGTAATATTCATTTTTTCTTGGTATTTGTAGTGGAACCAAGACACACACTGCCCTTAAGGACAATTCCTATCTCAGCAAGGACTATGCTATTTATAACTCTCAACTTCTACTCAATCGCACTCATCTGCGTCCAAGTGGGTGCAGCCAGCAGCAAATGAAAAGTTCAGGCTGTTGCTGGGGTTGGCAAAAATACCAGACGAAGTGAGCAAAGGGAAGGAAACTGAAAAATACAGGCTGTGGAAGGGCTACAGATGATTACAATCTCCAGTTATCCCCACTAAGATGAGTAATTAATAAAGCAGTTGGAAGGATCCCATCCATATTTGCAAGAAGCTTTAAAGAAGACACAAGTGAAAAATAAACCCTTTTGCTCCTTTTTGGCAGTTTAAAAGGGAACACATATCTAACCCAAAGGCGCTGACCTCTCATAAATACTCTAGACCATGTTCTGCCGACCAAAGTTGAGGTAGTAAGACATACATCCTTCATAACAGCATAAACATAACAACCTTAAAATACTAGATCCACATAAGCAAATTTAGCTAGAAAAAAGTCCGCACAACATCACCACTGCTATGCTAAGTGGTACTATTTATTTATTGCTTTATGAGCACTAAGTTCACTAAAAATCTAAGAGATCACCCAGAATACAATTATGAATGGTGCAGTGTACCGACAAACTTGTGGCAAGTTATTTTTAAAAGTCCTGTAAGTAGAAACCAGTTCTGTCACGCATATCACAGCTGCACAATGTACTGCTGCTTCAGAAAGAGGCACTCCCAGACAAAAGAACAGGAAACTTCTAGACTTCAGTTAAACACAGGCACCTTCCAAGACATAAAACAGCTTCTTAAAAAAAAAAAAAAAAAAAAGGCAAAAGAGTAC
>VZTF01004108.1:1036250-1073196 GCA_013397755.1 Cnemophilus loriae | reverse complement strand
CGCGGCCCCCGCCCCCGCCCGCCTCCCTCCCCGGGCACCCCCGCACGCACAGCCGGACCCTCCTTTCTGGAGATACACCATTCTCTAAAAGTGTTGTTTATACAGCGTGCGACATCTATTCCTTTGTGCTATTTATTAATTAGATCGCTCTGCACCTCTAGATTAAAATTTAAAATATTTCAGATTTTATATATTTTTTTTATATACAAACAAGCTCGTTTCTGGAAATCCTTAATTTTATAAAAGCATTAAGATATTATTTAAATACCATATAATATCTATTTTTATATTCTATTTTGATTAGATTGATCTATAAATTTATATTATAATTTAAAGCAATAACAAATTTTAGATCTTTTTGTATGCACACACTCATTTCTGAAAATGAATGATTTTATAAAGGCCTTAAAATAGCATTTCTATAACATGTAATATCTATTTTATATTATGTATTAATTCAATTAATCTGCGGATTTATATTAAAATTTCCAATAATAATTTTTTGGTATGTATTTACACATGCACATGTACCGCAATGAAGCTTTTCTGTTTTTTATTTTCAATAAATGAATGATAAGAAAGCAGGTGTGGTGGTACCAGCCAGGTCAGTAACGGTGCTGTGCCTCTGGGAGAAAGCCTGGCCCCCCAGGTCCTCAATTCCAGCTACAAGCCCGACTGTAAAAAGGTCTCTGTTCCTTTGGCTTGGTTGCCTTACTTCTGAGGGGAGGGAACAAATGGGTACTCACACTGCTTGGGGGTTTTTGAGCTGCAACAGTGTAACAATAATCAATAAATAGGAATAATAGTAGTAGCAAATAATACCACAAGGTGATCCGTATGAGAGAGCTGCAAGCAGATATAACACGGGAGAAGGGGGTTGTATTTCATGGAATGACAGAATGGTTTGGATTCAAAGGGACCTTAAAGATCACGTAGTTCCAACCCCTCTGCCATGGGCAGGGACACCTTCCACTGGAAAAGCCCCATCCAACCTGGCCTTGAACACTTCCAGGGGTTGAGCATCCACAGTTTCTCTGGGCAACCTGCTCCAGGGCCTCTCCACTCTCACAGTAAAGAATTTCTTCCCAATATCTAATCTAATCTAAACCTACCCTCCTTCATCTTAAAGCCATTACCCTTGTCTTATCATTCCATGCCCCGGTAAAAAGTCTCTCTCCAGTTCTCTTGCAGGCCCCCTTTAGATACTGGAATGCTGTTCCAAGGTGTCTCCAGGGCCTTCTCTTCTCCAGGCTGAACAGCCCCACTATCTCAGCCTGCCTTCATAGGAGAGGTGCTCTAGCCCTCCCAGCATCTTTGTGGCCCTGCTGTGGGCTTGTTCCAACAGGTCCATGACCTTCTTGTGTTGGAGGTCCCAGAGCATTTCTAGAATTGCTTCAATTTTAATTATTTTAAGTTTAGATTGTAACTTCAAGTCCTTGAGTTTAGGATAGTAAAGTGGGTAATAGTTAGGGGCTCATCTTGTTTAACAACAAAATACATTTTTATTAAAAAGTCAGGAAATGAAATAATTCGTCATGCACATGTGCACGCAGACACGTATCTGACCTTTGCACCTGCAGCGGTCTGTGCTGGTGTAATATCAGGACTCAAAACCAGCAAGACAGGCTCATCCTGGCACTGCTCTGCTCGCTGACAAGCTGCTGCTTGCAGTCAAGTGCCCGGACAGGTAGAGCTCACTTCAAACTGTGTCCTCCAGACTCCTCCTTCCCCACATCATCTCATCTCTGAACACTTCACTCTAACATCACCTCTTCCGCAGGACTAACACAAGGAAGGACCTGGCTGTGCTGCCCATGTGCTTGTGTAACATCCATCTTGTTTCCTGGGCTGGTTTTGGCTTAGAGCTTGTGCTGACTTTGGTTGCTCAGCTCACTTTTACGCTACGGAGGCCATCCTTAGAGCCAACAAAAATCACTTCTTAAAAAAAAAACCCCAAAAACTAGAAATTAAAATTAGAGATGTCTTTTATTTGAAAAATTTTTATTACTTTCTAAAGCTTTTGTCTGCCTCAAAATTAGTCTCCCAAAATTCCTCATTATGTATACGTGGAACAATTACAAAAGACTCAAACTACACCTATTGCCAAGCTAGAAGAAAGGACAAACCTAGATCGTCCAGAAAAGTATCTAATGACCTGAATCAAAATTTAATTTCAAATCACTAAGCTTAAGTACAAAGCAGTAGCCCTTTCTTTAAACCAAGTTTCTTTCTGTGGTGTTCAAATTAAGTGATTGACTAATTATGACTTAAAAAAAAGAAAAAAAAAAAACGGCAAGTGCAGGTTATTTCCCTCTTCGGCATATGAAAACAGCCAACAAACCCCCTAAGCAAAAAAGCAGTATCAGAGAGGGTGAGAATTACTAATTCTCAGACCTTGCAGAATAGTGTTGATACAACCAGGTGAGTCGTCTAACCACAGAAAGTACCTCCTGTCGTTAAGCGAGCTGTTTCTTTTCCCCATGAGTGTATTTTTGGTCTGCTTTTTCTCTGTTCGTTTACCATAGTTAAAAACAGATTTTTAAATTACAGATCCTCTTGCCTTAATTAAAAATGGACTAATTAAAAGCTAGTTTGAATTTTTTGTTTAATGAATGTGTGGAATTAAGACTTCCATCTAAGGTACATACCACAGAGAAAGGTAGAGCAATACAGCATCACTTTCAGTAGAAATGTGAGTATAATGTACAATAACATTCCCTAGAGGAACAGGTACACATTATAATTAAGCGCTTGTCAATTAGACAGAACTACTACCAGATCAGAACTGCCAATAAGAATAATTCTTTCTCTGAGAATACCTCTTTCCTCTCCATAAAATGCTAGTAAGTTTAATATCACTTATGTAAGTTAGTGTTTACTTCTTGCTGATTTGTATTTTGATTGAAACTCAATTACTTTATCCACCACCCCACTCCAGCTCTCCGCTCCCTCTGCCTGTCCCAAAATAAATGTTATGGAACTGCTGAGACGGCAAGACCTAGGGCAAATAATCCCAAGGACAAAGAGCTACCAACATCAACCACTTATGCTTGCTGCAATTGCTTCTCACTGATAGCAACTCATTCTGGGTGAGAACAGGGATTTGGAGGTAAAAAGCATTAGGAAAAAAAAAAGCTACAGATGGTAGCTGATGGTTGCAGCGACTGATCTAAACTAACCTCCTAATGGAGACAAAATTGCCAATACACAGCAATTAGCCCACATTGTTTATAAGCATGAGAGCTCAGCCTTGGATGTTGACAGTCACTGCTGATTATGACTCCCCGTGAATCCTACAGCCCCTGTGCACATATGCCATCTCCCAGTGTCCTCCATTCTCTCGATCTCATTTCTGGAAGCACAAATAATCTCAAAATCTTTGCAGAGAAATAATCCTGATACCTCAAACCCAGCCCACTGCCTCTTAACTCCCCATGTAGCCAGCTCCCACTGGCTAAGAGGCACCAGCTTATTCCTAGTGGAAGCTTTGACCTCCAGAGTTCAAAGGACAAACAAATTATTTATCCACATGTCCTTAGTGGGCAGTATGTGCTCAGGGGGGCTGTGCAATGCATAGGTCTGATGTAAATGCTTTGTACAACCAAGGAGCCTAGGACTGGAAAAGACCTCAGAGTGGATGAATTTTAGTCCTCATTCAGCCAGATAACAGCATCATACAATCCCATTTGTAAACTATCTCAGCTCTATTTTAAAACAAGCAACAGGTTGGAGGTTTTTTGCCCACCCCACTCTGCAAATTAGTTCCTTGCCTAGGATTATGAACTTTTTTCATAGTCATCTTATATTTATTTATAGCTCATTCATACCAGGGCATTCCTCTGCCAGCACTGTCTTTTCAATGAAATAGTCTTTTCCCTTCTGATAGTATTTAGAGGTAGCAGTGACATCCTTTCTCGCTTTTGTTCAGCTAGACTAAACAAGCCAACAGCTCCCATTCATGCCTGAGTACCATCCCACAAATCTCCTGCACAAACCACACCTGCAAATGAAAACAATCATTCATCCTCTCATTCATTCCCACACAGCTGAGAAGCAAATGTGTGTTCTGAGACTTGCACATCTCAGTTATCTTACCCCCAGTGTTAAATGCATTAGAGAAATAAGACTAACATCTAATCTAACAGTTTGACTATTTTGCAGATTTTTCCCTTTCCATTCGTGTCACAGACAACTACTTCCTCTCAGTGACTCAGACCTGAAAAGGTGGTATTATGTATGTATTCAGTTCGTTTTGGGTTTTTCAAAATGTGATTTTCTTGCTGTCAACTAAAGCAATATACAGCAAAAGACTGCCCTGCTTGATAGAGTCCAGAAATAGGTGCACACACACACGCACACACACACACACCCACACCCCTCTGCCTGGGCTGCAATGACCATGAAATAGTGGAGTTCCTTAGAGCACCAAAGAGGACGCACAGCGAGCTCACTACTCTGGACTTCAGGAGAGCAGACTTCGGCCTCTTCAGGGATCTGCGTGGTAGTATACCATGAGATAAAACCCTGCAAGGGGCCCAAGAAAGCTGGTTAACATTCAAGGATCCCCTCCTCCAAGTTCAGGGATGATGCATCCCAACACAGAGGAAGTCAGGCAAAAACTCCAGGAGGCCTGCACGATGAACAAGGAGCTCCTGGACAAACTAAAACACAAAAACAAAGCCTGCAAAGGGTGGAAACAGGAACAGATAGCCTGGGTGAAGTACAGAGAAGTTCTCCAAGTAAACAGGGATCAGGTTAGGAAAACTAAAGTCCTGAGAGAATTAAATCTGTCCAGAGACATCAAGGGCAACAAAAAGAAAAAAGCTTCTATAGGTATGTTGGTGATAAAAGGAAGACTAGGGAAAATGTGATATTTCTTCAGAAAGAAACAGAAGACCTGGATATCAGAGAGGTGGAGAAGGCTGAGGTAGTAGATGACATTTTTGCCTTGGTCCTCACCTGCAAGAGGTCCAGTCACGCTGCCCAAGTCACAGAATGTAAAGGCAGGGACAGGGACAGTGTAGGACCGCCCTCTGTAGGGGACCAGGGTCAATCAGCTGGCCCCGACTGACCAGAGGGATATGACACACCACAGGATGTTGCCCTCATCAATAAAATCTGGGAGAAAGAAGGAGAAAAATGTAAGTTCAGAGTTTTGTCATTTGTCTTCCTAAGTCACTGTTATGCAAGATGAAGCCTAACTCTTTTGGAGAGGACTGAATGTTTTCCTGCTAATTGCAAGTTGTCAGTGAATCCAATATTTTGCATTGCTTGTGCACATATCTTTTGCTTTACGTATTAAACTGCCTTTATCTCAATCCATGAGTTTTCACACCTTGCACATTCTGATTTTCTCTCCCATCCCACTCAGAGGGAGTGGGCATGAAGATGTTTAGGGGCAGACCCCCTCTGGAGCTAAACCAGAACATTTACCCAAACCAAGATACTTTTCCCAAACTTTTTACTCTATTTGAAATCTTCTAAGACTGCCCAAGTTGTCCCTTCTGGTCACAGTCAAAGGCTGTACTGAGACTCTTTGATTTAATGCTTGTTCACAGTAATTTGCAGGCACTCAGTGTACAGCAGTGAATGCAATTAGAGCACAGCTGACTTCAAGACACCAGACAAAACCTGGAAAATCAGAGCAGATTTTACTACATATTGTATGATGTGAGACTATACAAAGCAAAGGGAAAAGCCAGCTTTACCATCGGACACCAAAACCCACTGGGTTGTTATAGTGCTGCCATTTGCATATGCCCATGATTTACACCAAACATTAGTTATTTTACTGTGTCATTTTTATCTCGTGTGTATCATTTAATGTACCATGTAAATGTAGTTTTTTCATTAATGTTACATTGTTAACTCTACCTCTAATTCACACACACACAAGAAAAAAGCAAACTCTTATGTACAGCCTGCTAAGAGGCTTTTAAAGCTCAAAGTAGAGCAACTTGTATTTTGACAGCTATCCTTTGAATCCCAAACTATAGCCCCTCAGGGGACACAGCATTATGTAATTTTAGTGACAGCCCAATTGTCATTCAGCTAGAAAGAAGGATGTTGTGATCTCAATGGAAAAGTGATACTGCCGTCTGTAAGCTTATAGACCTTTTTCTTTGGTAATTTGTACCTCTCATGAAGGGTTAGGAGTGGAAATTACTACAAGCTGTTGAGTAAAATGACATCACTTTGCCACCCACAAAATGTTACGAGTTTGTCAGCCTAGCAAATGGCACAGCAGTAAGGAAAGAGCAGTCTCGCAGCAAGTGAGGGCTCTTCTCTCTGGAGGAAACATATTCCCATTGTGCTGGCCGACCACTGTCTCTGTGGGACTCTGCTCACTGTGGCCACAAACCCCAGTTTCTATGGTTGCTCTCTTCATTGTCTGCAGGAAAAGAATATATAATTGCTGGGAATGCTACTCACTCCATGGTCCTCTGATTTTTATGGTTCAGTCAAATGAAACTGAATTTTGTTTTCAGGCAATTTACTCTCAATTATAAGTCACTATGTGACAAAATTAATAAATGGAGAGATTCACTTTTGCAATTAGACGTTGTTAGGAAGAATAGGATAATATAGATTGAAAATTTCATGGATCATAAAGAAGGAATTTCCTGCTATTAATTCTGCAGCTGCTTTAATGTATTCCTCTTAATGATGGAATACTGGAGGCTATTTTTTTCCATGGTTGAATTCTCTTCCATTACACTGTACACACCCTCTTAAGTAACCTGCAGCTGCTTTTATCTGCCAGTACAAATGCTGATCTATTGTGATATTTGACACATTACAGAACCCCTGTGATTTCTCCACATACCCTAAATAAAACCAACCTGAAGCTCAAGAAATGGGCAGGCATGAGAAGAATTTTAAAATGCCATGACATATCGAGAACGTGAATGAAGATTAGGAAAAAAGAAACCAAAAAGCACATGTGTAGACAGAGTTACTCACTCATGGCTTTTGGCCAGCTCCACATGCTGTAAAGCAAGGAAACTGTTTTTAATTATTTTTTAATCAGCACATTCTCCCTGATCTGCCCTGTACTCTTCTGGCGGCTCATAACCAGCATACTCCAATATCCACCCAAAGAAAATTTGGACTCTGACGTTCCCCTTCGAAAGCCAGCTGCAATTAAGGGGACCAATGAGAGCAATTTTTTTCCCTTCGTTTTTCTCTTTTGAACAGCGACACCACCACTCTTTAGTAAAGAAGACCCAAAACTGGGAAGGACTGTAATTCTAACTGACAGGGCTGCCATTACTTAATGTTTGTTTTATACTTGCTGTATGTCACATAATTTAATTTGGAAGTTTTGCAGCACTAATGAACTTCCCTGCAACAGCTGATGTCAAATGCAGTCTTCATGGCTTCAGAGAAGCAAAGAAGGATGTACAGAGATTAAAAAATAAAACAAACACCCAACCTTTTAAATGGGAGCTGGCTGGTTTGGATGTAAACACAAATGCGTTCATTATGTGCACTTCACTCCCTTCAAAGCTGGCTCTTCTTAAGAGCATGAGAGCAGCTGTAAACTGCTCTGGCTGGCAGATCCCACCTGAGCCCGCTGAGTGAATCAGGGACCACAGAGCACACACCACACTCAGCACCGCAAAATGTTACATACCAGGGAGCAACCAGGCTGCAGGGAGAGGAGCTCTCAGAAGGGGCTGTCAGTACTTACACCTTTTGGTTGATCGATTTACTCACGGCAAGTAAGGCAAAGGTCATCAAAGGGGCAAATATTATAGAGGGTGCTAGTTTCTTGGTAAGATGGACACTTTAGCAAAGACAAATAAAAAGTCTTGTGCTTTAATACAAGGGATCATGCCCTAATCTAGAGAGTAAAGAATGGTGTTCAGGAGGCAAGAGTTTCACAAAGTTCTCAGGAAGCGTTTGGCTACACAGTGAGATGGCCAAAGACAGAACATGGTGGCACTTTTCCCTAGAAACCAAGGAAGGGAGAGCACTCATGGACAAAGAAGACAGGAAAATCGAGAGGAAATGGGAAACAATAATGTCGCAAAACTCAAGAAAAGACAAATCTTCAAACAAGATGAAGTCATCAAGCAGGCCAAACGTAGCAGAGGAACATGCCATCATTGCCCTGAACACAGAGAGATGTTCACAAATTATTTGGAAATGGGTAAACTGTATTTCTGAAGAAAGAGAAAATAAGAGAGGATGGCAGATAATGGTGATTAGATATAAATAATTTGGCTAGACAATGATTTAGCCAAATTAGGTCTTTCTAGCTCACTCTGAGGGATCTGTTCAACTCCTGCTTTGTGAGAAAGACATCAAACCACAATGCATGTTAAGCAAGGTCTTCAACAGATTTTTTACTGCTACTCCTTTACAAGACGGGAAGAGGGGCTGTGGTAGGATCTTTGCAGTCTTTTTTGGATGCCTTGTGACCAGTGCAGTTTCATCAGCTTTTCTGTCATTCTGCTGTGTGTCCAAATTGTTCCTAAGCAGAGACTTCAGTTTTAGGAACATTGACTGTGTCCTTGCCATTTCAGCTTGCTCTTAACTAATTTAGCTGTCAGAGAATTTGGAATCATCATTCTTAATGAGAAAAGTTGCTCTTTTTGTAGACAGAATTTAATCTTATCTCATCTCGTGAAACATGGTCGTGTTTCTAGTGCATTTGGTTTGCTAGAAAAGTATTAGGTACCTATATTTCTGACCTAATCCTTGGGTAAATACAACTAAATCAGTGACTGTAGCTTTAGGCACTCATCCAGGGAGAAATTAATTTTCTGTGCTGGTGTTCTCAATGAAAAGCTGAGGTACTTCAAGCAGTTTAACAAAACTAAACATGCTGCATTTTCTGTGAAGGCTCATTCTATGTGATAAAAAGCAAACCCTTCTTTGATTGCCATCGTGCCAAGATACATAGACTGTATGTGTGCCTACTACCAGAAAGCATTAAATAAATATTTTCCCTTGGTGTGAGCTTGAACACAACTAGTTAAAGCTCTGCATGTAGAAAAATTAAAATATTATAATTACACGGTTACAGTTCTATACATTTTGAACAACTTATACATTTTATAGAAACCCTTATGCAACCAACCACACAAGTGCAGCTACTCTGAAATTGCATAGTTATCTATTCTTTCTCTTCCCACTTAGATTCTGAAAATGAAGGAAAGGCAATCAGTTATTCATACGTAATGCTGAAGTTGTCACCGAGGCACATAGACGCCAGTGTGGTATCCTACAGGAAAACAGCAGTAGCTTGCGAAGTGGCTGGAGCAACAGAAGTTACTGATGACTTAGAACGTCCTACCACCAAACTCGAAACAATTTAATCTATTTTTTAACTCCATCTCAAGCAGAACAACATGCCATTTAATCAGAAAACAAGGAGGTACCAAGACTAGACCAGGTACATTCAACCAGTGGCATAAACTCACCAAAATTCCTGTTTCTGTGAAGCCCAGTCTTAACTGAAAACCCTTCACCAGGGACTACTGCCAATTCCTCAAGCTCTGTTGCAAATCATGATATTCAAAGAGAGTGAGTCACCAGCAAAAGCCTCTCTGAAGTTTCATTTTCTACAAACCTTCCAGGTAAATAAAGGTCCTTTTCCCTCACCTATTCTGCTACTCAACTTTTTGCTTGAAAAGCGGGGAGGGGAAAACCTTACTCTGTTTTTATAACATTAAAAATTAATTTATCCTCACATATCGCTTACTGAACAGGTATTTTATATACTGATGGATGATTTCATGTACTCAAAACCAGCAATTGCCTCAGGGTCTGATTTTCTGTCACACTAAAGGACTCTCAACCTCTGCAAACAGCAGAAACGGAGCCATAACTACTTGGTTCTTCTGTGTACAAAGCACTACGTGGAGTCCCTGATGGCAAACAGATCATATCACTAAGTCGATAACACAACGTAGGCATTTAACAGCCATTCCTGCTGGCACAGGGCACGCGAGGCAGCAGCAAACCAGGTGCCCTTCTCACACTCTGGAAAAAAGGAAAGCACCTTTATCCTCACACCGGCAAGATGCCTTGCACAGTGGGTTGTTTTTTATTTAAATGACAAAGTTAACTTCAATGAATATTAAATTCTTTAGGAATATTGACTCAGCTTCGGAACACTATCTCAGAGTTTTGCAGTCCACAAACTTTAGGACAATAACAGGCAAGGGCTAAGCATGTTTTGGGTGGTAGGGCCAAGAGAGAGAGGAAACCCAGGGTTAAAATGCAACACTTGTCCACTGGACATTTAGACACTTCATTCAGATATAATGAATCCATTCTAGATAAGTTTAAATGAATTCTGGTATAAATCTGAAATAACTCAGAAATAAGCACAGAACAAGGCTATGTGTCCTGCCTACAGAGTACCCCTGCTTCAATATCCTGCAGTGAAAACAGTAAAGAAATGGTTAACATTCTCCAGCAAGGCTTATGTGCCAAGGAGTATTTCTACTTAGAGATTCATGTGATGGGCTTCCTTTGATTGGAAATATCTACCTGGTTCTAGGACCTGAAGAAGCTTTCAGCAAAGAAGGAATCTCAGACTTTGAATTAACCTCCTTAAAATGAGAGGGCATAAAAAAATCCATGGAACCACCTTTTCCCTCCACGTGTGAATGAGATGGATCTGTACGAATGCTGCCTGGAAAAAACACCTTGACTGAAGTATGAGAAGAGGAAGACATTTTGGCTGTACTTCAAGGGACGCAGGAGCCATCCATCCCGTGTGTTTACAGGCTCTGGATCCTGTTTGAGGCAGAGCAGATCCTCCTTGAGTGGGCAGCACCTGTGACACGGGCGCTAGTTTTGTCCACTGAGATGTGGTCCTGGCTAAGGTTTCTTTCTGTGTTATCTCAGAGTGGAGGCAATCTAGGGTTCTCTAGATAAGGGTGTGTACATAAGGCTTGTTTGGATGTGGAAGTTATTTTATAATGGCAGATCCTGCTTTTAAAGTTGATCTTTTATTGGCAGCATATGACTGACAGGCAGTTGGCTCAAGCCTCTGGCACTCTTGGCAGACACGCACTGTCTGTGCAAACCTACCTCGGTGGTCAGCAGCCAAAGGCTCCAAATCAAAGACTACAATGCTACCAGGCTTGGAGAGACACAATAAGCTCAACTTCTTTCTGATGAGCCACTGTACAGTGACAAATCTGTACTTTTGCTTCGCTGAAAAGAAATTTATACTCGGTCCACAGGAGTGTTGTGAGGATTAATTTATGAATACTTGCAAATTACTTTGGAAAAAAGATATAAATAGCAAATAAGTTTTATTGAGTGCTCCAGCTAGCAAATGCAGGAATGAACACCTTCTAGCTTATGGTTAACTTTTGCTTTATTCTTCCTTTAAGTTTGTTGTTTCCTGTTCTTTATAGTCACTCAAATTAGGGTGAGGTTACAGCACTTAAACAACTGTACTTGAACATTCCTATTGTGTAGCAAAATATGAAAACACGGATTTTTACAATGGGACTATGAGAAATCATGCTAAAAATTAAGCTTTGTGATATGTGCTGTTACTCTTAACATCTGTTGCCACAATGACACCTGGCTTGGGAACCCTGTTTGCAGATAAAGTTCAGGCAGCAGAAGAAGGAAGTGTAGTTCCTTGACAGAGCTCCGTAAGTCAACACATGTCATCGGCTTTATTGCAGTGAGTCACTCCTGCCAGCCTCTGCGTGCTCAGCACCCGACTGTGAAAGGAGACTTCACCATTTCAGGTACTCCAGCACAGCAACTACTGCTCTTGGGCTACAATTGCAACAATTACTGCTCACTGGAACCCGAGTCATAGATTTGAGATGCATAGCCAAGGTTTTGCAAGATTGGAGGGCACATTGACACCAAGGGCTTTACGTCACTCCCATCTTCAGAGGCACAGCACTGCCTCTAGCTGCTTAAATCTTCAGCAGCTGTACAAAATGAGACACTGCGGAGAAGGAGGTGGGGGTTTACATGCCACATTTCTCATACTGACATGCCTGGAGTCCCACTGAAACAAATGGGCCTGGTTTTAGGGTGTGAATAATTAATTTTACACGGCAATAGTGTGCAACACTGCACGTTTATAACCGTTCTTACGAGGCACCTCTCTGACATGACCGGTACCTTAAGATACTGAATTTTCTAACTTTGTCAAAGAAATACAGAGGAAAAGGGGAAAGGAGTCAGTTCATAAAATATACTAAATTTCTGAAAAAGGCTTTGACAGAATGTCCAGCAGCTTCCAGGCATTACCTTCTGAACTGTCCCTCTAGACCAAGCTGCCACCCCACACATGGCTTGCTTTTGCTGGGGACTGTCCTGGTGCTGTGCGTGCACCGTGTCTCAAACTCTGGGAAAGCCTTTGGTGTCCTCTTAATGAAGAAAGAAAATTGCTTTTCCATGAGTATATTTAATTATAATAGGAAGGAATTGTCCACAGGCAGCTCAGAATAGAAGTATCTGTTGAAAAAGTTAAGCAATCTCTTAGATCTCTAGGTTCCTGATCTGTTTGGATCCTTTGGGGGACAGGTTCTGCAAAACCTATAGACCTGGATTAAATTAAAATAGTTCTCACCTTGACCTGTAGCTGAAGGAAGGGTTATTCGCCTTTGACACTTTCAAGTGCTATTTTGAAGTAACCTCATGTGCTCTTTCTCAGCCAGCACAGTGAGTGTGTTCAGTGCTGTTTGTTCCTCAGTCCCAGAAATGCCTACCAGGTGCATTTGCCAGGTGCTAGCAAAGTAACGCTCCAGGGAGGAGGGAAAGCCACAACAGCTGCTTCTTCCTATATAGAATGTGAGTGAGATGGCAGCTGTACGTGTTACCCACCTTCTAGAGTCCTTTACTCCGTCAACAAATAGAAGGGCTACTACCTGGTGCAGCTACCAGCTACACATTTTGGGTGTTGTCTTTAGGTTTGTTAAGATTTGTGGTAAGAAAGGGCGTGAAGAAGGATGAGATGCCTGCTTAGAGTCCTCTGTGCCAATGTTGCTGCTGTGCATGAAGAAGAATCTCTAAAAGAAAAAGCTGAGGGTCACAACACAGTGCTCCCTTCTGATCTCATGAGAAGGTGTTCAGCTTCCTCTCTTCCTACTTTTCTCTTGGGAATCCAGTGTAGTTCATGTTCCTCATCTATATTTTGCTACTGATAAGACAAGAAATCTACAATACTTTAAAGAATTACGTAACATCCATTCAAGATAGAGAACTGTGTTCCAGCTTCCTCAAATCCTTGTGAAAAGCTCTAGAATCCAAATGAAAAGCAGAACTGAATCTTCAGCAAAGTTAATATGATTCCACAAAAAAGAAGCTTAAGGAGATACTAGATGGGAAGGAAAGAGGAAGAGTGAAAACTCAACAGGCAAATTTAATCAGTAACACATCACTAAAAAAAAAAAAAAGTGGGTTTTTTACATCAAATGACAAACAAGTTGCAGCACTGCTAATATTTGTATGGCTGATTGCTTAGAAACACATGAGGTAAGGTAACGGGATGAACACCCCAATGCCTTAAGGGGAATGAATACCAATGGGTTTTCAAAGCCACGGCTGACTCTGGGCTAAAGCTAGGAACAAAGAGCCACTCAACCCCCACTCACCTGGCTGACACAAGTAGAAAGTCATGATGACATAAGCAGCTCCTGATCCCACTACTCCTTCTTCCTGCTCATCCCTTATTCCTCTTGTGCTGGCACCGCTGTGCATGCCTTCTCCTGACAGAGCCCATCGGGGCACCAATCCTGCTCCAAACACCTGGCACAAGGGACAGCCCCACAGCAACAAGGTGGGGAGCTCTGCTGAGCACCGCCGGGAATTCTGGCAGCCCATGGAGCATCTCTGGCCTTGGCTCTGCAGCCACTACCTGACAGTGGCTTGCAAGGTGGCTCTCAGTGACCAGCCCATAATGCTGATCTGCCTTGTCATTTAGGTGTCCCAAATGTCCTTGCACAGTATGGCAGTGTCTTTAGCCAGGAACAGGGGTGCTACAACGAAGAGGTGGATTTCATTCATAACACTGGCTGTGTTGATTTCTCCCAAGAGTGGTTGCATTTTGTAAGGAAAATATCTAATTTAGTCAATTTCCTATTTTGCCTTGTGATCTAATGTATCTGTTTTTTCTTTCCTTCCTTGGCACCACGGTAGCTATTAGGTATTTACAGAGCAATCAAAAATGGGATAAACTCTTTAAAAAAATTAGATATGGGAAAGGTGTGGTCTCTGGTGCTAAAGGTCTAACTTTAGATGTGATGGAATAAAGGGGGAGTGAGAAGGCTGGAGTTTGAGATGGGCTCATGGACAAAGATTATGGCATAATTACATTTTGGATGTCCAGTTTTTATAATAATATTTCCTGTTTCACAGGAAATCATTATTTTGCACCCTGAACTCATACCTCAGAAATCAGTAACTTTCTCATCTCTTGGTCTAGTGGTTATGAAAAATTTCATTGCAAACCATCTTCATATTGGTTTTTTACCTCTGTTGTTTCTGCTGTAAAACAAAAATAATCTTAATAGTTCAGTAAAGCCTAACTTTAGAATTCAAAATTCCAGGAAACTGAAAGTTTAAAAGTCAACAGCAATTTTGTGTCCTTGTGTTGAAGGAACTAGAGTCCTAAATTAAATATGATGCTGCACGGAAGCCAAATCTGAGATCTGAAGTGAGAAGTAGCATGATCAAACAAATATAAGTGGAGTTTGAATTGAACTCTTTTTTTGGGGGGGGGAAGTATGTGTCTCTGTGACCCTTGCAAAGAGCATGTTGCAAGCTGAAGAGCAACACATGGTACAATAAAAGCTCAAATGAGAAAGCTGGATGAAGTTGTGGAAAAGATAGCTCTGCAGAAAAAAAAAGTGGAAGGATCTCAATACAGTCTAGCTGTATTGACAGGGAAGAGGAAAGAATAACAAAAAATAATCTCTACCAAGCCAGATTGGAAAGATGGTTTCTGACATTGTGTCAGGTCAAGAAGTAAATTTGATTTAAGGCATATAAAAGATGCTGAAAAAAATAACATGCTCCAATTTCTCCTTAATCTGAAATGGGTTTAGCAGTATGAAGGCCAGCTATAGTGGACAATCCACAACATACGATTTCCCACTTCTGCCCTCTTTAAACCCTCAGATTTCCTATATTCTTTTGTTAAATTAAACATATTGACTCATATTTCATTAATAATGATGAGATTTGTGTAACAGAACTTTTATCTCCATCAGTGTTTCAGTTACATTCAACATGCTATTTGGTAAGATGTGTCTTTTGTCCAAAAAGCCATGCAAATATCAGCTGTACAGCTGTAACTTAGAGTTATATTTTTGATGAAGCTGGAGTTTCTCTGACTAGCTGGCAGAGGGATCACCTCTCAGAGAGAACTGTAGTGCAGTCACAAGGTCAAATTTTGATACAGTTTTTGTAAGAGAATTTGCCTCAGGTGTTGCTATACTTTTACCCTTGAGCAAAAGAGTCATCCAAATAAAACACAGCAGCATTGACATGAACTGGTGATCATTATTTTGTAGAATAACACCAGAGAGAAACAGGTTGAAATGTAAAATGTGAACTGCTGTGAGCTCATTACACATCACCCTTAGTACAGGACCAGACTACTGCTCATATTTAAAAACTCAGCATTTCACCTGAGAAGACCTCAGCCAACACAAGGATGTGCGTGCATTTGTGGACAATACTTACCTCAGGACCTAATTATCATCAGGGTTTTGTCAGTGTGGCTTTGGCACCTGAAAAAAAGCCTGCTGCATTAGGCTGGTACTATTAGTAGACCACTTAAAATAACCGGCTGGCTCTCCCAGAGTGTTACATTAACTGCTGGGTGCCTCCTCCTCCTCCTCCTCCACCAGGTAAAGCCTGCAACCCGTGCTTGGCTCTGGGTTGCATCCTGCTGTTTATCTGCGGCAGGCAAGCAGCAGCCCCTCTGCTTCCACAGCTTCAGCCTCTCCCCGTGCTGGTGATAAGTTACTCCTCGAGTCCTTTCTGCCAATTGTTCTTGGCAAAGCGACCAGGGAAGACTATTGTTGTTGCTGGCTGTTATCTCTGCCTCTGACTCCACTTGGCGGAGGTGCAAATCCATCTCTCTGGTGTGGAAACAAGCTGCTGGACTTTGGATGAGTCAACTCATTAATAAACAAAGAGTTACAAAGGAAGCGGGGATCAGTCTTAACAAAATAAATGCTTTGAAAGTTTATTGGATGTTAGGGTGTTTGTCCTCCCCAGCATGACACTGCTTTATCTTGGGCCCCAGCCTTCCTATCAGAAAACAGGGAAGTTAGTAGTTTATCAAATTTTAATCAGCTTAAATGTTGATGTATTACTTACATAGCATGGAAAGTATTTTCTCTGTTGTTACTGGTGAAAGTGGGTTATTTTTAATTATTAATTTATATCAGGTTCTATACCCTCCCTGCTTTGTGGAGTATGCCAGTCCTAACTGGAAAACCTTCCATCACCTACTGCTTGCCCTATCTCTGTGTAGGAACCCAAGCCAGCTGCTCTGTGGGAAGCTCAGGACTGAAGTATTAAATTCTCATGGAATTCTCTTCTTTGCTGAAGCAGAAGTATGTGATCAGGTTCAGGAACACGAGACTCGGAGGACGGGGGTTGTAGCTTTTTGGTGGATGGGGTTGGTGGGGTTTGCTTTGTGTTAGGTTTTTTTTCAAGAAGAGGATATTTGGATTTTCTCCTTGTCCATAGCCCACTGCTGACCAGGAAAGATTTCATTTGGATGGGTCCTTAGTGTTCGTCCAGCAAAACCATTTCAGTGGTAAAAGGAAAGCCTGGCTCAGCTTTCTTGATGCTCCTTATGCCACCCCTAAGGGCAGCAACCCCATTTCCCTTGCTCCAGCACTGGGAAAGCCTCATGATTTCCTCATCTGCAAGATGTCCGGAGCTGTGTGCCCTTCTCTCACGTCCAGAAGCCATTCTTGCTCTCCAATAGACACTTCAATAGTCAGTCCTCAGACACGTGCACAACTGTTCCAGTGGTATTAAAATAAAGCAAGATAGGGTACATTACACTTCAGAAAAGCTGGTAGCAAAAGGAGCTGTAGGCAACCATGCTGCTGGACTATTAATTCCACATAAAGCAAATACGGACACAGAGGTAGAAAGCTTATTTACAGCAAACTCTTAATAAGCAAGAGCAACAAATTATTACAAGTTTGGCACAGACTGCAGCCACCTTGGCTTTCAAAACCTTTGCACGGTTAATTTATTTGAAAGCCCAGAAAGTCATTCCAATAGCATGGATTTATTTGCTTTATAGCGGGAAAAAAATGGCATTCTTTGTGTTTTACTGGGAGAAGCGTGTCCTCTCTCTCTCTCTCCCCCAAGTCGATGTCCCATTTAGTTTCCCCCCACAGCACCTTTCAAAGCCGTGCAGGATCCAGTGTCACCCCATCTCCTACAAGGTATGTCCAACAAACTGCACTGCTTGTTCTTGCTGCCCAATACTCACTGACAAGTTTAACACTGGAAATAAACCAGATATGACCAGCCATGTGCATTCTTCTCTTCAAGAATTTTGTGAAATGCGCATGAATGTTTACCTACCCAGGAAAACAGTGAGGTGCAATAGGATATGGGAAGCTTAAAGGAGAAAGGATACATCATACTTCCAGTAAAATGTGAGATTTTTCGTTAGTTCATTCCTAGAGTTCCCTAACCAAGAGTTAGATAGCAACTGTTGCACAATATGAAACTGTTACACAGTATGAAATAGATCGTTTGAAGAACTAAAACCCATGGAAAACACATACCTTAAGATAGGTGCCTGATGAGATGCCTTCATCTGTGTTAGAAAGTGTTGTGCAAAGGATAGTACTCAAGAGTTAGGAAGGATCACAATGAAATTAGGCCAAGAAAGCCAATGGAAAGTTTCCTAAGCAGAGTCCTTCAATGAAGCATGGACAATTTTCCCAGAAAGTTCACCAACAAATCAGTTGGTCAATGACAACCTATAGTGCGGACAACAAATCAATTGTGTTATATAAAAAAACCCAATTTCTTTACTCAGTTGTAATAGTCAAATAGATTTAATCTGTTTTCTCTCTACTCTTGGATAATAAAGAAATGTGAATAGATATGTGATTTAGTTTGGGCTGCTTACTATATTAAAGACTTCAGACTCCACATCACGCCTCTAAAACTTTCTCCCTACATACACACCTCTCCAAACTTCATTTGATTTTTGCTGTCCTTTTCCCTTCTCAGTCATATCCCTTCTGAGGTGGAACAGACTGTATTTAGTAGTCCAGGTGAGTACATACTATATATCAAGGTCTTACAGTATTTTATTTTTAGCACTGTTCCTTATTCTTCTCTTAATACTACCTCATTTCCCATGTATCTATTTGCTTTTCAGCCAGCATGGCATGATGGAAAGATCCTTTCACTCAGTTCTTCACAGCCACATCTGTGTCCTTTTCCCAGCCAGTTGCAGTGAACTAAAATCCAATATATACAAACAGTCAACATTGTTCTCTAAATTACATTACACTGCAATAGCAGCTTCATCATCAAGTCAAATTGCCTGGTCTTTGTTAGGTCCTTCCACATTTCCTTCTCCCCCTTTCTAAATGTGACTGAGTAATTTCTTTGGGGCATGTGTTGATTTTACGATCCCACTGCTTGTGCCTTCCTCCAAATCAAACATTAGAGAGCACCAGCACAAACTTTGGGGGAACTCCACTTAACCTTAATTAAACTCTATGAAAACAACTTGCATCCACCTTTTCCGCTGTAGAGTCTCATACTTTCTACCATAAAGTAAACCAAACTGACCTTTTCATGTTAAAGAAAGAAAAAATCTAGGAAAAAAATCTGAACTTTGCAATCCCTGATATAGGCTTGTTGAGGAAAAAAGTGGATAAAAGATGGAAGTTAAGAGGTCAGAGGGCATCATTGCTCACTAGGAAGCCAAGCGCAAAATAGAAAGGAGAGGAGGGCAGTCAGAGAAGTGAACGCAACCCTTAGGAAACAGCTCTTGAGGGCGAGTCCCATACCACTCCAGGAGGCTGTACAAACCGCGGCCACTCTCTTGGTCACACAACCAACACACGGTGAGGTCAAAGAAGGGACTGGTCATTGCTGAAACATGAATGTCCTAGAGGACCTCGTCCCCTGCAAGTCCAAAGGCAGCTGTTGTACTCATTGCCAAGGGTTTATGAAATGCAAAAACCAAGTCATAAAAAAGAGAAAAAAAAAAAAGGAGGGAAGAAATGTGCTAAAACTCTCCAGTCCTCCCAGGTATAATTACAGAAAATAACAACAAAAATAAGGTGGCTTTTGGCACTCTTGGTGTTCCAAGGTGTTTACTGTTTCGAGTCTCGACTGCGGTAACGTGTAGGACGCATAAACAGTGGAGTTGGCCAACCAGAACGGGCACGCAACCTGCTAATTGGGGAAAGTCTGCCCGAGCGTCCGGCCACGGGTTGACAACACAACAGCCCCCAGAAAGTCAATTTTTATTTTTTAATGGTTATCTTAAATGCTGGCTCAACCACCAATCTAAAAATTAAATGAATATCCGTTTAATACGCAAAATAAATGGGTTTTGTTCTGAATATGTATTGGCTTCCATCCCTTCTTTGTTTGTAGTATTTAATAGCAAGAAATATATGAAAATAACATAAATGCCAACGCCTTATCTATGTAGTATTCCTGTCTCTACAGTTTTGGTTTTCTCTTTTTCCTTAGTTACACAGAAGTTACACAGATCCCAGGAGCAAGATATACTTAGCACAAAACACAGCTATTCCACCAGCATATTCAGGAAACACCCCCCCTCTCCACAAAAAAACCCACAAAACCCCCTACAAATCCCCTTGCTACTACGCTTGGATGCACAGTACAGTTACCTGTCAGAAAGAACCACAATTTGAGACCTTTTCTTTCCCTTTCAATTTTATAGAATATAAATTTGGAGCCTACATGACTCAATTACTTGCATGGTAAGAAAGGTGACAATCCTGTGTTCTATAGACATTAAAATAACGATAATAAATTCCACTTTTCTCTAATAAATTCCATGTTTAAAAAAAATATATATATAATAGATTGCCTAAGGTTTCCAGACCATATATTCTAAAATATACTTTGCTTCCATGCGAGCTGACACTTGAGTCTTCTTATCTAATCTTTAGCTGTTTATTGCTCACTTCAATTTCTTCTGATCAAAGGGTTTAGCAAAATATCAATATAGATATTATAGAATATCAAGACATAATGACTCTTCATTTGCTTTAATCAATTCTCTAGGACTGTTTCTTCTCCCCTCCTTTTTCTTCCTTACGATCCCATAATGGAGGGAGGGTCTGATTCTCAGCCCAGGTTTTAGCTAATTGCACGGGGCCACAAAACGCTTTGAGTATTAGGTAGGTAAACTACGTACTTCTAATTGTGAAAGGTGGCAACAAAAATAATGTTTCACATTGTAAATTATCTGGCCTTTCAGTTAAACATCTGTTACTGGCTTAATGGCTACTAACGGTGTTCCAGGAACAGAAATAATTTACTGCCTTTTACTCCTTTTGTGTTACATTGCCAGCTCAGCAATGAGCTGAAGTGAAGCCAAAGAGACAGCACTGGTGGAAAGCTGAGCATCAAGTCCTGTGGCAGTCGCAACTATGAGGCCATGTGAAAAGGACAAGAGGCAAAGCCTGTAGGGCTCTACCAAAACAATTGTGGAAGCTATTAGGTTATCACCTCTTTACTATGAGCAAGAGTAGAGAAGGCAAAATGGAAATAAGAAGTTCACCTTCATACCTGCCTGTTTATGCATCCAGGGCTATCAGGTAGGAAAAGAAAGATCTACTTAACAATAAACTAAATTTAACCTCCACTATTTTTTGGTTCTTGTAAAAGCCACTGTGACGTCTTGGGTAAAAGACAAGGTACTCTTACTACCTAACTTCACAGGTACTAACAACCAGCGTGCTATTCACAAAACATGTCATGAGCCATGAAACACGCTAAAGCTCTGTGACCTCCTTACTCATGAGATGCCTTCCAATTTTAAATGCTTGAAAAAAGCTAGTTTTGAGTTGTGATGAACTAATTAAAACTTGATACAGCAAACAGGATGACATCTTCACTATTTCGTGGAAGAGCAATAAATAGATAAACTGCAAACCTACAACAATAGATTCAGTTTAACAAAGATCTAAATAGCATAGGCATGAAAGTCCAGTGGCATGAGAACAGTGATTACATTAATCAAATTTCCTCACCACCCAGTTCAGGGTCATTACTGAAAAAAGGGACTACTTGCTTCCTCAAGAAGTCAAGCCTGATTACAAAACTTCCAGCTAAATTCTAGCCGCAGTGAAGTTAATGTGAATTTTGCTAAAGGCTTCAGCAGGAGCAGGATTTTGTCCTGTTTTCTCTGGCACAAACACAACACAGTGTGGAGACATGCAAAGCCCTCTGCTGAGTCCAGGTCTCTCTGGCCAAGCGATTCCTTGTAAACACTGAATGCCCTTCCAGATGCTGAGTCCAGACAGACTCTGCAGCTTCTGCTGCCGTGCTACAAGTGCTCTCACACAGCCCTGGACCTGGTAGAACTCTGCCAAGTTCTCTCAAAGAAGAAAGAAAAGAAAAATAACTTGAAGGAAATTTATATGACATATATATATATATATATACGTGTATATATATATATATATACGTATATATATATATGTATATATATATATATACGTATATATATATATATATATACGTATATATATATATGTATATATATATATGTATATATAGACTCATTAAATCAAAACTATCTCCCTTCTTAATCAGATGCAAGAAGGAGAGTAAGTTCAGTTAAGGGCTTCTGGTTTAATACTACTTGATTTTTGATGTGCATTGACTTGCAGTTTCCTTGCTATGACTTCACAGATGTAATAGTGCAAGGTTCCCTGTGCTGCCTTGCTAAGATGCTTAATTTTGGATCCAAACACACACTTTTCAGGAGTATTTTCCATTTGTTTGATTATTAAATACCCAAAGGGAGCTCTTCAAAGATCAAGAGCATCAACTCTTTTCCCAGGAGCAGCATTTCATCTTTTTATATGCCAATACAATGTCTATCATACAATCAAAATTGCAATCCCCTCTAAGACCTATTAAAATACAAATTAATAAGTAAGCTGAAGATTAACCTTCAAAAGCTATTAGTATTAGTATTATTACAGAACAAAAAGAAGAGGCATAAAATGAACACGGATGACAGATGAAGTCATTTCAGAGTGACAGAAACTGGAACAAGGTAATGCTGGTAAAAATTACATTCACTGAGATGCATGAGAAAGAGGTAAAGATGCTTTGTAACCACTCATTTTTTTCCCCTATGTATTCCTGTTACAGCACATTTCTCAGACCACGTTACCAGCTTTACTTCACAGAGATAAAATGGGAAAAAAAAGTCTTTATTGTACTTTCCTATCTCTAAATAAATTTGATTCAAGGTACTTTGCTGTCAGGTTTCTATTTCTTCTATGTGTAATTCATGGGATTGCTAATGAAAGCCCACTAAGACAGAAGCCTTTGCCTGTCACTGGACAAAAGAGGATGTAAAAGCACTTCATTGTTCCTGTTCTGAAGAAAAACAATTTGCCACAGCCAGACCCTCCTCCCAGCAGTGCCAAGTGCATGGTAATTTATTACCTCTGGATGTCTGATTCCAAGCGAAGGAAACTGAAATGTCATACCTTCATTCATAACACCGTCTCATGGAATTATTTTTTCCGGATTCCTGGGAAGTTGAAATATTTGAGAAGAATATCAGGAACTGTTGTTTTAGCCTGTTTGGTGAGTAGATAATTGCCTTCCAACTCTATTCTTTCAGGAAATGATGTGAGTGTTGCATTGTTCCTAGACGGGGGCAGCAATGTTTTTTAAAAAGACACACACATACATATTTTTAAAAGAAACAAAACACAATAAAAACATGCAGTCTAAGCCACTGTACTGAACCAGACTTTTTGAATCTGGCAGAGATAAGGGGTTGGCCCAGACAACATGTCCACATTTCACATAACTCAGAGCATTCTTTAGAAGGGATGTAAGCAACATTTTTTGTTGAAGCACAAAAAAAGGGAGAAATTTCAAACAAAACCTTTTATGATGTGAGAGTAAAAAGCTCATTATGTTAAGCGATATCGAGCATGACCAGAAAAGACCCTAGGGAGAAATTACACTTTCTTTATTGGATTCTGTGGGACCAACCAGACTGGGAACTTGAAAGCACAAGGAAGGTGCACGTGGAAATCACATCATATATGAAGAATAATTCCTTACCATGTGAAAATTATTTGGAAAGATTTTCCAGCTAAAGTTTCTCTTTATGGCAGCCTTTTCAAAGGGAGCACACTGAGGCAATGACCTACAGTAGCACTGATACAATGGCTGCTGGATAACCTCCTTGCAGAGGTATGTGGTCTTAGTCCAGTTACGTGTCAACAGGCAAAATATAACGAGGACTGAAACTTGTAACAACAAGGGCTCAGTTTGAGCCTCTTTTCTTTATTTTGACTACAGATAATGGCAAATATTTAACATGGTTTTTGAATTTCAATTTTTGATTAAAGTAAAATTGGGCCTGGAAAGGGTATAAAGAGGGGACTACTAATTCTTCTAAGGGAGAGGCTGCAAAGAACTAAGGGACAGCATGCAGAAACTCTGCTATGGCTTTCCATGCTCCACACTGACTACATTTCTTGAGGACTTTCATCCTCTAAAAACAAACTGACAGAAGATTTTCGCATTTAGGGACCATGTGCTGATGGTGACCACCTCAGTGGCAAATAGAAACTGTACAACAACCTGACGTAGTGGGCTGCGTTGTCCATTTCCTCCCTACCTCAACATCTGGCTAAGAAGCAAAAGTCAATAATTAGACAGATTTATTACATAATATTCTATCTGTTTTGGATGTTTTAAAGGAAATTCCATTTGCTGTATCATCTGCAACTCACAGCTGCAAGAAAGTTTCAAAACACAATGAATCCTGGTCACCCCAAATTTATTTTTTTTTTAGTATATTTGTATATATTTTGAGATTCGGTGTTTTGGTTTTTTGAGTGTTTTTACAACCAGAGATGGTAGACAGTGATTAGATCCACTTGTCCTGGATACATGGGTACACAAAAAAGTGTTAAACAAAGTGGGAGAAAGGTGCTGTCCCACACTAGGTATCTGTGCAGTATTCGTATTCTGTACAAGGTGTTCAGACAACAAATCCATCATATTGGCTGATAAAATGAGCATCTCTAAACTTGCTCAGGACACAAATATCACAGTCCTGTTAGCTTCAAGTGCTTCTTGATTCCAGAAAAATTTTCCACTCTTGTGACATATTGCAGGCTGCTTATTCTAAAAAAATTTTTGAATCCTTAGGACTTTGAGAGCTTGATGGATAACTCCTCCTTAGGATTCCAAAAGCTAATTTCTTGTTTGAAACCAAGCTGCTACCTCGGCATACTACTGTAATTTTACTTTAAAATTTTGAACATTCATTGTTTAGTAAATATCTTCTAAATCATGTTCAATTTTCTTTCAAATCAGTACATTGGAAGGATGCACAGTATTTCCTATTTATGTAATTCAGCTTAGAAGCTTTCTAGTTGACATAGTAAAACACAGTAAATATTGGAACATATTTAGAGCCATCTGGAGAGGGGATTTTCAGGAACCGGAATTTATTTAATGAGGGCTAAAAACATCTGGAAAGGACAAACCTGGGTCCAGTCATAAAGGACTTCCTATGACCTCGAGCAAACCTGAACTAAATTTCCCGTGGCTAAAGATACTGAAAAGTGCTGTGCATATTCTAGAACACGTTGCAGCAACAGGCATTTTTGCACATCCTAGTTTGGGAAAGTGCTGACTAGGGGCCACCCCACAAGCCTTCCAAATCAAGGTGGCAAATTTATTTTACAGTTAATTCAAAGACAAGTAAAAGTGCTTATCCTGCAACATTTACTGCAACAAGAACAAAGGGATTTTTTTTCCAGATTAAGGAATATTGGTACCATATGTCGTGAAATGCTGGATGAATTTATAGATTATGTTCATCTCAAAAAGTCAGTCATGAGTACCAAGAAAAAGCCATAGGTAGCCCTTTGGTTCTCACTAAATTCCATTACATCACATTAAATGCAATGTCTGTTTAAAAAAAAAAAAATCTATATACTCAGTTGCTGGTCTCCTTGTATCCACCCAGTGAGTCGTTAGTGGAGAAGACTGAGGAAATGTAAGGTTTTATTCTAAATTACAGTTTCAAAATACGGTATTGTCCACCCTTCAGTGCAGTTTTCTCAAAAGTTCATCTTGAAAATGTTGTTTTGCTTCACCATCTACAAAATGATGCTAAATAAAAATCTGAACCATCTATGTTCCGATTTGGCCCAAAGCATATTAGGTGGTAAACTGAAACTTAGGTGGCAAACTGAAACTCAGGTGGCTAGTTCTACATGATTTCTAGTTAGGAAGTACAAGTCTGAGCCTGGATTTTCAAAGCTACAGTTTTACACCCTAGCAGGACTTCTGCAAGATTTTCTTCTTTCTAATGCTCACTGTTGTCTTCAGTAAATTTGTTCTTACTTTGTTCATTGCTTACATATGAAACTGCAAAGGTAATGCATGCAAAACCGTACACTCTGCAGAACTGCAAGGTATGTGGATGTGGAGTAATGTATCTCTACAAGATTTCTTTCAACCCTTAGACAACTCCCTTTATTAATTGCTTCAGAATAGACTCTTACGCCTTTTACTTCTGCCTTCTAATTTAAATGTTTACATTATTTTGAATTTTGGAACAATCTTTGACTAAACTATTTATGAAAGTTGTGTTAATCATTACAATCCTAATAAAGCTGCTGCAATTTCATCTTCCTGCAGAATCTACTGTACCTTGACACACAGACCAGAAGCTTGACCAACAGCCCTGAGCATATTGCATCTTTACTACTTCGAGAAGTTAATTTCATTATAAGCAATTAAAATAACTGGCCTGTTTTAAAAATGTGTGGTATGGCGATTTTGTTCACAAATTTTATTTGCAGAAGATCCCATTTCCTTTTTAGGGCACAATCTCTTTCAATAAGCTTAAACTTTTGCATCAAATCTTCAGAAAACCTGATCCACTAAAACCAATAGTAGTGTAAGAATGCAGCTCTTGAAAGTTTTAATCTCCAACATTTGAGTTTAATCTCAGATTATAATAAATTTTAATTAGAACGCAGAAGAACTGCAGACAACACTGTTCACATCAACACACGTTACATAAATAACTTTAAGTGTGTCCTCTTCTAATGGGGCAAATGCCACTGGTAAGTAGTGTCACTTTATATTTAAAAGTATGCGGCCTTATCCACAAAATGTCTTCTATTTACACAAAACACTGTGTTACAACTGAACAGCAGCATTTCTGTTCCATACCTCGTATAAAACCAGGCTTCCTCATGTTCCTTCTCCAGACTGCACTGACACCTGCTGGGGAACTTCTGTCAACCTCAGAACCCACACCGCTGAGACATACGAACCTGTTTTCAGCTCAGCAGCGAACTGATTCAATGCATGGGCTGATTATGCTATGTATTTGCTATATAGATTGACTACCGGAAAGAACTCCACAATTTTTGAGGAAAGATTTAACAAGCCATAAATTATCAGAGAAGATACGATGTTCCAGTTGTGATGATGTACTTTTTCTGCTATAAGTATTACCTAGTGTCACCATAGAAAGAAGCGGAGGAAGAGCATACAAGTCAGCATTCTCCCTCACTCCTAAGATTAAAACAATGTGGTAGGCCTTAGATATAAAGCATTCCAAAAAGAACAGCACACAGGTTCACTGTTAATATAAGGCAGTTTGAAAAAACCCAAACCCTTAAATACCTCTTCAGTTCCTCAGTTTGTTATTGCTCCTAAATACAGCAGGAGCAGATTTCATACAGCAGTTCCAAGGAAGACACCAGCTTCTTGCTATGTGTTCGTTAGAACAGAAAGACTAAGAAAATATTCCAGTGGTTACATGACACCCAACCCTACTTCCAGTTCCAAAGAACAGTTCAGCAAAATAAACAGCACTAATAGTAAAAGTAAAATAGTAAAGTAAAAAGTTATATACACAGTTCGGTACAAAGATGGATTGCAAAACTCACCTTTCATACTAGAAGTTAATACTGAAGACCTTTTTCAACTCCTATTGGAATCCAATGCAAACTTCTATCAGGTTTAACAGGGACTAAATAAATCCTCAAGATTTTTAAAGCTATGGAATTCAGTCATGTAAAATTGCAAGTATAAGGTGAAACACTTCCTTCATGCACCAGTGGCATAAAACCATCTATTAAACTATTGATTTTTCTATTTCTCCCAAACAGCCAAGACTGTGAAACACAAAAACTTGAATTTTGCAAAGAAAGTCGCACTGCGGACGTATTGGTCCAGACAGACCATAGTCCCACCTTGATAAAAAACTGCTGAAGACAGGAATTTTTTTATCAGTCAGACATATTGAGACACTATGGGACACGTAACGTATTGGTTGAGATTTTTTTAAGCATTTGGACAGAAAAAATAGGTTTTCCTACAAATGTTGGCAAGTTGCTTCCAAGATGATTAAGCATTTCCAAGTACCTCAAAACCTACAGCGTATAATGCAAAAAAAAGTGAAAGTTACTAAATGAAATTATTTCAGGAACAGATAGTTTTCACTTAGTCCCCACAATGAATAACATTGACCAAGAGGTAGCTAGAGATTTTGAAGAAGTGTGCTTTCAGATGAACTCCAGCATAAAAGATTCTTCAGCATAAAACATTCTGAAAGAGGAACATATTTTCAGTGTTAGTACTTAAGAAGCTTTTCAAAGAATCAGGAGCACACATCCCAGGTTTTGGAAATACCACTTTATTTTCCAGTGAATATTCAACTTGTAACACTTGCATCATTGCTTATGAGCCCTCAAATTGAAGAAATACTAAAATCTACAGCTCCAGTGCACAGGTAATTTGATATCTAAATCTTAATAAAAATTATCAGTGCAAAAATAAAAATTGAGTCAGTATGCAGTTAAACGCGTTTTGTTACAAAGATATTTGGGCTTTGAGCACATATACATCAAATAATCTTGTAAGAGAGAAGCCACTTCCAATCTGTGCTCCAAACAAAACTATTCCATACCCAATTCTAAAGACAGGCTAGAACTAACTTTTTCTTTTTAAACAAAAAGTCTGAGCTTAGTTACAACATTCATCACGGGTCCACAGGCTGAGAAATATTACAAAAGTCACCCTCTATTCAGATAGGAGTTGTTCTAAAAGAGGCTTTCCTATTTTTCATGTGTGGGATCCTTTTGAGACACCAATGTTTTTTCCATTCAGAACAGAGAATTAACAACATTCCAGCGTGCCCCAGTGTTGGCAAGTCCTCTTTTCAGTGCAGATACACGATGATGATTGATGAAGCTGTTGCGCCTACGGTAGCAGGCAGAGCAGCTTGGAAGGAATTCAGTGTTACTGAAAGAAATCTCAAATACTTGTTCCATCTCCTCCACTAACTTTAATCACACTATCAACATGCTGCCAGGAATGCAGCCTTGAAACCAAGCCATGAACCTACACAAGCAACCCTTGTTGGTATATTACTGCTGCAGTACAGGTAAAGCGTAAATTCTGTTTATTTTTACCTGTTTCCATTCTACATTGGACACCAGTTAAATTATGGAAAGATATTTCCTGCACTAACGGTTAGCTTGCAGCAAATTTCATTAAGGTACTACATCTCATCTTCCTTGGTTAATGAACTGATTAAGTTAACTTCTTCAGTTACACTGCTGGTAACTGAAAGCTTGGAATAAAGGAAAGCAGTGCAGGAGTTTCACATACGCTGTAAGAGTAAGTTGGTAAGAAAGCAGATCAGTACCACAGGCATTTAACCACTAATCTGCTCATTTGTTATGCTGATAAAGAAACAAAAATCTTACCTCAATTGCTTCATAAAGTCCTGACAAGCTTATCCTAAGTAAACCAACAGCATGCCAAGTATTTAAGGTAAAACTGTACTAGCTACAAAGCTAATACAAAGACTGATATGCTTCTCATGATTACTGTTTAGCTTGTTTTGGCTTTGCTTAGAACAGTAAAGCTTAAAAAGAGAGGCCTGAGACTTTTACAGGGGGAAAAAAAAAGGAATTGTTGACTAAGCTTACCTTATAATTTTTATGTTAGCAAAAACCATTCAAATTGCAACTCTACTTCACAATACTGAATATACAACCCAAAAGTTTGAATTACAATTGGATTTAAAACTCTGTTGAGATCTTTCACCGGTAAAAGATCAAAGTAAAATATTCCATAAGACAAGTTTATTTTCTTGAAATCTACAAGCAGAAAATAGAGTTTTCCCAATGAATTCTCAGCTAACTATGGCTGGAACCTATTAACCTACTTTTTGGGAAAGGGCTGTGGCTGCACACCAGGATAGTTAATATTACATTAGTCTCTGTTTTCCCAAATGATATGATACTCTGCCAATGGGAGAGAACTCCAGTTTGCAACTCCTGAGCTGATGTAGTCACACGATTTTCAGTTCCACCTTCCAACAAACAAAGAAATACTGGCATTCCACCTGCCCTGAACCAAACAAGCATAGATAGGCACTTAAGTGGAAAGTATGCAAACCTTTTCTCCCCATACCAAGCCTGTAGAGGAAATTCTCCATTTCTCTATCAGTTTCAGCTTTCCGAAAGAACCTCAGTTTAAGTCAGAAGCAACTGAGCATGGCACAAATCCAGGATTATTAAAAAAGGTCTTAAAAAGAAACATATTTGGCCAGTTCCTTCTCCATCTCAGAATACTGCTCTTTGAGGCGCTCCATAGCTTTTCTGTGCTCTTCGTCCACCTCCGCACGTTTGTTCTGCTGTTCTTTCATGAACTCCTCACAGTGGGCGATGCACTTCTCTTCACGAGCCATCATCTTGTCTGCCTGAAGCTGAGAGGAGGAAAATATGAAGTTTTTAACAATCATTTCTGTATTAAAACAGGCGGGTTAATGAGCGCTACATAATGTTAAAGTATCAGAGAAACTGGAAACTAGCAAGAAAACATATAGAAAGGTGAAACTAAAAAGAAAACTTTTAGTTTTGTATAGCCAATCCAAAATAAGTGGTAAAATACTATTAACATGATTGTATTAGCAATGATGCTATTTCTACAGAACATAACAACATAGATATTAAATGTTTTGAAACTGGCAGCTAGTATTTTTGTTTTAGCCAGCTAGCTCTCACTGTGATTAATGTCTTCCTTTATAAATAAGTTATTTTTCCCCTCATACTTTCCTACTGCTTGGCTTCTGGTAAGTCTAATTCCATTCCCTCTCTTATCTTAAAAAAAAAATTTAAAATGTCTAAATATCTAGAAAGAGAGATCATACACACATCCAGTGCACATGACAAAATGTAACGTAATTCTGTGGATTGCTTGCGAGCTGCACTGACAGTCTGGGCCCCACATATTACAGGTGCAGAAGCCAAAATAAATCCAGGCAGTTGTTCTTCCATTTGCTCCATCTCCCAGCAAAAGAGAGATTAATCTTTCTTTTTTTTTTAACCCCTCTCCTTTTCAGTGTATCAGCAATGACTTTCCTGTGCATGGCATTTTTGTCAGCTAAAGGCACTGGGAACCCATTTATGTATTCCTAAACACTCTGTCTTGCTGTTCTTCAAGATCACACAGTGGAGGCTAAATACGTGATTTTTTCAGTGCAGCCTTTGATACACTTTAATAACATTATGTCAAGATCCATTTTGTTTGCAACAGATACAGTAACATCTACTAAGAAAATCCACTGGTGTACACTGACAGTTTGACTGGTACACTACTTTGTATTCAACAGGTTTTGAAACACTGGTGTTTCAAACACTTTTTGACACAATTGCACATCACCTACCCAAACCTGACACTATGTTCTGCCAAAATCACATTATTTTTTCAGAACACATCATCTCAGAAAAGTAAGGAAAAGGTATTACTCCTCAAGTGGCTGCTTTTATCTATATTTTTTAAAAAGTTACCTACCTGTTACGACTCCCATTTGGAAAGTTTCAAGCCAGAAAGTATTCTTATACAAACTTTAAGAAATGCTATGAATCCTGGATACCTGTAACTACTCTTCCACTTCATATTAAAAAAAAAAAAAAAAGAGTGGAAACATACAGCTAATATTTTTTAAAAAGAACGGCCACCATTCTTACTATGTGACTGTTCATTTTCTAGGTTATAAATTTCTTATTAAAGTTTTACTTCAAACAAACAGTAGCAGAACTGTGAGAATTTCCTACCTCTCTATGAGTATCTACTCTAGTGTTAGACACAAGCAAACTCTGTCAGTGGTCAGCACTGTGCTGTTTGCACAGTACCAGTATTCAATTGCAACTGGACTGCCCATCTTCATCAGTTGCAAAAAAGGAAAGAAAAACATGACTATCAGCTTACATCCATCAATGCACAGCCTGTTTTGCTTGAAGGCCATGGAAACGTCTTTGGTTTTTCCTGAACTAAATTATTATCAACAGCATTTTGCAAGTACAGAGATAACACAGGAACACAATAAAGAAGTAGTAATGGGAATACATGAAACTAATTTCTTGTATAATTTTCCAGGTTTTAGATTCAGAGCACATGTATTTCAAATAAGCAAAGTGTGGCCAACTGAAAAGGTTCCAGTGATTCGCATGTTCCTATAATACAGCCCTTCATTAAATAACCCATCCACAAGTGAAAGAAAACACTTCCCTTTCAACAAGCAATATATATAATATGGTCAATGTTCTCAGCTAACTAGGAAAGATTTACATTTCCATTCTGGTAGGTTAGTAGATGTTTTTTGTTCCACAGAAAATAAGCTTCTTTTATATTTAAGCTTTCCCTGTATGTGACAAATGTTATAGTCTGAGCTAGGAGGGAAAATAAAGAAAAGGAAATAAAAAAAAGTAGTTTCCATATATCAGGAGATTGTAGGAAGAGTCAGCTAGTTCCATTAACTTTGCAGTGTGCATTTTATAAGAGCGGAAATCACCCCAAAAGAAGTTTTACTTACTGCAAGTGTATAAGGTATAGAAAAATATGTTTTTAAGTTTTGCTAAACTGAAGGCAGATAAACTTGCTGTGAAGCACAAGACTCTTAGATTACAAAATAAAAATCTGTCCATCGATCCTTTACCTTTCTTGCTTCATACTCCCTCTCTTGGAGTCTATGGATCATAGCATTGGCAGCCTGCACTGAAACAACAAATTGCAGTAGATCAGTCTGCTGTTGTAAATCAAAAAATCTTGCCCGAAAGGGATTTAGAAGATGTCAGGCTGTTGCAAGGTGAAGATTATATTCCACTGTGTCACTTAACTCTGCCCAAGAGTCATCTGTACTTGCAGAAAATGCTTTACACTCATAACTTTTACATTTATAAAAGTAAGTAGGCTTATTGCAGAGTTCAACCTTCATGTGTTCTAGAAGCCAAAACCAGGAAGGCAGTGAGGTCCTCTTGTGCCCACACTCTTAGTGTTGCTGATGAGCTGGAGTGCATTACTCAGCACCTCAGAAGACATCAAAAACCACTCTCAAGTCAGTAAGTAGAAACAGGTGATCAAACTCTACATTTTAGTTGGTTGGGGTTTTTTTCCTTATTTTTTCCCCATCAGCTGTGTATAGACTTCACATGTACAACATCTTTATGTTGGAGTTCATCTCTTCTCTCCCAGACTAAGCCCAGGAAACCTTGTCAATGGAAATAGAAACTGTATTCCTATGTACTTACCTCCCCCTTACTTATTTAACACTTAATTTTAACACAGAATTAAATACACTTATTCCCCAAGCAGCAACTGGATGCAGTCCTGGACAACTGGCTCAAGCTGCTGCTGCTGCTTGAGCAGGGAGGTTGGACATGACCTCCAGAGGTCCCTTCCCACCTCACCACTCTGTCAGGGAGCAGCATCGAAGATTCACCCCAGTTAGATGGTATTAGGATGCCTTATCTCCACGACTAAATTTTAAGTTTCAGTATTTTCCTGCAATCCTTTTGTGTGTAAAGCACCATCTACCATTTGCTATTCTACATATGCCAGATGCCATATAAATAAGTTATAGGAAATTAAATGCTTATACAACATGCTACACATAAATTGTAACAAACCCCACAGTGGCATGTTTCAACTGCATAACTTCATATAAAGCTATGTACCCACACTCTTAAAATCTCTTCTGAAGAAGCCATCCTGCTGAATGAGTAAGAAAAACAGGGACACTTCAAAATTAGTACAAATTTTAAACTTTTTTTAAAATCTAAGCAGTAAAGAAATATATTAATTATTATAAGGATGAAACTAAGATTAGCATGCAATTACTATTACTTCCCAATTTGTGACTGAAGATAATAATACTAATACGTTTCATAGCTATATAGCAGCAAGTTTGGTTTTAAATGATGGGAGACAGTATTATGCACTCCTGTGGGAAAATTAAGAAACTTGAAGGTCACACCACAGCATGCTTGCAACAAACCAGGAAACTGAAATTTTGTCCATGGCTTTAGTCAACGTGGAGCACTGTTTCCAAGTGAATAGGAAAAGAATGAGCTGAAACAGCTTCTACTTGAATCAAAAAAAAACTTTAATGTAACCTTAGCAAGAGCTGGTTGGCTGGACTAATACATATCAAAAAATGTCCTGTTGTTTCCCTTTTAAAATTTCACAGAAAGGAGAACAAAGCACACAAATAGTAGAAAATTACCCAATTAATTTGTGGTAATTTTTTTACAAACCATATTTTGAATCCAAACTATTTAAATTACTCCTCAAAATCATGCATCAAGAGCAATAAGAAGCAACCTGCTTACATCTCTTGAAGGTTTCACTCAAATTGTCTTGCATTGCCTGCTCGCACTTCGGAAGAACACGTTCATTCGTTTCAAAGATCGTGTTCTTTAGATTTTCAAGTACTCGCAGCTCTCGGAGACCACGTTTTTCCTGCCACAAAAATGAAGGAAAGTGAGTGGCTAGCAAGGAATTCCACTTCACTAATTAAAGATGGTTTCCCAGTTGATAAACTAACAGTTTCATCTCAAAGACCAGACCATTGTCCACTAAAGTGTTACTGTACTTATTTAACAACATAGATAAAACTGCCAAAAAAAGAGAGCAATGTTCCATTCTTCACATTAAAATACAAGAATCCTTTGAATGACTCCTCTGGCCCTTGTGAGAAAAGACAGTATTAACTAGTTACACACCGTGTGGAAAAATGTCCTGTCTTGTATAGATAATTTACAGCATATCTAAAACAACAGAGAGCAACAGAGCTTGAAATAATTTCATTTCTATAACTCAGCTATTACTGAGAAATAACACAGCAGTGATTCTGCTTGCTTGATGTCTGACATTTAGCACAGGAGGAGGTGAAAACAATGCAAGTAAAATTGTTTTAACTGAAGCAAAGCAATGAAGTCAACTAAAAAATAATATAACACAGATGACTAAAGAGGCAGCTCTTCTAGCTCACTACTGATCATGATTAATTACAAGTACAGCAAGATCTTGTTTTATTATCTAAATTTTAAAAAATAATCTATTTTTCTGAAGCCACAGCACTATTCCCACTCTGAATTTCACCAGGACTTTAGATAAAAACTCTACATAAACAAAAAATACTGTTTCACATGAAGTGGGATAGAGATCACCATAAATGTTTTAAAACTTCAGAAACAGAGGCACAGACAAGTAAACTCTCTTAATTAAACAGGCTCCAAATTTCCTGAGTGTAAATCTCCATTCCTTGCACACTAGGTGCTAATAAATGAAAAAATAAGCACATGTCCTACTACAACCAAAAGGTACATCATATCTCAAAGCTAGAAACAAGTGGAATTTTTGAGTGCCAGTGGTCCTAAGCCCACTTAAAAGAAATTCTAAATTGCAAAAATTTAAATAAGCCTCTATTTCGCTATTTTCCTCCATCAAAGTACAAACCAGTAATTAAGTTTCAATATGAGATCTAAGAATATATTAAATTTGTCTAAGAAACAGAACAAGACTTCAGGTGAAATGAGACAAATATATGAATTATCAACCTAAAGATATAAGTTCTAATTTTGTCCATGAGTTTAATATTTTCCTTCCTGTGGAATGACACTTAAAACTACTTACTGCATCCTACAGCTTAGTTAGGGAAAGCAGAGAAAAAGAAATAATTTCTTATGACTCTCAAGCCCATATGATACAGATTTGATGAGAGTTTATTTCACATCCGTATTTTGCTAAACCAGAAGAGACAAAATAGACCTGCTTGAAACATAAGCTACGATCTGGGTTGGGGGTAAGGAGGAAAGACATTTTAATGTCATTCAAATCAGGTGTGCATACTGGAATTTTGAGGTGTAACTGCATTTTCGGGACTGACTTTAAATTCCACATTCTGTAAGAAAGAAAATCTACTCAGAAACAGCCTTTTGCTGGCATAAGATTCAAATTTTCTAAACTTTTGCTGCCATCTTGTGGAAACCAAATTATACTTTGCAGGCAAAGCTGTATATAAACACTTTCACACCTTCAGTACTATAGCCTCATTTACAGCCAATCAGATAACAGTCATTCAATTTTTAATGATTTTATTACTTGGCACAAAGTGTTGCTCTTCTCTTCCAGTAACACCACTTTCTCTTGTGTAACGAAAATCAAAGAAAATCAAAAATATAACTGTGCTAGCTGAATCCAGCTGAGGCATAAAGTAGTTTCTCAATGAGATGTAAACCTATACTGGCCAACAATATTTTCCTTGAACCAACTAGAATTCTCTAAGACGTCAGGACTACATTTTTCTGCTGCATCAATATTCCTGCCAGTCTTATGCAGGCAGAAAAAAAAAACCATGTTCTTTTCAAAACTTTTAAAAGACCTAAATAACTGCCTTGTTTGCTAAAGATGCAGACGTGTACTACAGGTGTGTTATTTTGAGAAAAAAAATCCATGTCAAGCCCTTTTGAAGAAAGTTAAGTACCTACTATGATATTTAAAAAGATGCTAAAACTGTTCAAAGTAAGATACAAATACTTACTTCAAATTCTTTAACAAAGTAACGTATTTCTCCCTGAATTACTGGTCGGTGATCCAGCAGTCTTGAATAGACTTCCCCAACATCTAGAACATTAATGAAAGCCAGAATTTTACTTTTTCTCTCACTCTCACACCAGGCTACACAACACAGGCAGCACACCCTGCCTCAGTGTAAGGAAGGACTATTGCTCACTAAGTACATACAAAACCAAAAGAGCACCAGAACAGAATTTGTAGGGTAACCTATCTATCCAGCAAACCACCAGCTTAGATAAAACACAACGAACCAGTATTCCAGATGCCAAAGACACCTTTCTGTGAAGGTGAACGCTCTCGTCTGTGGCTCAGCACCCATTGTCTCCATCCTCTTTCTGCTCAGTACAGCTTCTGTATCTGATTGTTAATGCTGGTAAAAAAATAGAACTAGATGCTGCAGTTTAACAGAGATTAACAGTGTAAGTGTGGGAGTCTTCTGCAGCAAGAGACAAGAGGAATCTCACTACAAAGGAAAACGGTCAGCAGTTTCTTGTATTCCAGGGCCAGACTTGAAATTTAGTCTTGGAAAAGAATATTTACTACTTAAGTATGTGCAGAGAAACAAGCTCGTCTATCATAAAGAAAAAGCCTGCTAAATTGAAAAGCACTGTGAGAGCTTAGCAAATACTGTTTCAAGAAATACACAAGGTAGCCCCAAAATAGACTTTAAGGTGGCACTGCCATCTAAAGGATGAGTTCTCCTGGCCCAGCTGCTGGACTTGCCCTGTGGCTCCCCGTCTCTACTGTATTCACCTGTGTTTGTTCTACACCCTGAAACCCACCCCGCTCAAAACGG